>OX637641.1:9241262-9843928 GCA_951802225.1 Euspilapteryx auroguttella | reverse complement strand
GATCGGGAAAAACGGGATTTATGTGTTTATGAGAAATCTGCACGGGAGAAACCGCGGGGCAGCCTCTAGTCTACTCTACACCAATATTAAAAAGAGGAAAGATTTGTTTGTTTGTTTGTTTGTAACGAATAGGCTCCGGAAATACTGAACCGATTTGAAAAATTTTTTCACTGGCAGGAAGCTACACTATCCCCGAATGTCATAGGCTATATTAGATTTTCAAAAAAATTAGGGATCCTTACTTAAACTCAAATAATGTAACCCAAGGTGCAATATTTTTTCCATTGTTTACAAATTTTGACAGGTGGTTTGTTGTTGTTGTTTGTACTTTTATTCGCCCAATCTGGGCAGTCAAAAGAACATAGTCTATAGAGCCAAGTCTTTTGTAGTATCTTATATTCTATGGCGTAACGAAGTAAGCCGGGACAGCTCGTATTATATAAAACTCTTCCGTTACTGCCTGACAGACAACGCAGTACTGGGTGTGGCGGGCTGAAATTTTTGCACGTGAGTTCCTTGGGGAGTGAACGGGAGCACTAAGGAATAATTTTCCGAAATTCCCATAGGAACGAGAAAAATGTATGACTGGACAACATCTGTCGGGTCAACTAATAGTACATGAATAAAATTAGGAACAGATGATAATTTATAAGATTGCAGCGTAAAGAGCGACCCGAGTAGTGAGGTGAGGTGGGGTGAGATTAAGGTAAAAGTAACCTTGTGCCTGCAGGCGCGTGCGCACGAGCGCGAGCGGGTACGAGCACACCTGCCCCAGCGTGCACGAGGCGCTGCCGCAGGCCAGCAGCAGCAGCATGCCGGGCTGCTCCTTGTTGGCCGTGTACTTGCTCATGTACTTCTTCTTGAGAGTCTCGTAGACGGCGAGGTCGATGCCCGCGTACGGCACGATGCCCAGGATGTTCGGGATGTACCCCTTGTAGAAGCAGCGCAAGCCCTCGCGCGCGTAGATCTTGCGCGCGGCGTCGCCGATGCCGCTGTACTGGCCGGTCTTGCGCAGCGCCAGCCGCGTCTTGAGCACCTCCAGCGGGTAGATCACGGTCTGGCTGAAGGCGCCCGCGGTCGCGCCCGCCGCGAACCGCTCGTGGATCTGCAGCGGCTGGTTCTTGCGCTCGCCCAGTATCAGCCGCTTTACTTGTTCGTACGCTGCGAATTTTATTGCCGATTCTGGGGCAATTTTAATAACATTTATTCCGTTTCCGCGCCATAAACCGCTGATACCACCTTCATTAATCATTCTTGCTAAGCATTTGCTCATATTTTCTCTCGTTGGATTTACCTGTACAATGTAAAATTTATGGGTAGGTATATAAAACACATACTAAGGGTTTTTAAGTAACGCAAAATGAAAGAACGTTTTATTGGTATTGGAACCGTAAATTTATAATTTACTAGGAAATTTATAAACTTTCGTAGGATTCTAAACGAGTGATAAATTGTATTATTTTACGCCTACATTTTCGTAAATTGATAAACTTACTAAACTCACTTGTAAAATTATAAGTAACCAATAACCAAACGCCATGTATAATGAATTGAAATTTAACACAGAGCTACGAAAGTTTTAGCCATGACCAAAATGTTTTATTTTGGTAGAGTGAAATAGGGAATTTTAACCCCCTACTAGGTAGGTAGGTAGGTAGATAGGTTTTTGATAAAATATGCTATTATCCCATCTTCTTCTTCTTCTTCGAGTTCCTCTCCAATTACTGAAGGTTGGAAATCAGCTCAGAAAACCTCGCTTTGTCCCTGGCGAGGTGAAACAGTTCCGCGGCGCTCTTGACTCCAGTCCACTCGCGGATGTTTCGAAGCCACGACTTTTTCCGACGGCCCACTCGGTGCTTTCCCGCAATTTTGCCCATCATTATTAGTTGCAGTAAATCGTATCTCTCGTGTCTGAACACATGACCGAGGTAGGCAACTTTTCTTGCTTTGACGGTCTGCAACAACTTGGGAGTTTGCCATAATAGCATATTATATCTGTCACCGTTATAGTGCGAAATACGTTAATGTGCTCTTTACCGGGCAATGTGCACATTAACTGTTTAGGTCAGTTAATGTGCGAAATTTTATGTGAAATATGGGGTATCCGCACTTTACCTAGTTAATGTGCGTATTACCGGATGTCTCGCCGTTAAAGTGCGGAAAACAGAAAGCTCCGACCGAAAATTCAAATCTAGGGCAAAATTGTAGGTTAGGTTAGGTTTGGCTTGTGAGCTGGAGAGGCCGAGCGCGGGGCACAGGACGGTGGAGGCGATCCTCCCCGTCCTGCCACAGTGGTTGCATCGGCATCACGGGGCTCTCAGCTTCCGGCTAACGCAGGTGCTCTCGGGGCATGGTTGCTGCGGGAGCTACCTTGCTATGCTGGGGCGCGAGCAGTCCCCCCGATGCCATCACTGTGACTGCCCCGAAGATACGGCCCAGCATACCTTGGAGGTGTGCTGGGCCGTAAAAAAAAAAAGGCTTGGCTTGTGATCTTTAACCAGCGTAGCGAGCGAAGCGAGCGAAGCGAGCGGAGCTTGGGTTACCTGTGTTAAACTGAAATGTAAGGCAACAATTTTTCGAACTTAACTTAGTCGTTAACTCTGTAGATTACCTAGGGATTTTGCAGATTACCTAGTTAATGTTGAGAACAACATTTTATTTCGAACTCTAACGGATTCAGCCAGTTAGTGCACTTTTACTGAATTTCGCACATTAGCGGTCACATATTAACCTATAAACCTACTTAGTTTTTACCAGTACTACCTTACTGGTACCAGTAAAAATACTTTTAGTGTGATCGAATTTTTTGGTAAGTCTTATTGTACGTAAGTCTATGGATGCAAGCATTTTCACTGTCAACATCGACCAATCAGAGAGCAGTGTGTTATTTTCCGTATTTCAAAAAGCGTAAAATTAAAAGCTCTTCTGTGATTGGTCGATCCGTTTAGAATCTTACGGATTGATATCCGTTAGTTTATAAATTTACTACGACGCGTCGAAAATTTATAAATTTGCGAAAAAGTGGGCGTAAAATAATTCAATTTATCTCTCGTTTAGAATCCTACGAAAGTTTATAAATTTCCTAGGAAATTTATAAACTTGCGAATCTTCTTATTTTCCGGTGACAGTATCAATTAATTATTCCTAAAACGTAGTATGTAAGTTTGCGAAGTACGGTCTGCAAGGCTGCAGCGAGGGTGACGACGATGATGTCAGGTACCTGGAGGAAGACCTTGAGCCGGTCGAGTGGCGCGGTGCAGGTGCGGCTGACGGCGCCCGCGATGCCGCCCGCCAGCAGGTGGCGCCACCACTTGCCCGTCTGCAGCTCGCTCGCCGTGAAGTCGTCCGGCACGTTCATGTCTTCGCCGATGTCCAGGTACTGCGTAAAAACACATCATTTTTAACTATTATACTTCACTAACGGCTCAAACAATATTAATTTACTGCACTTCTATATACATTTATAACACGCACTAAAATTAATTAAAAAAATGGGGACTAAAAATATGGAAAAATAGTTGTTATGTATTTTATTAGGGTTAAGTCAAGTTATCGTTGATGGTCAACATGTGTGTTGAATCATCATCAATACATAGTATAAAACAAAGTCGCTTCCCGCGTCTGTCCCTATGTATGCTTATCTTTAAAACTATGCAACACATTTTGATGCGTTTTTTTAAAGATAGAATGATTCATGACGAAGGTTTATATATGTACTAGGGGCTGCCCCGCTGTTTCACCCGCGCAGATTTCTAATAAACTCTAAAATCATGTTTTTCCCGTTCCCATGGGAATTTCGGGAATTTATTCCTTAGCGCTCCCCTACACTCCCCAAGGAACCCACGTGCAAAATTTTAGCCCGCTGCGCCCAGTTGTTTCGGCTCTGAGTTGTCTGTCAGTCACGGAAGAGTTTTATATATATTGATGATAATACATTCGCAACATAGTAATAGAAAAGGCGGTAAGAAGCTCGCCGGGTCGACTAGTGTATAATAAAATGTGCCGGAAAGATCCCCTTTCATAATCAAACCGAAAATCAAATCAGCAGCACTAGAACCCATTGCGGGCAGCGCGCCGTCGCGAGCACTTTGTGAAACTAAAAGTGGACATTTTAGGCAACGAACGAATATTTCTAAGAACATTATCCTAAAAGCTACACAACAGAGCCTAAAAATTCCAAGCATTAATATATATGGCTAGGGAGTCAAGGACGCATACTTTTGATTTCGGCAAGGGTTTAAAAGATATTAATTATTTATCGGAAGTGGCGCTACTTTCGCAACGTTCAGCTCCTTAATATTAGAAATTTTGAGCAACGCTTAAGCGTGCTCTACATTCGCGGCGCGAAAGGTCCGCGAAAGCCGCGACACGCGAGCGCAGAGATCGTGCACGCCTTCGACGCTACGACATCTACGAGGCATTTTGTTTGCAGCATGAATTCGTGCGCGATTGATTGTAGAGCACGTTTTCCCGTGTCCTTACATCTATATTTTTTTAATATATAGTTTTTATAAATAAATTAGAATTACTTTTAGACGGAGATTTGTGTTCTTGTTACGCGATGATATGATAATACATATATGGCGTCTGCCTGTATGTTACGAAATTACGCCTACACTAATTAACCGGATTAATAAAATTTGGTACAGAGATAGTCTGAGAGGAACATAGGAATGATAGAGAGCCTGAGCAAGACATAGGAAGCCGCGAAGCTCACGTTAGTATAATTTAATTAAAATGTAGTAAAATTAACTACTTAGCAAAAAAAATTGCAATAAACATAGAAAAAGTCAAAAATATATATAATCAGGGATACGATATTACACTTTGTCATCGCCGCAAAGAAATTTGATTCTTTTCTTCACTTCACTACCCCATTTCCACGCTTTGATTGTCAGCTGTTCAGCCTGAGGATAAGTAGTTTCGAGTTAGTTTAGTACCTACTACTAAGGGTTACTTATAATAACATTTAGTCAAATCTAGTACAGACACTACCATTGAGAATTCAAAATGATTTAATATCTTATTGTCCAGATCCACCGTGGATAAAGCGGAAGCTAAATAATATTTCCAGAGCATCGCGTTGGTCGGTGGGTCGTTTTAGGGGCGGGAGTCGTAGTTGGGGTATACTCTTAGGGGCGCTTCAGGAGGCTTCAAAACGCATAAAAAAAATATAAAAAAAAATTAAAAAATTATTTTCCCTTTAAAAAACTTTTTGTCAGAACTTAGAAAAATTTCGATCGAAAAAACGTGTCCCCCATAAGGGTACTTTTTTATGACGGGGTCGTGTAGAGGGGTTTGATACAAGTACTTTTTGCCCCTATGACTTTTTCGCCAAGGTGCACCGTTTCCGGAAAAATACTCCGGAAATATTTTCCTGACCTCTAACTCTGAAAGGGAGCCTCGGAGCGTTTCTTGGGCGTTATTGATGAACATCAGACACACTATCGAACCCCATTTAAGGATTTTCAACTTTTTTTTTTTCGGACTTAGAATTTTCGTCAGCTTGCGTAGCGTTAGGGGCTCTATGGGAAAAAGACTTAGAAAAATCGATCGACATGAAAAAAAAAATTATCCTCCATGAGGGTACTTTTTTATAATGGGGACGTGTAGAGGGACACAATACAAGCACTTTTTGCCCCTATGACATTTTCTCCCAAGTGTCCCGTTTCCGGAAAAATCGTCCGGAAATCCGAAAGGAGGCCTCGGAGAGGCAGGGTTTCTTGGGCGTTATTGATGAGCATTAAACACACTATCGAACCCCATTAATGATTTTCAACTTTTTTTTTCGGACTTAGAATTTTCATCAGCTTGGGTAGCCTTGGGGGCTCTATGGGAAAAAGACTTAGAAAAATCGATCGACATGAAAAAAAAATATCCTCCATGAGGGTACTTTTTTATAATGGGGGCGTGTAGAGGGACACAATACAAGCACTTTTTGCCCCTATGAAATTTTCCCCAAAGTGTCCCGTTTCCGGAAAATTCATCCGGAAATCCGAAAAGAGGCCTCGGAGAGGCAGGGTTTCTTGGGCGTTATTTATGAGCATCAAACACACTATCGAACCCCGGTAACTGTGTTGTGATCATTACGAGTACCGAAACTCGTGTGACCCACAACCCTGTTTTTATGCTAACACCATAAAACTAAATTCCAAAATTCCACTTCCCCTAAATTACACTAATTGTGCAAGAATAAGGTTTTCAAATATTTTACTGGTTGGAAGTACCGAAATAAATAAATATATCGTCAAGGTACACGAAGCCGCAAGAAGCCTGTTACCTCGGAAGGCATCTCAGGATTCACAAGGTTTTGAGAACAGGCAAGCGCATTTTTAAGTCCAGCATGCTGTAAAATCGGATTTGCCTTTGTCGATTAAAAGGTAGCGAGAATTTCGGTAAAGTTATTTCCGATGTGACCTTGATTTGGTAAAATCCGGAAGCTAAATCGCGGTTTGGTTTGGATAGCATAGCACCAGTGAGTGGCATAATTTTACACACACCTTATTGCGATATTTTGAATGGAAACTCTCGCCTATGATAATCTCGTCTCATACGATTCTCGCCCAAAAACTTTACTTATCTCGATTTGAACATTTTGTGAAAAGCGTCATAGGGGCATAAAGCGTTCCATAGTGCGTTTGACATTGATCAATAACGCGCAGGAAAGCATGCCACTACAATAAACCTTTTCGGAGTTAGAGGTCAGCCAAAAAAAAATCCGGTCGTTTGTCCGGAAACGAAGCATTTTCAGGAAGACGTCATACAGGCAAAAATGATTACATTTTTCTCCCCCCTCCCAAAACCTTCCCGATCCCAGGCCTCCTTTCGGATTTCTGGACGATTTTTCCGGAAACGGGACACGGGGGAAAATGTCATAGCGGCAAAAAGTGCTTGTATTGTGTCCCTCTACACGCCCCCATTATAAAAAAGTACCCTCATCGAGGATATTTTTTTTTTCATATCGATCGATTTTTCTAAGTCTTTTCCATACAGCCCCTAACGCTACGCAAGCTGACGAAAATTCTAAGTCCGAAAAAAAAAAAAGTTGAAAATCCTTAAATGGGGTTTGATAGTGTGTCTGATGATTATCAATAGCGCCCAAAGAACCCTGCCGCTCCGAGGCCCCCTTTCGGAGTTAGAGGTCGGGAAAATATTTCCGGTATTTTTTTCCGTAAACGGGGCTTTTTAGGGAAAACGCGATAGAGGCAAAAAGTGCTTGTATTGTGTCCCTCTACACGCCCCTATCATAAAAAAGTACCCTTAAGGGGGATAAAATTTTTTCATACAAATTTTTCGAAATTTTTCTAAGTCTCGCCTCCATAGCGCCCCTAAGGCTACACTCCAACCAGTTACTTTAAAACTTTGGAACTGTTAGCTTTTGTCCATTAGGGATGATGTATACCCGTTTACTTTTACAACAAGCAGTACTTAAATTTTAATCAGAGGAGGCAAAATATCGGTCGGTGGGTCGTTTTTATCTAAATATCCATAATCAAAACAAAATTTTATTTTGGTTTGTGCGTTTGGTTAGAGGTAAATAGAAGCCGAAATTAATGACAAGTAAGAAAATAAAACTGATCATACTGACAGCTGCTGATAGAAATGGCAGACTTAAATTGTCTATTTATTGATTTATTGTTTATTGTAATATTGCATTTTATATGTTGTTTGTTGTAGGGTTGTAGGTTGTAGGTATGTACTTGTACATTTAAATTCCAAAAGGTACATAATATGCACACATCGGTAATAATAGGGAATAATCGGCGTAAAAAAGAGGCAGTCGGATATTATCGTATTTCGTAGAGCCGTTATCTTTATCGCAAGAACGACACCTATTAGTCGTGTTTCAAATGCGGTAGAGTGCAGTCGCATCCAGATCAAAATATCTATATAGAGCTGTAATCCATACAATTAATAATTTACGATTTACGATAGCATCTATCGGAAAAATAAAAGAGAAAACATTTACGTTACCACAGATACGCGAAATTATCTACTATGTTTATCAATATTTTCTGGACAATGGAAAAACGTTGGCGATTACGCAATCAAATATGAGAATGATAATATACTAGTAATATATACCGCTGATAGTGACATTGATATTGACCTCAATGAGAGCGCATATAGTGTAATGGATGGAATAATAATAATAATAACACATCACACTCAGAGCCCCTAACTAGGAAGAACCTGTATCTAGGGTGCCCAAAGCACACACAGAGACGAACATCACACCCAGACCGGAAACAAACATTGAAATTCATCATATCAATATTGGCCCCGCCCGGGAATCGAACCCAGGTGCACACGCTTCTCAGTCCACATCACTGCCAACTGAGCCACGGAGCAGTCAAATTGAGGAATTAAGAGTTATTTGGTATAAAACATACTGTACTGTACTTTACATCTGACTTTACTACTTGTGTAACTTGTGTTTATTAAATATGTATATAGAAGAACTTGTGCATATTTTTATTTAAACTAAGTGGAAGGTAATTGTTTGACTTCAAACTAACATGCATGATTTAAGTTGATACTATAGGTGCGTTAATCTTTCTTGTAGCAGCACAGCTCTTTATAGATATCAAAAGTTGTAGGGTGACAAATCAACATCGCGCTGTTTTGTGCTATGCTTTGCTATGTTTCTTAACCCTTAATTCGACGGCGTGCAGTATTCTTCCCACTGAATAAAAAAAAATCTACATCAAAATCTAGACCGTATATTTTCAGGTGCAAATACTATATCGCTTCCCTACCTATCTGACATCAACGTCAAAAATCGGTATTACAATCACTGTCGTATGACAAGACAAAATGTCGGGGAATTGTCGGGAAGGAAGAAATGCCTGCGCGGGCTGTCGGTAAGTATTTTTTTTTAAATTGTTTTACTGCTTTCTACTGTTTTTACTTCATTAAACATCCAAGATAACATATCACAAAATCTAATAACAATAATTTGATAGTATTTTTGCATTTGCTTTAGGTTTTAGAACGCCAACAATTTGTATGTCCAGTATACTTCCCGCCATCGAATTAGTTGTAAAGTGAATGCACTATTGTATGTCCATTATTGTTCCCCTTGTCGAATTAGTATAAAAAAATAATACAAATTTTATGAAGTATTCTTCACGCTTCATGTACTCAAATACATGATAAATTGTTTTATTTGGGACCTGAAAATGATATTTGTGGATTGTTTTATATTAATTTTATTTTACATAGCTTCAGGAGTAGAGAAAATCACTTATAAACATTGGTGCCGACTGAAAATGCTGCTTTAGATGTAGATCGCAGTTTCTGAACACGATGATATAGAAGAAATTATTTATGATAATGGATCCGAAGAGTACCTATTCATCATCACCTTACCCTTCCATAGATTTAGAATTGAACGCATGAATATATTGGACAACCCCGATAATGGCACGCAAGATATTATAACAATCGACAGTGAGGAGACTTCTTTGACCCTGATGTTTTCGTAGAATCAGATCAAGGAACTGTTCAGATAGAGAAGTATTCAATTCTCATTGAAAATCACAACCGAAATCCAGCGGCAGAAGGCGAAATCAACTTGAACAACGAACAATCTCAGTTGACTCCTCTCTTTTACAAGATGATTACTCCAAATATCATGGTTGAAATATTTGAAAACGACAAGTTTTACTACCCAAATAAATGGAAAATACATCTGGGTATTGCAAACGTTTTTGTGACTGCTTTGATAAATATATTCCTGCCTTTCCTCGACTACAGGAACAGAGATCAAAGGCTGTTCAAAAGTAGCGGGGAGTCACACTGGGAGACACCACATCTTGAAACTGTTTACCGCTGCTCTTGAGGATATATTCTGGATTCTGGACTGGAAAGAACTAGACATCAACATAAACGGCAACCTTTGCAGTGATGACCGCGATCGGCGGAGGATCTCAATGCAATGCTCGATGACCTCAGTTGCGCCACAGATCGAGAGAATAAAGATTACATTCAACGCTCATGTAAGATCAACTCCAGTCAAGATTGGAGACTATATGCTCGAAGTTGTTGAAGAAAATATATACCTACCTGGGAAAAACTGTCCAACATCGAGAAACAAGTCGATAATCACATCAAAATATGATGGGCAGCGTTTGAGAATTATCACTACACCTTCTCGTCCAATAACTTGGACGCCGTGCCTGAAAACGAAACTCTACAAATAATGTTGGTTGCCAGACTTGCCAGTGATGACTTATGACATCGGGACAGGTTGCTAACTGTAGGCCTAATCAGAGAGCTCAAAGTCAATCAAAAGGCAATAGAAAGGGCTAGGCTTGGAGTGACCCTGCGTGATCGAATCTTAAATGATGAGATCAGAAGAAGAACTAAAGTCACCGACATAGCCCAAAGAATTGGACAGACAGGCTGGCAAAGAACAGGCAGGGTACACATCTCAGAAGAAAAGATGATTGCTAGGGCCAAAAAGTTATCGAGTGGCGAACACGCATCCGAAGACGCAGAATAGGCAGAACCCCCTGACAACGTATTACGATGACCTTGTGAAGGCTGCAGGGAGTACACTGGATGAGGCCCACTCAATACCGGCCTACATGGCCATCTGTGGGGGAGGCCAATAATCAGCAGTGGAAGTTTTTGGGCTGAGATGATGATTATTTTTCCTATGAAAAACTGTTTTATTTTTACTCTGTTTCTTTGACAGTGGGAAGTATACTGTACGTGGTTGAGGCTCATCAGTTTCTAAGGGATTCGACAACGTCCAATATAATGGACATAGGTTTTTCAGGAATCTGAAAAAGACAGATTTTTTTAAATATTTTTTAAGGGTCCTTTTAATGCTAAGAACAAAAGTATATAAAATTTTCACACATTAAATGTGAAAAAAATTCCGTCGAATTAAGGTACGTTTTTTTAACAATTAAATCATGATTGGAAAACCTAAGACAGCTCGACAGAGCGCAGCATGGCAGAGCTCCATAAAAACAGCATAGTTCGGCATAGCGCAGCCCAGCACGGCGGCGAGTAGCCTCGCTCGAGACTGCTGCGTTTTCAAAAGAGCGTAGCCTCACTCAGCACAGCACAGTACGGTTTGTTTTTATCCTCATTGAAATAACCTAGGTATGTACGTTTTCTTTTTTTGAAAATATGCTTTGGTTTCGTAAAACAAACAACTTTATCCGACTAACTTTTTATCACAAAATCTCTGTATTTCAGGGGCATATAAGTCTGAACCTATAGCGAATTTTGAAAAAAGGAAAACGTACAAACTTAGTTTTTTAAAGTGTTAGTAACATACTAAACCTTCATGGCGATTGGAAAATAATTAGTAGTGGAAAAACGTTTTCTATTTTTGTATGCACGCGTTCGGGGTATACGGTCCTCTTAACAAGAAACAAAAAAAAATTATGAATACCATTAAGGCGCTGTAAAAAAATCTTAAATACTTACTAACTAATTAAAAAAAAACTATCAAGTCCAAATATACTAAAAGAAAAACATTAAATAGTGGGTCATGGTTATTTATTATTCGTGTAAGTTTAAAATAGTGGCTTTAATTTTGCTATAGATCCACTTCTCGGTCATGGAATTTACTCCACTCTCTAGTCGAGCGAATTTCGAGCATGAAGTTCGACCGGTTTTTGTTGAGTTTGTGAAGGTTGAGTTCTTATTCTACATACATTTACTACGAGTATGAGAAATCAAAGGTTCAAAGTACAATACAAAGGAAATTAGTTTAGTTTAATAACCCACGAACGAAAATTTAGAGAGGGGTGTTGTAATTAACCGACTTCAAAAAAGGAGGTTATCAGTTTGACCTGTATTTATGTATGTTTGTATGTTTGTATGTTTGTATGTTTGTCCGCGATTATCTCGAGATTGGCCGAACCGATTTTGATGCGTTTTTCACAAATATATTTGTTACATTCAGGAGAAGGTTTTAGTACCTATTTCAATCGACTTGAGAAAAGAGGGAGTTCTCAGTTTATGTGTAAATTTATTGAAGGCGGGTCTCTTTTTGTAAAAAAGAAATTATATCTAAACAGATTGAACTTGATCAGCGTCGATCATAATTAACCCCCGAACGAAAATTCCAAGAGGGGGGTTATAATTTTAACGTGTGTATCTGTCTGTCTGTCTATCTATCTGTCTGTCTGTCTATCTGTCTGTCTGTCTGTCTGTGTATCCGTCTGTGGCATCGTAGAGCCCAAACGGCTGAACCGATTTTCGTTTAGTTTTTTTTGTATTATAGATAATTTCGGGCCGAGTGTTCTTAGCCATGTCTGATGAAATCTGATCAGCCGTTTGAAGATGATCAGCTCTTGAATAATGGATGAGAGGATCTAACTAGCTTCCTTATGTCCGATCGATTTGAAATTTGGTACCATGTTACATCTATGATATAGGAAGTATTTTGTAAGGTAACCATGACCTGATCAGCCGTTTGAAGATGATCAGCTCTTGAATAATGGATAAGAGGATCTAACTACTAGCTTCCTTATGTCCGATCGAGTTGAAATTTGGTACTATGTTACATCTATGATATTAAAAGTATATGTTAAGGTAACCATGACCTGATCTGCCGTTTGAAGATGATCAGCTTTTGAATAATGGATGAGAGGATCTAACTAGCTTCCTTATGTACGATCGATTAGAAATTTGGTACCATGTTACATCTATCATATAGAAAGTATATGGTATGGTAACCATTAACTGATCAGCCGTTTGACGATGATCAGAGTTTGAATAATGGATGAGAGTATCTAACCACCTTCCATTTGTCCTATCGATTTAAATTTGGTATGGTGTTACTTCAATAATATTGAAAGTATATGTTAAGGTAACCATGACCTGATCTGCCGTTTGAAGATGATCAGCTCTTGAATAATGGATGAGAGGATCTAACCACCTTCCACATGTCCTATCGATTTGTAATTTGGTACCGTGTTACTTCAATGATATTAAAAGTATATGGTAACGCAACCATGATCTTTTCAAGATGATAAGTTGATGAGGTTCAGACTAGGTCGGTGGTTTTTAAATTTGAGTTATTTTTTACCTACCACCTAACCTACAGTTCATAAATCCAGCTTGACCGTGTAACATCTAGGTAGGTACTAAGTGAAAACTTACTTACTTGTTTTAACGTGTGTATCTATCTGTCTGTCGGTCTGTATGTCTGTCTGTGTATCTGTCTGTGGCATCGTAGAGCCCAAACGGCTGAACCGATTTTCGTTTAGTTTTTTTTTGTATCATAGATAATTTCAGGCCGAGTGTTCTTAGCCATGTCTCATGAAGATCTGATCAGCGGTTTGAAGATCATCAGCTCTTTTCTAGGTGATGAGGGGATCTAACTAGCTTCCTTATGTCCAATCGATTTAAAATTTGGTACAGTGTTACTTTAATGATATTGAAAGTATATGGTAAGGTAACCATGTCCTGATCAGCCGTTTGAAGACGATCAGCTCTTAAATAATGTATGAGGGGATCTAACTATCTTCCATATGTACGATCGATTTGAAATTTGGTACCATGTTACTATATTATTATATTATATTACTTATAATTTGAGTTATTTTATATGACAGTATAGCAACGCAAAGATGAAGAAAAACTCATGCTGTCTCCCTTTAACCGCAACCATACGATAGGGAGAGAGAGATATTTTTTTTAATGAAATTTGCTTTCGGGAGAAAACGTTTTTCACTACCTAAATGTTAGCAAATCACAAAGATTTTGATGTCCATCGCTTTATTCAGCATTAAAGTGTAGGTTTAAATGTTTTTCTTTTTTTTTAAATATGCATTTGTTTCGTAAAACAAACAACTTTATCCGACCAATTTTTTATTCACATAATCTCTGTATTTCACGGGCCTATAAGTCTAAAACTATAGTAAATTTGGAAAAAAAAAAACTTTTTTATACGTACGTAAACCTAGTTATTTTATGGAAAATGTTTTTTTTTTTTTTGTATGGACGCGTTCGGGGTATACAATCCGCCTAAATACATTATAAAGCTATATAAAAACTATCGCTTAAAAGTGAAATGGCGTTCAACTTAGATATGTGATATGTGTGTCTTTATTTGTTGATTTTTTTTATTCTCAATCTAACCGCGACAGCGAGCCAGGAACCTTCAACCCGTGGCGGATTATTGGGTAAGTCGGTCAATGTCGGTCGATGCACGAACGCCTTAAGAGACTAGTTAAATAAGCTATTCAATTTTCGCGATAATCGGCTCTAGACTATTTTAGTTTCTTTGATTCATAATACACATCTATTTTAGTATAAACTATGAAGGAGATCAACGGAAAATCCTATCTTCAGAGTCAACTGTGAATACACGGTATTCGCAGAAACACAATTATCTTTCAAGATAGATACCAGTGACGAATACCCTACACCTACAGTACGTATCGACTAATGACAATGTTCTTTATATTTTATTTTTTATTCTTTGTGGATTCGGCCTTTTTTCCAAATGTAGTTCTAGTTAAGAAAGAGCGAGGACCTCTGGCACAGGTAGAAATACTTAAAAGAGGCCCTCAATTTGTACTGTAATTTATGTGTAAATTGGAACCAATAAACATTTTTTATTTTATTATTTATTTAATGTGTCGAAACTTCGATGTACTTAACTTACTGTTTTAATTATTGTAATTGCGTATGCAGACTGGTACGGACTGGAAGAAAGCGAGCATGAAATGAAACATGTAAACAGCATTTTTAACCCCCGAACGAAAAATTCAGAGAGGGGTGTTATAATTTTAACGTGTGTATCTGTCTGTCTGTCTGTGTATCTGTCTGTGGCATCGTAGAGCCCAAACGGCTCAACCGATTTTCGTTTAGTTTTTTTTGTATCATAGATAATTTCAGGCCGAGTCTTCTTAGCCATGTCTGATGAAGATCTGATCAGCGGTTTGAAGATGATCAGCTCTTGAATAAATGAAGAGAATATCTAACTAGCTTCCTTATGTCCGATCGATTTGAAATTTGGTACCATGTTACATCTATGTTATAGAAAGTATTTGTTAAGGTAACCATGACCTGATCTGCCGTTTGAAGATGATCAGCTCTTGAATAATGGATGAGAGGATCTAACTAGCTTCCTTATTTCCGATCGATTTGAAATTTGGTACAATGTTACATCTATGATATAGAAAGTATATGGTAAGGTAACCATTACCTGACCAGCCGTTTGAAGATGATCAGCTCTTGAATAATGGATGAGAGGATCTAACCACCTTCCATTTGTCCTATCAATTAAAAATTTGGTACAGTGTTACTTCAATGATATTGAAAGTATATGTTAAGGTAACCATGATATTTTTAAGATGATTAGCTATAGTTCTACTTAAGTTGATGAGGGGTCTGACTGGGTCGGGGGTTTTTAAATTTTTAAATTTGAGTTATATGAGTGTGAAGTGGACGCTGGACGCGCAAGAATCAAAGGTTTAAAGTACAGTACAAAGATAATTAGTTTAGTTTATTTAAGAGGACAGTATAACAACGCAAAAATATAAAAAAAAAACTCATGCTGAAAAACCTAGGAATGTAAGTTTTTTTTTTTAAATATGCTTTGGTTTCGTAAAACAAACAACTTTATCCGACTAATTTTTTATCACAAAATCTCTGTATTTCAGGGGCCAATAAGTCTGAATCTTTAGCGAATTTTGAAAAAAGGAAAACGTACAAACTTAGTTTTTATAATGTTAGTAACATACTAAAACTTCATGGCGATTGGGAAATAATAAGTAGTGAAAAAACGTTTCTCTTTTTGTATGGCTTTCGGGGTATACGGTCCTCGCAAGTGTTGAAATGCTCTGCTCGTGCGCGCAAACCGTCTCATTCACTGTTGGAATTCTGTTACATCGCATGTTACATTTCATGCTCGTTTTCACTAGTCTGCATCCGGCATTATATTTATTTACAGACATCATCTCATCGATTAACTCATCCGTGGGTTGTCGTAAAAGGCAGAAAAGGGAATATCCGAAAGACGGTACACAGCGTCCATGCACCTGCCAAGCGAGGCGATTGGCAAAACCCGCCACAATACATGTCTTTGTGATAATCATTAAGAGAAACTTAAGTCCATTTGTGGACGTCTTTGAGCTGAGATGATGATCATTGAATTTGCTGTATATGTCTGCGCGCGACTGGGGCACCCCTGTACGTACTTCACCCGCCAGACGACAGATTGCTAATTGGTTCAAATTTTACCGCGCGCAGACTAAGCTGACACGCACTATAACTAGTATTGAAGCTTCAATTTACACGAAATACAAATACATTCGCAAAGTGAAATGCAAATTCCACAATAAAGTACCGTCGCTTGCAATTAAATGTTTATGATAAATAGACAGCAGTACAACCTACAAGTGTTCATTACCTTTCATTACACGCAACTTTACATTAGAAATAAAGGAATTAAGTGTAAGCGATTTCGTAAGCACCCATACCATAACGAGGACATAACGTTTAAAAACTTTTTTTTGCCTGGCATTACCTACACTAGATAGAAACAGTTTCAAATATTATTTTCATAAATGATAGCATTCATTAAGATTTACACATTAGATACCACTTTCACTTTAAGAATGTGCCTATGGAACGGCCGCATGCGTCTGTCGCGAGTCTAGGAAGTGGTTTCATACATTTTCTTACTGTGTCGTAGCGACTGACTAGTCGTTTGCATCGCGCGGCGTGCACGGAATTCAATGTCTAATGGACCTATTTTCTCAGTATAAATAATACATATTAGGTGCGTTTCTTTCTTTTTCAAAAAGTTTTTTTTTATCTCTATCTGAATCCCGTCGAATGTTTGCCTATCCTCAAACGCATTTCAACTTTGCACAGTTTATGTGCGGACGACGTGGTGAGGTTTAAAACAAAAGCAATATTACTTAGTTAAAATAATAATCAGAAAAATACGTGTCCAATTATGAGCAAAGTAAGCCGAGGTGTCGCGTAATGACGGGTTTTCTATTCCAACATTATAAAAAATATAAGAGGAAAGATTTGTTTGTTTGATGTGTGAAATTACCTATTAGAATAATTAGTTTACGCGAAATTTACATAGTATTTGCGCATAAAACAATGGCTTCCGGGATCTGTTTTCTCAAGGCAAGCCTTATAGAGCTATAAGACGAGCGACCCTGTGCCGCGATAGCCCTTATTGAACAAGACACTTTCTCCCAAGCTATAATATATTAAATTTTTACTTTATGAAACCGATCAATTTAAGTTCGAAACTATATTGGATCTGTAAGGGCGCGAATTTTAGCTTTCCTCAGTTGCTCGGGTCTTTTACGATTTATGTACGCCGCTTTATCCCTATAAATATGCGCATTGACAATGTAATCCTATATTTTGATACAGAAGTTGTGAGACAATTCTTTTGCGACTATTTCTGGACAAACCTAACTAAAGTGTAATAAAATGGTTAGAAGCGGTCACACACAGCGTAGTGTGCCACTTGGCGTCGCCCGCGATCTAGCTAAAGCAGGCTAGCAGGTGCCTAGCAACAGACATGTGCTTCTAAGAAACGACGAGTTTTAATTACGTACAGACATGAATACGATTCTAGTTCAATTCAAATAGCTGTTCAAAGCAAGCGGCAGTGTGACTGGGAAAACTTACTTTAATTTAAAAATAAAATTCTCTAAGTAGGTACCTACTATATTATGTCGAAATATTCAAGTTCAAATCTTAAAACTTATTGATATTGACATAAATAGAAGTGAGGTGACCTACATTTTCGATTGCAACAGTTATATTGACATTTAAATGTTAATTAACATATGTTTGCATTATTATTTTAATAAACCCTATATACCTAAGTCCCACTTTTGGCAATAGAGTCCCCCGCCATATTCCTTTTTTCCTTTTCCTTTCCTAGAGTCCCAGCCTCAAAACAATAAACAACTGAATTATTTCTAATGTTTAAAATGTCTAAAATAATGTTTCATGTGTAAGTTATTATATTATAGCTCATAATGAAAAGGGCGCAGTCGAAGGTGCGGGTCACACTATGTAGTTGAATTATGAAAGACAAGAAGGACGTACAAATATATAGGTATGAATGAACTCGCTGAAGTTTAATGCATCTTCACACCGCTCCCTGACAAAGATTATTGGTCTTCGTTCATGCAAGACGACTGATTAACAGATGGTAATAATAGTACCTTTAAGAACCATTCCCAAACATCGGTATAAGAATCCATATCCATGATTAAAGATTGTTACAAAATCACGACAAAATATTGCTAGCTACAATTCCGACCACGAGCAGCTGATACAATGACTCGCAACGACCTCAGACGCAGTTCTAGTCAAATTTAGACACCGTTTACCTTTGCCAAGCACCGCCGAAACACGAATAGAAAATCCTCGAAGACATCTCCCGTCGAGCCAGTGAGTTCTTCTAACTCTACAGACATATCGTCAGATATCGATATAAAAATACAAGAAAAAAAAACTAAATATTCTAAACAAATATATTTAAATACTATATCACAGATTGTTTATGTTTTTGGACCACGAAATTTTACTTAAAATAATTAAAAAAACTTGCGCTAATGAAAACGTGTGAGCGCAGCTGCGAGCATTGTCTCGACTAAACGTTTGCTCGCGTCACTTGCTTGTAATGTTTGGCAGCCACGCGACGCTCCCCGTACCAAGCAAGCAGTAACTGTTTAGGTATCTCCTACTCAATAATATTTTCGCATTGTTTTCAAGTTTCACGATAGTAAAACGACAGTAAGTCGTCTCATAGTAAGGGAGAGTCAGCTGATAAGCCGGGTCGAAATCCTATAGTTCAGGCATGTGCGGGGGCTCGCCTCTATCTAAGTGTCGGTCGCTTGCTTATTTGATCTTTGGTCTATAGATCTGTGTGATATTATTTATTAAAACAAGCTTCTATTTCGCTAACAGATCAATTATATTACGGAATTCTCCAAAAGTACACGTCAGATTTCATAAATTATTTCCCTAGAGCAGACATATGGCAAAAAAAATAGATAGACCACTATGAATTGTTTTAAAACCATCAATAATAAAGTTAAATATTTTCATAAAAGCTGCTTGTTTTTTATAAAGCGCCCTGTAAACGATCAAACTTATTTGACAAATGTTTTGTCGAACTTCACGGATTCAGCAAATTTTGCATCAAACGATCAAACAAAATCTTCACGGATTGTTTGATCGTTTAGGCTTTTTTGATGTTTTTTAGGTTTGATGAAAAATATTCACGTTTTCATTGAAAACGTGAATATTTCAAATAAACACCCATCATACACAGCCGTACACGATCAAATTTGTTTGTTTATAATACAACGTTTTTGTAAGACAGACCTACTGATTTTGTGTCTAAGGACTAAAATGTCAAAAATCAAGTTTGTTGAATATACACAAAATCTGTAACTCTGTCTTTCAAAAACGATATATCACAATGTGGGAGATGTTTTTTTACATACGCGAATTCATTAAACTTTATTAAAAATGAATAACTTAGGCCAGAATCAATATCAATACATATTATAAAACAAAGTCGCGTCCCGCGTCTGTTCCTATGTCCCTAATGTTTGGCCATTTCATGAGAGAGTCATACGATTTCTTGGCCATTCGTTGAACGTTGAGTTGTGATTGATTTGGCCAGGCCACAACATGATGTGGCCAGCGAATATTGGTCATTTCATAAAAACACATTTCATGAAATGGCCGGCCATATAATAAAATGGCCAATTTTACGATTTTGCCACGACATATACATATTTTAGTTACGTGTGTACTTTTTTATGGCTACACAGAATTATGCTGCTACTACTAATACTAGTAGTATCATGCTAGTAATAGTAGTTTATTGTCATCAGTTATAGTACAAATAAACGTAATTATTTGCAAATATTATCCTAATAGGTATATCAGTAGTAATTTATAAGCACCGAACAAGCATAATCAAATAAAATTAGTCGCGAAAACAGGGTTATCAGTATATGTGACCTATTACTTTATTTACAAGTACGTTATGATATGAGAATGAACCGGATTTATCGAGAGGGTCCAGGAGTCCTCAGTTGACTTACAGCCCTGGCAACTGCGCCGATAAGCTTGGGCGCTGCCGGTCACTGTTAGTTGATAGTACGCGTCAATAAGCCTGACTTACTTGACACACCCTCTTTGCAGAGCTACGTAGTTAAGCTGGCTGATTATTAAATAAAGAGCTCCTCAGGCAGCACGTACCGTACTCTTGTTAAGTCTATTTACTCTATTTCCTGTAAGACAACGCAATGCTTTGCGCCTCACAAAAACAGTTTAAATGTTGTTTGTTTAGGTATATTATTATTTGTTTACCTTCAGTTTATATGTATTTTTATATTATTACTAGTCGACCCGGCGAACTTCGTACCGCCTAAACTATTACTTTCTTGGGCATGTATTATACTTAAAAACCTTTCTCTTGAATCACTCTATCTATTAAAAAAGACCGCAACAAAATCCATTAAATAATTTTAAAGATTTAAGCATACATAGGGACAGACGCAGGAAGCGACTTAATTTTATACTATGTATTGAAGTATGAACAGTGAAAAACAAATTATATCAAAGCAAAAAAATCATTAGCAAAGGAAAAAAATCACAATATGTAATTGTTTTTTTGAAATTCAAACAAGATTACTTTTTTAGGAAACCGGAAAGTACAAAGTAAAATCTTATGTTACTTACAGTGGAATGTCGCCAGAAGTGTATTAGAGCGTGAATATCAGTAGAGGGCGCTAAGAGAAGGTAGTCCCGCCACTCGTCGTAGCTGATGTTGAGGCTGCCGTCCTGGTCCATCCTGCGGCCAATGTACAATACAATGCAATAAAGGAATTCCTAGTATAAATAAGAAAATTAAACAAGAATGCTCTTTTAGCCACGGGTTATAAAATGTGTCCGGGGAAGTAATGACATAATTTGAAGGGTTATATTATATGGTCAAATTGTATGGTCAATTTTTTCGACGAAAACAGCCCATCGACCCATTGAGTCGATGCCCAGAGTATGATTTTATTATTATCATTTTTTTGCAAAAGTCAACCCCGCGTACTTTAAAATTCACAGATCTAAACAGATTCAGACTTAAAGGCCCTTGAAATACAGAAATTTTGTGATAATAAGTTTGTTTGATTAAGTTGTTTGTTTTACGAAACCAAAGCTTTAATGCTGAAGCGATGGACATCAAACTCATTGTGATTTGCTAAGATTTAGGTAGTGAAAAACGTTTTCCCCCGTAACGCTTATTTTGTTAAAAAATTTACTTCTCTCTCTGTCGCATGATTGCGGTTCGGGAAAGACAGCACTATTTTTTTTATTGAGATTATTTCGTGGCTATACTGTCCTCTTAAGTGGGTGAAACATTTGCATTTTTTAATAGATTTTAAAGTTACCGCAAAAAATACTTATACTTTTTTTTGTGTTTTATTGTTAGATTTTGAGTTCTACAAAATGGTACTAGATTTACTCCTCTCTAAGTCTATCACTTCAGAAATTATCTACATCCAAAATCACCCTGCACTTTTACTTTTTAATTTAAGCTTTCAATTCAACCCACTTTTATTAAAAAATTATGCCAATAGCAATTTTTTTTATTAGTTACTTAGGTAGCCTACCAACTGAGCCTTCGATTAATAACTAAATTAAGCGTATGTGAGCCTTAGATATTTAACCTTAAATATTTAAGTAAGCGGGGTCGATTTTTGCAAGAAAATAAGAAAAGTGCGTGCTGCAACTAGGGTGTCAATTTCCCGGCCTATTTCATTCCCGAAAATTTTCAAAACTTTTGATAAATCATGTTATTTCTACAATAATAGATCGATTACTTGAAGTCGACGTTTTATAGTAATTTTTATTAAAATAATCATACATAATATAATTTTTATTAAAATCATCAATAGTCAATGGCAAAAATGAGGCTCGGGTCCCATATAAAACACTTTGATTTTCTTTTCTCAAAACGCGCCAAAATCTCGGGTTGGCTTGGCAATGGTGATTAACAATTCTTCGAAAAAGTAATTAAAAATGTTTTTTTTTAACAGAAAACAGACAAATAAAAAGATCTATTTTATATGGAGTTGGGACTGGTATTTTTTTTTGTTTTAAGGCTACTAACGAAAGGGGTTTCAACATTTAAACATTTTTGATCAATAAAGATTGGGTTAACTGACTGACCAATTTTATAGTCTCTTTAGTTGTTTTTTTTTTTATCACTTTTTCGAAGATTTGATTGCAAACCCGATATTTTTGCGAATATTGAGGAAAAAAGTGCTTAATGGTTTTTATCTCCATCCGTATCATAACTTTCCTACAATATGTTCAGAAACTATAAGTCAATGGCCTATTTTAAAAAACCTGTATCAGTGGTGCATCCACCGCCACCATGCCTGATTAGCCCTGTCCCTCTAGCCCAAACGTGCAAGTTCCTAGGTCTCACACTGGACTCTAATTTAAATTGGAAACAACATGTTGATATACTGTGCGATAAATTAGGAAGTGCCGCATATGCGCTGCGAAAATTAAAACCGCTCGTTTCCAGTTCAGTGCTTAGGCAAGCTTACTTTGCGCACTTTCATTCCATATTGTCTTACGGTGTCATATTATGGGGTAATTCGACAGACTCAAATCGTGCATTTATAATGCAAAAACGCGCCATTAGAACTTTAGAGGGTATACCTAGTCGCGAATCATGTAGATCGCTTTTTAAAAAGTATCGAGTAATGACCCTTTACTCAGTATATCTTTACGAGATCATTACTTATGTCAGAAAAAATATTAGTGGGTTTGTTAACGACCAAAGGTAATAGTTTCTGCATTAAAGCATGAAACTTGGCACACTTGTTGCTTATGTGGCCCAGACTGAGAATCGCCCGGGAGGGAGCGAGATACCCCCCTCTGGGGGGCGGGGGGAGGGGGTGAAGTTTCCTTCTACCGCGCGCGCTATCGATCCCTATTGCTGCTATTTTATAGCTACTAGGGCAAGTGTGGTGTCATTTTCGGATAATTTAAGGATGAGGAATCCATTTCTGGAAGAATTTTTTTACATTTCTATACAAAAAAATTGGAATTTACCATAAAATAGATAATTGTCGACGCAAAAAAAAATCGTATTTTTTGAATGAGTATAGATATCAACAAAATAAAAATATATTTGAAAAGCTGCATTCATGCAGTTTTCAAAAATATAGGGTTCGATATACTTTTTGTTTATATTTATGTGTTAAAAAAAATAGTAAACACTGCGCGGAAGAGGTTGTAAAAATATTTAATGCCTAATTTCGGTTTAAAAATTACTTGGTTACTTCAAATTACTACCAAATACTGAACAGGGTCATTCAGCCTGTGATAAGTAACAACTTTCTGTATTCAAACATAGGTTGTATAGGTACAAAAAAAAATACATTTCTCATACATTATCTACCCAATTAGCTGACAAGTATGTATGAAACATATGAAATTTTTGTGCTTTTGCCACTGGGAAGAGTTGTTATTTACGATATCGCAAGACAGCTTGAGGAAGCGAGAGCATCAGAAGTGGACCTGCATACTTAAGTCCCGACGGTGCACTTAAAAACGAGATATACTTTATCCATCATGTCGACATAAAACCGTATATTGAAAGATGTCTGTGAACAATGCGGTTAAAACCGGAAGCAATCACTGTTGGTACAGGACACATTGATATCAATGTTAAGCTCGAAAGGTCGCAACTGGTAAAGTCTACACTCAGACCGGCAAAACCGGCAGACCAAAACCCAAACTCGGAACTCTTTCAATTAAAACTCTAAAACCGTTTCGATTGTCTAGGGCGCAGCGTGGATGATGTAAATGATGGGTTCTTGAGAAGTTGTCAATGCGGTTGGAGGTAATTACTTACTACTAAGCACACTTCATCTGATCGAGAAGAGGTGTGAAACGTCTCAGCAGACAACGGCACCGTGGAGGCATGCGGTTGGAGGTAAGTAACATCGACGTAGGATCTCATCATATCCGATCACGCAGGGAAACAGCTCTTTCTTTGTCCTTGTCCTCCAGTGACCTTGTACTTTCTAATAAGGCCCGTTGTTTGCAGCCGTATCCCGGTTCCGTAAGTTACCACTGGTAACGCACATTGTTCAAAGACTTTTGTCTTGAGGCACCTCTTGCCTCAAGACAAAACTTGAACCTGCCACTCGGATGAGCATCGTTCAGTAAGCTTATTCAAGTTAAGCTAAGCTTCCCGAACGATGCTCATCCGAGTTGAAGTCGACGGACGAACAGTTTGTCCAAGGTATGTATTCTTTAACAACTTCGAGTGTATTTAGTGTATGGTAGTCATTATCTTTGATTTGGAGTGGATTGAATTGTTCCTACATGGGCGCTGAACATTATCTTTGTTATGTCCATGTTCATTCTAGTACCAACTCGATCGGAAGCCCAACTGAGGTGAGGACATCGAGCATTGTACTAGATCCTTCGCGGTCTGGGCCATAACTAGTAACTAGTGAGTAATGTTGTCGCCGTTTATAATGATGCCTAGTTCCTTCCAGTCCAGAGTCTTGAAGACATCCTGGAATGCAGCGGTTAACAGTTTTCGGGGAATATGATAGCGTATAATGAAATTGAAGAATTTCTGACGGGGAATAAACGCTGGTTTTACCACTTGCCTTCTGAAGTTCGGCTGTGATGAAAGAAAGACACGAAAAAGAAGGAAATCATTTATTTACAACAGCTTTTGTCACGCAAACAAAACATAACATAACAATGAGACATACATTCAAACATATTTGATGCGACTTTACATGCAGTCTTGTTGTTTGTAAGATGTTGACGGCCGAGATGTCCTCGGTATAGTGTCGGGTCCATGTTGCTCTCGGGACCTTATCTTGACTGTCAGTGATGGGTTGTCGTGTCGACGTGTATAATAGAAGTTCTGTCCATAGAACTTCTCGAATTCCCCCACAATCTCAGGTGTGGATATAGTACTCTACCAACCATCCTCGGTCTTCAGCCATGCCTGGCTTTGCCGAAAAAATTAATCTCGAGCTTAATTTTTTCGGCAAAGCCGTTGTCTGCTAAGACGTATCACGCCTCTTCTCTATCAGATCAAGTGTGCTTAGTATTAAGTAATTATCTCCAACCACAGTGACACTTCTCAAGAACCCTTCATTTACATCATCCACGCTGCGCCCTAGGCAATCGAAACGGTTTTGGAGTTCTAATTAAAAGAGTTCCGAGTTTGGGTTTTGGTCTGCCGGTTTTGCCGGTCTGAGTGTAGACTTTACCAGTTGCGACCTTTCGAGCTTAACATTGATATCAATGTGTCCTGTACCAACAGTGATTGCTTCCGGTTCTAACTGCATTGATCACATACATCTTTCAATATACGGTTATATGTCGACATGATGGATGAAGTCTATTTCTCTTTTTTGAGTGCACCGTCGAGACTTATGCAGGTCCACTTCCGATGCTCTCGCTTCCTTAAGCTGTCTTCCGATATCGTAAATAACAACTCTTTTCAGTGGCAAAAGCACAAAAAAATCCTTTGTTTCATACATACTTGTCAGCTAATTGGGTAGATAAATGTATGAGAAATGTATTTTTTTGTACCTATACAACCTATGTTTTAATACAGAAAATTGTTATTTATCACAGGTTGAATGACCCTGTTCAGTATTTGGTAGTAATTTGAATTAACCAAGTAATTTTTAAACCAAAATTAGGCATTAAATATTTTTACAACCTCTTCCGCGCAGTGTTTACTATTTTTTTAACACATAAATATAAACAAAAAGTATATCGAACCCTATATTTTTGAAAACTGCATGAATGCAGCTTTTCAAATATATTTTTATTTTGTCGATATCTATACTCATTCAAAAAATATCGTCATTAGAAGATTTTTTTTTGCGTCGACAATTATCTATTTTATGGTTAATTCCAATTTTTTTGTATAGAAATGTAAAAAAATTGTTCCAGAAATGGATTCCTCATCCTTAAATTATCCGAAAATGACACCACACTTGCCCTAGTAGCTATAAAATAGCAGCAATAGGGATCGATAGCGCGCGCGGTAGAAGGAAACTTCACCCCCTCCCCCCGCCCCCCAGAGGGGGGTATCTCGCTCCCTCCCGGGCGATTCTCAGTCTGGGCCACCTAAGCAACAACTGTGCCAAGTTTCATGCTTTAATGCAGAAAATATTGGTTCCCATACATTTATTGGACTTAACAAACCCACTATATAGGTACATTCCGACGACGTGAGTGCGGCGGGCGGGCGCTGCGGGGAGCGGGGAGCCTGGCCGCAGTGCCTCGTCGCACGGTGTTTGCTAGTTCACAACCCGCGCGTCATCGGGCCACACTATTATGAGCATCTGCCTACTGAGCTGAAGGAGGAAATCAATGACGAAGCGTTTTGTCGCCGACTGAAAAAACTTTTGTTGGAACATGAATATTATTGTATAGATGACTTTTTAAACTATAAATTTGTTTGACATTGGATATTATTTGTGTAATTTGAGTATTCGACAGTTACAATATGTAATTCAAGTAAATTGAAATTATTATTTAGTATTTGACATTTTATATACAATTATACATTTAAAAAATTGACATTGTTTACATAGTACTTAAATAATTAAGTAACTACTTATTATTTTTTATATAATTTTTGTACAATATTTTGACGATCACATTATACTTTGACATTTTATTATACAACTTTGTATGTAATATGAATATGATAGTGTGAAATAAATGAATCTAATCTAATCTAATCATTCGAAATTCTTGCTCCATACATTTATTTGAATCTTGAATTTTTATAATCGACATGAGAATACAAATCGACTAAGCTAGATTTTTTATGAATTAAAAAAAAACTTAGAATGTCAGTCATTTGTTTCGAACGAACTTCTAAAGATCAAATAAGTTATTGTTGTTGTTTGTATTGTATTTTGCCGTGAAATAACTATTCCACCAAAAAAAATTCTGAACATATTGTAGAAAACTTATGATATACATTAGATAAAGTTATGTCACGCAACTGGACATAATTAGGCATTATAACACTCATGTTATCTTATTATACCAAACACGTGTATTAATGCCTCATATTATGTAACAGTCACATAAATAACTATTAAGTATATGGGACCCCCTTTCCTAAAGATTGACCAAGCCACATTTTTTACCGTTGAGTGTATAATAGTTTCTATTAAAATTGCGGTAAAAGTTTGATCTAAAGTAATCTAAGTATACATTTTTTGTGTAAATAACAGGTCTGAATAGTCCAATACCGATATGAGAATTGATTCGTAAGTATTTCATTCGAATTTCGCTATGGTATATTTTTCCCGGGATTCCCGGGAACTAGGGATTTTTTTCCCGAGAAGAAGATCGGCCGATTTCCCGGGAATTCCCGATCCCGGAATCCCGGGTAGGAAACCCTAGCTGCAACCCCTTATATGGTGTTTATCATCGATGAGATTAACTGTTGAATACACCCTAAAATTATGTTATTACAGTCTCGGACACATTGTATATAAGAGACGTATGGCGATGGCGGATAGCAAAGTTTACAAATTACACAATTATACGCCACTCCTACCTAGTAGCGGATAATGTCGACAAAAACGACGATATGCTGAGGACTATTAAGAATGCGCTCTCGTGATCAATCGAAAACTTACATCTTGCGGTTCATTTATTGGATAATCTATTACCTACATATACAAACATTTTTTAAATTGATATGATTAAAACCACAGAACAAGGAAGATGCTCTCTCTCTCTAAATAGAAATCGCGAGTAGGCGGAGCCCGCGTGCCTATCATTAGCTCTGCAGTGCCTATTCGTAGTTTTTGACAGATTTGATAAGCTCAGTTGCTTTAAGCTTCTTGTAAACAAACCACCAGGAAAAATATGAAAAAAAAACCACTAAAATGCCATATTGTGCTGTGTTGGAATGCAAAAATTAAAGTTGGGGACTTAAAAGTACTAATTATGCCGTATCATTACATCGGTAAGTAATATTTCACTGTATTTTTTAAATAAATTTGAAATTATACATGAACAAGAAAACAAAACCATAAGTGAGAAAATGAAAACACCCTAATTACGGAGCAGTAAAATTGAATTTTCATTGAAGCCTGTGAGTCCTGTGACTGTGACTGTACCTTCTTAGCGTTCTTCTTTATCTATGGTATTAGACTCATGACTTTTTCTAGAACATTTTGACAACAGTATAATGGAAATCAGTTAGAGATTGCTCAACATGATGAAAATCTATCGATAATTTTCTATGATAAAAATCTATCGATAATAATAATTTTCAGTGAAAAAAAAAAAATAAGTATTCGCTTCGACTTGAAAACCTCTACCTTTTTTTCGGTTTAAAATGTGATTTACTTTAAAGTTAATTTCTTGAATACGAATGAAATTATATGAATCTTTCAACTTAGACTCTTGCGTATGAATGAAATTATATTAGCATCATCATCATATTACAATAATGTTGTAATATGTAAAAAATAAAGCCGCATCAGTCCTTAGGTATGTTTAAATCTTTAAAAATACAGCGGATTTTAATGCGGATTTTTTTAATAGATAGAGTGATTCAAGAGGAAGGTTTATAAGTATAAAACATGCACGTTCTAATAATAGGTTAGGCGGTACGAAGTTTGCCGGGTCGACTAGTATTGTATAAAGACAAGTCGTCACTCTTATAGTGTGCTATATTTTATTTTTCTTTTCATTTATTTACAGCCTGTGTTACTGGATCACTTTGGGCCAAGCTCAGAACCTAATACACTTAAGCATAAACTTGAAGATGGAGCCATGAAAGCTTCTTAAGCTAAGAGGAGTTTCAATTAACAATACCTAGAGAAGAAAAAATGCTAAATATTATGTATTAAAAAAACCAAGACTAGTTAAGAGTTTAAGGCAAGTAATAAATAAGCAAGTACTTTGATATTAAATAAGATAAAATAATATAAATATAAAACCCATCTTGTTTTATTGGTCTATGTACCCATCCACCTAAATTGTTTACTTTGGTTAAAATAAAGCTTCATTTAAAGTACAGTACTTACTCCAAAATTAATAATGCGCATGCAGATTCGCTAATTGTCGATTTCACGGAAACACCTGAATCTAAATTCATAATTCTACTAAATTACGCATGCAGAAAATGCACTTAACCTCCTTAAATATATATCGTCTTACGTCGCTTGGGAATACGACTGTTGTCGAACAGTGACGAAGATTTCTAAGCGCATTATAACTTTTGCAGTACTGTAGGTATATACAATTTTATAACTAAACACATTTTTATTTCTGAATCTCTATTTATGCGAAGCATAACTTTACTGTTGAATAAAAAACGACATTGGAAATAAATAAAAATTAAACTGTAGACTAAAATAAACTTTGTTCTATGAGCGACTGGTTTTTTCATATGATAATACCAATACATCGCCAATCACCAAGAAGGCCGTTTGCGTAGAATACACATAGATTTTCGTAAAAAAAAAGTAATTGTTACCTGTAGCCATATGAAAGAAAGTTGTATATCGATAGGTTTTTCTCATCGACAAACTTTCTCCCGCAATATGTACATCCCTAGCTTAGTTTTTCATTTTTCGACGTAGCCACCTAGTGTTTAGTAGCGGTAGTACAAAAGCTGTAGTTCCATCTAGCGTCGAATAGTAAAACTAGGAACAATGCGTGAGGATTTTAAAGCAAAGAGGATGTATAGCTTTCTACCATGTCTTTGGAAAAACCTAATTTCATTCTTTTATCATATGTATGTCATCATTATCTTAAGTATTTCATAATTGTTATTTGATTTTGATCTTTGTTTATTTGTAAAAAAGGTTCATAGTCTACTTCAAAGTTTTGTGATGTAGATCTTTTCGGCTTTGTCGTTAATCACCAATGGTAGCTTGGATTTCATAGTGAGCGTTTGGTTTATATGTGTGAGTTTGGACACACTGGTTTTAGTACTAAAAGCTCATGATGCTATTTCTATTGTATTCTCTTGTTCTGTGATTAAAACCACCTAAACTACAGTTCATAGCGGCTACTTTATGAAAAATTATCTTTTTTACCTGTTTAAATAATTTTTTTCCCAAAAGCATTTTCGAGAAAACAGCTAAAACAATGTCTGTTGCGGTAAATAAATTTGAGTAATGCGAGCAATTAGACAAAAATAAAAATTACATAAGGACTGACTATATATAGTCTATTTTTATTCATAGCGGCTGAATATTAAAAAACATGACTAGAAACCAAATAAATTAAATGAAATTATTATTGTAAAAACTCGATTATAAATTCGCCATATTGCATATTGATATAAGTATCAAAATGGCATCGCTTTCGAATTCAAAATTTCCGAATCAGTTTTCAGTCAGCGCCCGGGCGCCGTAATATTTCAATAGCGCCATAATTTTTCAATATTCTACGAGATCGTAAATTTTGAATACAGATACAAAATAATCTACTAAAACGAGTTTGATACTTTGCCAAAAAATTGCTGTAATGTGAAATTATCAGAGGTAGATATGACAGGTTTGGGCTTATTTGTTTGGACTGAACTGATATTGGTTCGAGAGAGAGCATGTAAGTATGCTAGATGACTTGTTTTAGGAAAGAAAATCCCCTAAAACAAGTTTTTTTTTTTTCAAAATGCGCAAAAAAGTGGGTTTTGAAATGGCGACAGACAAATCTTCAGATAATAATCTTATCTCTTATCTTGACTGCTCCGTAGCTCAGTTAGCAGTGATGTGGACTGAGTAAGCGTGTGCACCCGGGTTCGATTCCTGGGCGGGCCGAATATTGATATTATGAATATCAATGTTTGTTTCCGGTCTGGGTGTAATGTTCGTCTCTGTATATGTTCGGGCACCCTAGATACAGGTTCTACCTAGTTAGGGGCTCTGAGTGTGATGTGTTATTATTATCTCTAAGCGTGGTTTTCACCTAAATAGGGAATTTTTCACCCAAAAATAAGAAAAACTGTGATAAATAATGACTCGAACCCACTAAACACAGGATCGTCGCGGCGCGGCGCAGCGCATGTAGCGCTGTATAATGTATAATTTCTCATACTGACGGGCACACTGGTCGCGTAGCGCGTAGCGTGAGAGTGAGCGTGCGCGGTAGGTGTGCGTTGTATTTTAAAAGGAAAAAAATATCTCAACAAGAATCATTGAATTTATAAGAGTTGTAGATTTTAGAACAATAATGCTAATGGGTGCGAATGTTTAACCCCAAACACAAATCTTTTCTGAAAAAGACTTTCCAGAATTGCTGATTCTAGATTGCTGATTACGAAAGCGAAATCTATTTTGAAATCCAAGGTAATAATAATGTAATTTTCGTGCGCCCCTAAAAGAACTAAAAAAACGCTGCTCAAATCGATTTTACAAAATAAAAAATATATGTCCGCCATCGTAGATTTTAAAATAAATCTTATTTTCGTTATCAAGCACCTCCAAAAACCTATAAAACGCTACCCATATAGATTTTTCACGAAATAATATGTCCCCCATCATGGATTTCATTCTTGTAATCAGCGCCCGGAAAACTTAGAAAACGCTACATATATTGATTTAAAAAAAAATGTCTGCCATCTTATTATTACAGATTGCATTACAGATACATTACTTCCCAAAACACACTTTCCAAAGTTTATTGGTCTGCTCATGCTCAGAAAATTAAAGGAATGTTTGCAACGTCTCCTATACTATATTTGCATAGAAACGTTATCGACCAGAACTGATCAACAGCTCTTCTCAAAAAACATTAAAATACATATTAATTTTTAGTTGGAAGTCCGGCACTCCGAAAAATTTTAGTGGCCCGTCGAAGAAAAAAGGGGTTATTCCATTAGTCTCCAAAAATATTTTTTTTTTATTTCCATTTAGTCTCCAAGCTGATTTATTCTTATTCTTATTTAATTATTTTCCACTAGAGGCTGCCCCGCGGTTTTTCCCGCGCAGATTTCTCATAAACACAAAAATCCCGTTTTTTCCCGTTCCCGTGGGAATTTCGGGAAATCCCTTCTTAGTGCTCACCTACACTCCCCAAGGAACCTACATGCAAAATTTCAGCCCGCTACGCCCAGAAGTTTCGGCTCTGCGTTGTCTGTCAGTCAGTCAGTCAGTCAGTCAGTCAGTCAGTCAGTCAGTCAGTCAGTCAGTCAGTCAGTCAGTCAGTCAGTCAGTCAGTAACGGAAGAGTTTTATATATATTGATTTCCTATAGTCTCCACTCCAAAACATTAACAGGCAAAGATAGTATCGACGGCAAAACAAGCAAGAAAAACCAATGTTAACGGCATTACAATATAAAAATATATTAACCGATACAATATTATCGCCTAGATTTAAAAAATATTTGCACTCGTTGTCAAAAACCTTCCAAACTCTCAGATACCTGAAAAGGGGCGGCTAAGACTACAACTAGGTACTAAGTTTTACGGAAACAATAGCCGTGCGGTTATTAAATCAATCACAGAGCTATGCTCGGTAGTCCTTCGGCGAAAATACCATTATTTAAAATTTAAAAAATGAGTGCATGTGGTACTATTTTTTTTCTAATCCAGTCTGATCTTTGACTTGAGGAGAGATTAGGCTAGTGTCACTGTGTCAGTGCATAATGGAAGAAAGTTAAAATTCAGGCGCAGGACCTAGCACAATCACGCCGTTTAAATAGCATTCAACTCACGTAAGTTTGGTTAATAATTATGATAAGCTAAGTATTACATTAAAGAAAATGTTCAAGAAGTGTTTAGAAATTTATTAGATGTTTAATAAAAGGGTAGTTACCTATTTCCCCCATCCGCTTCATTTTCATCATCAATACATAGTATAAAACAAAGTTGCTTCCCGCGTCTGTCCCTATGTATGCTTATATCTTTAAAACTGTGCAACGAATTTTGACGCGGTTTTTTTAATAGATAGAGTGATTCAAGAGGAAGGGTTATGTTAAAAACATGCACAAAATAGTAAAAGGTTAGGCGGTACGAAGTTCGCCGGGTTTTATATATTTAGCATAGTAATAGTGCTTCTGATTGTTGTAAATGTGAAAATCTAATTTTTTATTTATTGTTTATAGGTAAGCCTAAGCAAATTTTAACAGTCATAAGTTTAAGTTTTTTTTTTGTGTAGTTCACGATAGTTCATATGTAAATATTTATTAAATCTGATTATACTAAAAAACTACGTTTTATTAAAATTCCTAAACTTTTTTTGCTGTCTCTACATAGTAAAACTTACCTGGAGACTAAAAGGAATAGTTGTATGAAAAAAAAAAGGTTGTACCTACCTTTACCAAAAAAGTGTTTTGGAGACTAATAGGAAACGTTGTATGGGGCGGCAAAATTTTGGACATCAAAGGTTTTGGAGACTATCGGAATAACCCGAAAAAAGTTGCCCACCCCTGGTTTAGAAGATATTAATTATTTATCGAAAGCGGCGCTAGTATCGCGTCACTACGCAACCTGTGGTCCGTTAAGGCCGATGGACCCTTATTCCTCCCCCAGCGCGTTGCCCTCCACCCCCTGCCTTATCTGGCGCCAGCTAAGCCACCACACCTTAGGTTAAAATTTTTTACATTTACTTTTGAAGGACCTTAAGTGTGCACGGTTAATTATTTTTCAAACACAACAACATACTGAGGGAAAAGGACAGTCATATGTCAGTCGCCCACATCGGATTACATTTTATTCGAAAAAGTAATAAATATTAAGTATCTTTTTAATTATAACTTTTAAATCAAATTTAAATTACCAGAATTTAATTTACTTTATTATCATTATTCCTATGTAGTTTCAACAAAAACTAGTTAGTAATTTCGAGGAACTAGCTATTCCCGTTTTTTGGAATGGTTATCTTTGACGAAATAATGTATCGAGGTTTTTTGATTCCACAAGTGTTTTTCAACTATAAAAAACTTTGTTATATCATCAAAAACGTTATGTTAAAATTCCAGATCTTTACCTCTTATTGATTAAGAGAATTACTTGATTTAAAAAGCCTTAAAAACTCATATAGCGTCTTAAATTGTTCACTTCACGAAACTTATAAGACATATTTAATTTGATATTTCCATTAAATAAAAGCTTGATGTAGCATAGCCCCCACACACTTGACCTGGGAGGCTTCTGCTCGAGTGTGAACTTCTTTCCAGCTGCTATTTATATGGATGAGTTATTTTTTAACCATATCATACTTATTTGTAAATGACGTCACATTATTTAGTAAAGTGATTGTACAAAAATTGCTGCGATTAATTGTTGTGATCACATTATATGTGAATTGTATATAAGAGATATTATGTAAGGGAGTCGGCTCACTAAGGAGTCGAAATAACGACGCGGTGGCGCGGCGGCAGCGGGCGGGCGCGGCTACGAAGACGGCTTTATGTAACCATCGTAATTAGTGACAACCACAGAACAAGGAAGATGCTCTCTCTCTCTAAATAGAAATCGCGAGTAGGCGGAGCCCGCGTGCCTATCATTAGCTCTGCAGTGCTTATGCGTAGTTTTTGACAGATTTGATAAGCTCAGTTGCCTTAGGCTTGTAAACAAACCACCCGGAAAAATATGAAAAAAACCCACTAAAATGCCATATTGTGCTGTGTTGGAATGCAAAAATTAAAGTTGGGGACTTAAAAGTACCAATTATGCCGTATCATTACATCGGTAAGTAATATTTCACTGTATTTTTAATTAAATTTGAAATTATACATAAACAAGAAAACAAAACCATAAGTGAGAAAAAGAAAACACCCTAATTACGGAGCAGTAAAATTGAATTTTCATTGAAGCCTGTGAGTCCTGTGACTGTGACTGTACCTTCTTAGCGTTCTTCTTTATCTATGGTACTAGACTCATGACTTTTTCTAGAACATTTTGACAACAGTATAATGCAAATCAGTTAGAGATTGCTCAACATTATGAAAATCTATCGATAATTTTCTATAATAAAAATCTATCGATAATTTTCTATAATAAAAATCTATCGATAATAATAATTTTCAATATACCTAGGTATACGCTTCGACTTGAGAACCTCTACCTTTTTTTCGGTTTAAAATGTGATTTACTTTAAAGTGAAATTCTTGGATACGAATGAAATTATATGAATCTTTCAAGTTAGACTCTTGCGTACGAATGAAATTATATTAGCATCATCATCATATTACAATAATGTTTATCAATATCAATATTAATACACAGTAAAAAATAAAGTCGCTTTCCGCATCTGTACTTAGGTATGTTTAAATCTTTAAAACTACAACGGATTTTAATGCGGATTTTTTTAATAGATAGAGTGATTCAAGAGGAAGGTTTATAAGTATAAAACATGCACGTTCTAATAATAGGTTAGGCGGTACGAAGTTCGCCGGGTCCACTAGTATTGTACAAAGACAAGTCGTCACTCTTATAGTGTGCTATATTTTATTTTTCTTTTCATTTATTTACGACCTGTGTTACTGGATAACCTTGGGCCAAGCTCAGAACCTAATACACTTAAGCATGAACTTGAAGATGGAGCCATCATAAAAGCTTCTTAAGCTAAGAGGAGTTTCAATAAACAATACCTAGAGAAGAAAAAATGCTAAATATTATGTTAATGTAAAAAAAACCAAGATTAGTTAAGAATTTAAGGCAAGTAATAAATAAGCAAGTACTTCGATATTAAATAAGATATAAAATAATATAAATATAAAACCCATCTTGTTTTATTGGTCTATCTACCCATACACCTAAATTGTTTACTTTGGTTAAAATAAAGCTTCATTTAAAGTACAGTACTTACTCCAAAATTAATAATGCGCATGCAGATTCGCTAATTGTCGATTTCACGGAAACACCCGAATCAAAAAACATAATTCTACTAAATTACGCATGCAGAAAATGCACTTAATCTCCTTAAATACATATCGTCTTCCATCGCTTGGGAATACGACCGTTGTCGAACAGTGACGAAGATTTCTATGCGCATTATAACTTTTGCAGTACTGTAGGTATATACAATTTTATAACTAAACACATTTTTATTTCTGAATCTCTATTTATGCGAAGCATAACTGTTGAATACAAAACGACATTGGAAAGAAATAAAAATTAAACTGTACACTAAAATAAACTTTGTTCTATGAGCGACTAGTTTTTTCATATGATAATACCAATACATCGCCAATCACCAAGAAGGCCGTTTGCGTAGAATACACATAGATTTTCGTAAAAATAAAGGTAATTGTTAACTGTAGCCATATGAAAGAAAGTTGTATATCGATAGGTTTTTCTCATCGACAAACTTTCTCCTGCAATATGTACATCCCTAGCTTTTTCATTTTTCGACGTAGCCATCTAGTGTTTAGTAGCGGTAGTACAAAAGCTGTAGTTCCATCTAGCGTCGAATAGTAAAACTAGGAACAATGCGTAAGGATTTTAAAGCAAAGAGGATGTATAGCTTTCTACCATGTCTTTGGAAAAACCTAATTTCATTATTTTATCTTATGTATGTCATCATTATCTTAAGTATTTCATAATTGTTATTTGATTTTGATCTTTTATTATTTGTAAAAAAGGTTCATAGTCTACTTCAAAGTTTTGTGATGTAGATCTTTTCGGCTTTGTCGTTAATCACCAATGGTAGCTTGGATTTCATAGTGAGCGTTTGGTTTATATGTGTTTGTTTGGTCACACTGGTTTTCGTACTAAAAGTTCATGATGCTATTTCTATTGTATTCTCTTGTTCTGTGGTGACAACAGTAGAGGCATGTAGGTAGAGGCGCCGCCGCGACGCCGCGCCGCCTCCATGCGGGTTGGTCTCCTCTAGCGCGCAGACTGACTTACTTGCGACACGTGATTAGTGATGATAACTGACAGTAACTGTGAAAATTTTCTTTAAATGCTAAAATTATCATGTACTTAGTACATGATGACATGTATTCTTAATAATTTCTTTTTTACAAAAAAAAAAGAGACCCGCCTTCAATGAACTGACTCACATAAACTGAGAACTTCTTCTTTTTCAAAGTCGGTTAAAATAGGTACTAAAACCTTCTCCTGAATGTAACAAATACATTGCTGAAAACCGCATCAAAATCGGTTGAGCCAAACGCGAGATAATCGCGGACAAACATACAAACATACAGGTCAAACAGATAACCTCCTTTGTTAAAGTCGGTTAAAAATAAATATCTTTCTTGGTATTAAAGAGTCACATAAAAATCATTTTATAAAAGAAAATAAAATACCAAAGTAGTAGTCCGTAATGCATCTACATGCATACACTGTATTGTAGACAAGACAATACTTATTTTAAATTACACGCGGAAAAATGTTTAGACACGCGAAACTTAAAGAAGCAATCTTGGAAGTTGGAGGAATATATTATAGTGTTTCGTTAATAAATAAATCAAAAATTAAGTACTTTGTGAGAACCTAAATGATAATGATTTTAAAACTACATATCAAAAAAGTTCTTATTACGAAAGTCTATTACAATTTTGATGATTATGAAAACGACAAAGACGCATGGACGTAGTCTAGCTCTGCACCTTAAGATATTGTCATAATAAGAACAAAAAAAGAGAGAAATAAATTATAGAATTTGTAAGCCTTTCTTTTCTACGCTGTAAAATCATTGCGAAAGGGAGAAGAATCATTTGACAGAGGTGAGCTCGTTTGGGGGCGTCTCCTGGCGAATCCATTGTTGGCCGCGCAAATGGTTCTGTCTTATCCGCGGTATGCAGAGCGGCTGGGTGCTTTCTGGCTCGCCTGGCATAACAGCTGTCTACATACAGTGTTAATCGGACTTGTCTTTGTTCTTAAAAAGTTGCAGCAACCAGCAGAGCCTGGAGTCACATGGAAGGCGCCCCTGAACCACCTCGCCTTTCGCAGTATATAATACTTAATCAAATAAGATTAGTCTAAATGACTTAAAATAAGCGATACCTTTTATCCTATTTTGAATAAAGCATTTTAATTTTGATTCCATTTGATTTAGACTTAAGTAATGTACATTGTACAAACTAAGCAGCCCTTGTTTAACAATGTGTAATGTATATTCTCCTGTATGCGATCTCATCTAAATCGCTATCAACATGCCTGTCGCATCAATACATAGTATAAAACAAAGTCCCTTACGCTGTCGCTATATATGGTTAAATCTTTAAAACTATGCAACGGATTTTGTTTTTTAAATAGATATAGTGATTCAAGAGGAAGGTTTATAAGTATAATACATGCACAACATAGGTTAGGCTGTACGAAGTTCGTCGGGTCGACTAGTATATAATACTTGTCAACATAGTACAATATATGCCCGTTAATGAAACTGTACTCTGACGGACATTATTAGTAAATAAAGGTAATAGCCATGTAACATTTGGCTATCATTAGACAAAGCATAATACCTTAATGAGTTTTATAATGGATCGCGAACACATGTTTCTGATTTAGTCAGACTAACATACAAACACCCATACAACCATAGTTATTATGTTTGTGTGATATTGATATATGGTTACGTTATACGTTACACAACCAATATATTCAGTAACGTGTAACGAAATGTTTTGGAACAAAATTATACTGAAATTTATTAATAATTTCATAGCACGCGACTGTACATATTAAATCAAGCAATATTTTGTGGTAAGTCTACATTTGGACAAGATTATTTATTTACAGGTTAGTATTTGTTTGTTACTAATACAAAATGATAAACAACAGACAGTGTCGCTGAACATAAACGTTCTACCCCAGCAACATTTTGACATAAAACGATGGCATAAGCTGATTGACAAGTACATTTACTTTTTTCTCACTTACCACCAAGATTTTAGCCAAACTGGTTTTCTGAAAAATTCCATTATAAAAAACCATTATTTATTTCTGTATTTTCGGTGTTCCAGCAATTAAGTTATACTAAAACTTTTATCTAATATTTTATAACCATATTGTATCAAACCGAGTTGCATCATAGATTTTTTATTTCGGCCACGGTTTAGATTAAGAAGATATTTCTTCTAAATTGGCGCTAGTATCGCATTTGGCGACCTCTTTAATACGTTTACTACTAATTGGGTGTTCACACTCACTAATTCCCAATTTTATAAGTTACTATCGGTGTTCCTAACACAAGAACATCGAATCAGTCAGGCAGGAATTAAACCTTCGCCTCCTAACTTAACACGTAAGCGCACTTACCTTACCACTATGCTATAGGCGAAATTTCTCAATGCTGATTTATAAAATATTGAGTGTAATAAAGCTTATCTTAAAATTTTACTTTGCTAAAATTAAGTAATGCATAATGCATTACGCATGTTACACATACACAATCCATGCATTGAAAATTAATCAATCACGCACATACTTGCAATAAACTCGATTAAAAGGGTGTTTTAGAAAAAGTTCAGTTATGCACTAAAAATAATCAATATATATAAAACTCTTCCGTTACTGACTGACTGACTGACTGATAGACAACGCAGAGCCGAAACTACTGGGCGTACAAAGCTGAAATTTGGCATGTAGGTTCCTTAGGGAGTGTAGGTGAGCACTAAGAAAGGATTTCCCGAAATTCCCACGGGAACGGGAAAAAACGGGATTTTTGTGTTTATGATAAATCTGCGCGGGAAAAACCGCGGGGCAGCCTCTAGTCAATATATATAAAACTCTTCCGTTACTGACTGACTGACAGACAACGCAGAGCCTAAACTACTGGGCGTAGAAAGCTGAAAATTGGCACGTAGGTTCCTTGGGGAGTGAAGGTGAGCACTAAGAAGGGATTTCCCGAAATTCCCACGGGAACGGGAAAAAACGGGAATTTTGTGTTTATGAGAAATCTGCGCGGGAAAAACCGCGGGGCAGCCAAAAAGGTTCGCTAAAATTTGTCACAGTATTAACAATCGCTTTAAATGTGTATACAGTTATATTATACTTAAATTAAAAAAAAATACAATAGAAACATTTCGCTAAGCTTATCAAGTACAAACAATCAAATCATTCCTCTTTATATTAGTATAGATACATGCAATGGCGGTCTAGGACGGCGTAACACTTTCGGTTTTTCTGTATTGCAAAATAGCTTTTGTTCTTTAGTAATACAGTCTAGAGCACACGAGACCATAGACAAATCTGTTACACCGTCCTAGACCGCCACTGTTCTTTATTACTAAAACCGTATGGGAAAAAAACAAATTTGTTTTATAGATGAATGTATGTTTACCTTTTCAGCAAATTAGTAGCTTCATTGCGACCAATTGCTATTCCCAGATCTGCAAAAGCTGATATAAGCTCTTCCAAGTCCACTTTACCTGAAAGGAGGAAAGGGTAAATTAAAGTTGTGAAGAAGAAGTGTTTTAATATTATAATAAATTGTATTTGCTGAAATTCTGATCAAGCTCCGGAATGCGCGGGTGCCGCGGGGCCGACCTGACATAGAAAACCCGACCAAGGTCTCGCGGAAAGGTCTTTATTGTTAAATTTAAGAAAAAAGTCTACAAATATACTTAATTCATAAAATGGTTAGTTTCTTTAGTATCAGTTTTAATGAATATATGTAGAAATTTTGGGACCTCAAGTTGATCCTACTTGTTGTCGGTAAAAATTGGCAACTGTTATTTTAATGTGGTCTTTTTGATTAAAAGTTAACTAATCATTAATAGTCAAAATAAAGTCGATAATATCTAAACTAAACTAAACTTAGTTACTGTTGAGAAGAGATTGATACTGTTGATTCCTTGTTGTCAGAGTCTTGGCACTATAAGTACCGGTTACCACATATTAGAGAATAGTTACCGTTACCCAATCTATCCAAGAATGAAATTACTGTAAAAATATACTATTAAAGCTGCATCTCTCCATCTACGGCATCGGAAGGAATCGGATTTTACAATTCCAAATTCTCTTCCTTTGTGACTTTCTGACCCTCTAACTTAATAATGACCAAATGATAGCGTAAAAAAAGATTTATAATAATTAATCATTACTTCTATGTTATAAACTAGCTGTGCCCGCATTTTCATCTGCGTGGCTTAGTGGCTTTTCCAAATTTATGCACTGTTTACTTAAAACTTTCCTGGACTACAACAAACATTTCAACACCACAACTAGCTAAACCTGCCTAGCCAATCTTGAGTTCAGCACGTCAAACAAACAGAAATGGTTTTTAAAATAACTAGCTGTCAAGTTGAGCAAAGGGATTACTTATTTGCCAGTTAACTTTGTAAATGCCTCATGCCTAGTTGTAGTAAAAAATGTTTTTGTAAATTTAACATCCATTGAAAGGTTTGATTGTTAATATGATTGATTTATTGTTTAAGAATTTGCTAATTAAAGTTTTAGAAACAATGTTAGAATCATATTGTGTAACACAGCAATTTTTTACACTGCTTGCCTTGCTCTCACATACAAATGTCAAGCTTTAACAAAGAATTGAAAAGAATTTATTTTTGTCATACCTACAAATGGTAATGTGGGCCTTGGTTGAGTATCTGAACAAATCACTTATATCAGTTGCATACATCTCTACATTACATACAATACAATAGAATAATGTACCTGCAAGTTATGACGTAGAGTAGAGAGCACAGGGAAGATATAATCTATAGCTTTAAGGGGCGAAACGATGCTAAACTAGAGCCACTCCCGATAAATAATTAATATTCTTCTAAACCATTAGAGCTGATCATCTTCAACTGGCAGACCAGGTCATGGTTACCTTCCTATATACTTTCAATATTATTGATGTAGCACTGTACCCAATTTCAAATCAATCGGACATAAGGAAGCTAGTTAGATCCATTCATAACCTAGAAAAGAGCTTATGATCTTCAAAACGCTGATCAGAGACATGGCTAAGAACACTCGGGCTGAAATCATCTATGATACAAAAAAAACTAAACAAAAATCGGTTCAGCTGTTTGGGCTCTACGATGCCACAGACAGATACACAGACAGACAGATAGACAGGCAGATACACACGTTAAAATTATAACACCCCTCTCTGAATTTTCGTTCGGGGTTAAAAAGCTACAGAACAGACCCTTTAAAATTGTAAGCAAGATTACCTAGGGAGTTAAAGGTGCATATTTTTGATTTCGGCCATGGTTTAGAAGATTTAATTATTTATCGAAGTGGCGCTTGTTTCGCACTGTGTGGCGCCTTAAACTAAATTATTAAAATACAAATCCTGTCATAAGTCAGATTTTATCAGTCTTTGATAAAATCTGACTTATAACAATAACCTGACTATTTTTTATAGAATTTTATTGTAAGTAGGTAATAACAATTCCACTACATACACATAGTAAAAAACTTACCATCTTTGTTCTTGTCCAGATGTGAAAATTGCAAACGTAGGTTCTTTTCATGCTCACGAACATAATGAATGAACTCTGAAAGAGTGAGGTCACCAGCATCATTTTTTCCCGTCTTTGCCAAAAATTTCTGAAAAATTATTAATTTATAAATCATTAGAATAATTCGAAAATTCAGAGAGGTGTGTTATAATTTTAACTTTTGTATCTGTCTGTCTGTCTGTCTTTCTGGTTGTGTATCTGTCTGTGGCATTGTAGAGCCCTAACGGATGAACCAAGTTTCGTTTTTTTTTTTTTGTATCATAGATAATTTCAGCCAAAGTGTTCTTAGCTATGTCTCATGAAGATCTGATCAGCTGTTTGAAGATCATCAGCTCTTTTCTAGGTGATGAGGGGATCTAACTAGCTTCCATATGTCCTATTGATTTTAAATTTGGTACAGTGTTACTTTAATGATATTAAAAGTATATGCTAAGGCAACCGCAATAGACCCCCTGAAGTATGACTAAATATAAAGACTGGTAGGTACTAAACTTTGTACATACATGATGTGCAGTGCAGAGCTTACCTATTTATGTACAAAACCAACGGTTGTGTATACTTGCTTTGAGAACTTGGTTAGCCCCGCCACTAAAACGACCCACCGACCCTTGGTTATGTACTTTAAAAAGGAAAATAGAGAAGAGGTATGTACAAAACTTTCTAACCTCTGCATAGCGGCGGTTGATGTGAGGCGCCAACTCCTTTAGGGCAACCGACAAGTCATGAATGTCGATCTTTCCATTACCATCATTGTCTAATCTAGAAAACAGTTTTTCTAGTCTTTCTTCGTCTTCTTTTGGAAGCTCCTCCAATTCCACTGGTGGATGACACTGCACCATGATGTCGGTCGTCTGAATGAGAACTAATTGTTATGCAACAAGATATATGTGCTTCATAGGATAACGTCTGATCGTTCATAACTTTAAATGGACTTAGATTAAGCAAACTTGAATTAACATTTTAATATTGCTAGAAGCAATTAACAGGGGAATGTCCCGCAGCGAGCGACCCGATCCAGAGAGAAGGTAAATCACACCCGATCGACCGACCGACCATAGAGAAGGTAAATCACCCAGAGAGAAGGTAAATCACTACGTTTTAAATCACCGACCAGAGAGAGAGAGAGAGAAGGTAAAGTAAATCCTCAGTAAATCCCTCAGATTAATGAATACCAATAGATTAAACCCTCAGATTAAACCTTAGTGACGTCACGTCGTGAATGCAGAGAAATGAGGGGTTTTCAAAGTGACAGAAAAGAAAAAAAAAAGTTTCATAATACGCCGGTAGATGGCGGTTTCTAAAGCAATATAAGAGAAATGGGAGATCGAATATTGACTGAATCTTTGGATTGGATCATTTTCTGCTAAGTATATATCTTAATTTCACCTACTCCGTCACTGCCTCAGTTAAATTTTAATTTTTATGTTTCATTTTGAGCTATTGAATCATTCATTTCAGCTTGACCTATTGCTCCTGGCAGAGCGCCATCTGGTAGCAGCTAATAAAACTTGTGTAAAAATTGTCAAATGAAATGATATCTTATTTTCCTGCCCGCAAAAATATGCACAGACGACATCGATGATTTTTTTTTGAATTTTTCAATGGCAGGGTACAACACGTACAACACTAGAAAAATTGACCCCAATCTCTCCAATCTGCAACCTTCAGTCAATATTTAAATAATTTTCATTCTTCAATCATTTTTCCCTTCCTTCCTTTTCAAAATCAGCACGTGTAGGACGCGGCCAAGTTTCTTTTCTTTCTCAAGTTGTCTAAGGTAAATTTTTTAAACTTAATGTAAACCGTTCTACCTATAAGCTCTCAACGTTTTGCACTTGCAAGTTTTATATTTTTATACGTTATCTATTACTTCGAATTATTTTGTAAATACCTACATATTTTCTGTTTAGAACAGCAACTGCAAACCCAGCTGCAATGCCATCCGACGCTAAAAAACGAGCCCAACAAAAGAAGAAAGAACAGGCTGGAAATAGGAAGAAGCCTGTGGGGAAAGTGACCAATGACGAAAATGGCGTTTCCAACGGGTCAGCAACCGAGGAGCGCGAGCTAACGGCTGAAGGTAAATTCAGTGTTAACGTTAACTCTTTTATATGCAGTATATAGACAGATCTGCCTTTCTATTTATCTTCAGATTATGATTATTACTAAAATATATTTTTTCAGAGGCATTATGCTTGAAACTAGAAGCAGAAGCAAAAATGAACTCAGAAGCCCGATCATGCACGGGCTCGCTTGCTGTGCATCCTCGCTCCAGGGATGTTAAGATTGCTAACTTCTCTATTACTTTCTATGGAAGTGAGCTTCTTCAAGACACCTTGCTGGAACTAAACTGTGGCAGGAGATATGGTCTTGTTGGACTCAATGGCTGTGGTATGTCTTCTAACTTCTAATATTGATAGAGTAAAAAAGTTTACTTATTTTTGAAGTGTTCATAATCATGCTAGCCAAAGACAAGACTCAAGATAAAATTAGCAATCAAATGGGATCTGATGATTTGTAGTTTTTTTTTCATAAATATAGCTATGCTAGTCGTTCCGCCGAACTTCGTTCCGCCTAACCTATTAGTATATTCTGCATGTATTATACTTATAAACCAACCTCTTGAATCAATCTATGTAATAAAAAAAAACGCATCAAAAACTGTTGCATTATTTTTAAGATTTAGCGTGTTTCCTCAAGAAGCGATATCGCTCGCTCGATAAAAGTTCGATAGCCAATATGAATTGCTCGTACATCCGAATGATGCAATTCTGTATCGTCGCGATATCGAGCCCAGTCCCGTATGTAGTGGGGGCTGGGCAGGCCCGTGCCCGGGCGCCAAGATCAGGGGGGCGCCAAATTCACACTACAGACGAATCAAATCATTGTGTTTGATGTGTAAAATCAATGAGCGCTCTAGCGCAGCGTAAGGTTAGCGCTCCAGCGCGACGCTATAGTGCCGTCATTTTGACAATCCTGGGTGACAAAGCATTTGAGTGAATTTTTAAACAAATCCATCGAGTCAAAGAATATATTATCCTGGCCCGTTTCTTGGCACTAATGGATGGTCTGACATGACTGTTTTGACATATTAATGCGGAAAAATGTATTGAGATGATTTCAAAAGAGGTCAAAAGTGACAGAAAAAATCGACAAATAGTCGGTCATGCTACGGCCGCTGATAGGTGAAATTATACACTTAAAAAAGGTAAAATTTAATATAACTGGGCAGGGGGGGGGCGCCATTTTTCAGTTTTGCCCCGCCTAAAAAAAATTGGAGATCCGGAGCTGTATCGAGCGCGCTGTTTGTCAGACGAAAACGTCAACGAAAACACTTTTGGGTACCTACATCCATACATAGAAAAAAAAACCTAGACACAACATATAGATAGAAAAAAATATATTTTTACCTTTGCATCGAATAGGCTCCAAAACTACTGAACCGATTTGAAAAATTATTTGACTGTTGGGAAGCTACATATTACTTTTTTTTTAAATGTGCTATACTAGCGCCACTTTGATAAATAATTAATCAATATATATAAAACTCTTCCGTTACTGACTGACTGACTGACAGACAACGCAGAGCCGAAACTACTGGGCGTAGCGGGCTGAAATTTTGCATGTAGGTTCCTTAGGGAGTGTAGGTGAGCACTAAGGAAGGATTTCCTGAAATTCCCATGGGAACGGAAAAATATGGATTTTTGTGGTTATGAGAAATCTGCGCGAGTGAAACCGCGGGGCAGCCTCTAGTATCTTATAAACCATGGCCGAAATAAAAAATATGCGTCTTTGACTCTCACGATAATCTTGCTAATGATCTTAGAAATATTATTTTATGAAACTAAAGTAGCCACTTTAGGCAATAAACGGTTTATTCCTTAGATTATGAACCTGAAAGCTACACAACAGGGCCTTAAAAACCTCTTAGCAATATTATCTAGGGACTCAAAGACCCATATTTTGACTTCTGCCATGGTTTAGAAAATATACATTTTTTTCGGAAGTGGCGCTAGTTTCGCACTATTTCTAAAATAAGATAAGATAATGTAAGATAGGATATGGTAAAATAAGGTAGGTAATGATTATAAAAGCACAGATGTTTTTAAACATCTTGAACAAATTTTAAAATTGTAATCTTCTTCTCCGTCAATCCAAAACTACATCCAAAATAAACATATTTGTTTACCCGGTAGGTACCTACCGGGTAAACAAAGTTCGAGCAACTGAATTGCTTATCGATTTTTGCGTATTTGACGTCGCTTGCAGGTCGAATCGATATCGAGCGCTCGACCTGCCTTCATACTATTCAATCTGTATCGCGCGTCATGTGAATGTACGTGCGATTCGATATCGAGCGGTCGTGTGATCGATATCGTTCGCTCATGAGGACACACACGCGATTCTCCATATTATTTGTTGGGACTCGCGACGTTTTCGATATCGCACCGATATCGCCTATCGACGCAATTCTGTATCGAATCGCTGCATGAGGAAACACGCTTAAGCGTACATAGGGACTAGGGCATGAATACCGGAATCTCGGAATCTCGTAATATCAGAATCTCGGAAGAATTTTCCGATATTTTCAACTCCGATATTAAGAAAGCCAATATCGGAATCTCGTTACAAGACATCTATATTTATTTGAGTTGTTTTAAGCGTTCTGCATGACTACAATATAAAAAGTACCGTGTAAATTCGTCAATTCTTACCTTTTTTAATCAGAAACATTCTTTCAAAGCAGTTTACTTTGGTATTTGGTACTTTGTACTGGTACAATGAATCTTTGAATGCTACTCAGTTAGTAAAAAATAATAATAGATCATTATAGTACTTTTAATATTTGTTTTTATAAAATTCAAAATCAATTTACTTATTCAAAAAAAAATTTTTTTGTTCTCATTTGTTGTATTAAAATCCTAGAAACAGATCATCTCAGCTTGATTGCTGACTCCAAAAATCATGTTATTCAAATAAAATAAAATTGTATACAGTTACGATTTAAATATTAGTTTCTTGAGTAATTTTTATTGAGTTTTTACGATTCCGATATTAATATCGGAATTCCGGTATTGAGATAAAATGTCCGATATCAGTATCGGAATTGAAAACCTTCCGATATTACATGCCCTAATAGGGACAGAGGCGGGAAGCTACTTTAATTTTAGAGACCGACCGAAATATGATTTACCGCTGAAACCGAAACCGAAAACGAACCTTCGGCCCTGGCCTCAGTTTCCAAAACCGAAACTCACGTGGCCTTGTAAATCTTTTATGCTTTTAAGTGGATGTGCCCTAAAATTACTAGGCTACATTTAACTGAAATACGGTTACGCATTTTTGATATTTGCCTTAGTTTAGAAGATATTAATTTTTTCGCGGGTGGCGCTACTTTTCTTGTGCAATGCCTCTTAAGTGAAAATCGGATGTGTGTTAAGTTACACGTAAGTATGGCCCAACTACAATTTAAAAAACCCCCAACCAAGTCATCAACTAAACTAGAACTAAAGCTGATCATCTTCAAAGGGTCATGGTTACCTTACCATATACTTAAAATATTATTGAAGTAACACGGTGCAAAATTTAAAATGGACAGGACATAATGGAAGGTAGTTAGATCGCCTCAACCACTATTTAAGAGCTGATCATCTTCAACCGGTTCATCAGGGCAATGTTACCTCACCATATACTTTCAATATCATTGAAGTAACATGGTACCAAATTTCGAATCAATCGGACATAAGGAAGCTAGTGTCATCTAGAAAAGAGTTGATGATCTTCAATTGGCTGAACAGATTCTTGAAACATGGCTAAGAACACTTGGGCTAAAATTATCTATGATACAAAAAAAAACTAAACAAAAATCGGTTCATCCGTTTGGGATCTACGATGTCACAGACCTTAACCTTATAACACCCCTTTGTTTTTTCGTCGGGGGTTAAAAAGTTAACTAAGATTAATAATTATTTGAAAGAAAAACAATTAAATTTTCGCGCGCGTATCGCGGGTTTCTTCCGTGGTTAGCCGAGCGACACACGAGCATCGAGTTTCGGTTTCGGTCTCGGCCCTTTTTAGCCAAAACCGAAACTAGATTTTTTGGCCGAAACTGCCCGAAACCGAAACCGAACCTTCGGTTGGTCTCTATTTATTTTATACTATGTATTGACATTAAAGAAGAAAAAACAAAAAAATTGTACAGGCAAGTCATCGCTCCTGGCGGCACTGGGAAGACGTGAGGTGCCAATTCCTGCACACATCGATATCTTCCACCTGACTCGCGAAATGCCTGCATCTGACAAGACGGCACTGCAATGCGTCATGGAGGTGGACGAGGAGCGTGTGCAGCTCGAGCGGCTTGCCGAAGAGCTGGTGGCTTGCGAAGATGATGGTAACTTTACCCATATAATACTCACATCAGAAGCTCTGTAATACAGTACCTCTCTATGCTGACACTTGATTTTATCTCTGTCTCTCTCTCAAACAATTTGTGCTATTTAAAAGGTTAGGTGAGGACAACCCATTGAACACAAACATGTTTTCGTTATGTTGAAAATTACCATATGCGTATGGCAAGATAATTTATAAGTGTGTCGTGTTGTGTGTGGTGCAGACGCGCAGGAGCAGCTGATGGACGTGTACGACCGGCTGGACGACCTGAACGCGGACACGGCGGAGGCGCGCGCCGCGCACATCCTACACGGGCTCGGCTTTACCAAGGCCATGCAGCAACAGCCCACCAAAGACTTCTCTGGAGGTAAATTCCTTCTGACATGTGCCTAAACTTCAGATTGCTTTATTATAAAAATAATAGTAGGTAGTAAGGTTGCACTCTTATAGGCAAAACGATACAAAAAACTGATATTGGCCCCTAAAAAAAAATGTAGATTATATTAAGAGGAATAGCACAGCTAAAGTAGCGCCACCCGAGAAAAAAATTAATATCTTCTAAACTAAGGCAAATATCAAAAATGTGAAACAGTATTCCCCTAGATAATGCAGCCAAGTATTTTTAGGCCACTGTTGTATAGCTTTTAGATTAAAGACTAAAGAAAGCTACTGATTGTTGACAAAAGTGGCCGTTTTTAGTAACAATCAATAGTTTTCTCTGGTCTTTAACCTAAAAGCTATACAACAGTACTCTAAAAATACTAGGCTGCATTATCTAGTGAAATGATGTTTCACATTTTTGATATTTGTCTTAGTTTAGAAGATATTAATTTTTTTCGGAGGTGGCGCTACTTTAGCTGTGCTATGCCTCTTAACAAGGATGTAAAGTGATGTATTATGATAAGGGTGCTCATGTTCTTATTAAACTCAACGAAGTGTGAGTTTAAAGGGTTTGACTTAAACAAGCAAAGGTTGTAGCAGCACTTTATGTGGAATAGGCTGGCTGAAAGAAACTTGTAATAAACTCTACTTTTCATTTTATTCCCGCCCCCCACTGGTAATAAAAAATTTAAGAAATCATAAAAGATGCCTATGTACAGTGATGTACTTGTTCAGCGTATAACTTTCGTCTATTGCTCTCGTTTGCACTAGACTGTAATAGACTGTAATGCCAGACCACGAGTTTTTTGCAATACCGAAAAACCTGGAGTGTTATGCGAAATGAGTCCATGACCTCCTTATTATTTTTAACCGACTTCAAGAAAAGGAGATTATCAGTTTGACCTGTATGTATGTATTGTTTGTCCTTAATTATCTCGCGTTTGGCTGAACCGATTTTGATGCGGTTTTCAGTAATGTATTTGTTACATTTAGGAGAAGGTACCTATTTTGACTGCTGACGACTGCTGTAGCTCAGTTGGCGGTGATGTGGACTAAGATGCGTGTGCACCTGGGTTCGATTTCCGGCGGAGCAACCATTGTTATGATTCATATCGATGTTTATTTCCGGTATGGGTGTAATGTTCGTATCTGTATACGTTTCGGGCACCCTAGATACCTACAGGTTCTTCCTAATTAGGGGCTCTGTGTGTGATGCGTTATTTATTATATTAAATACTAGAGGCTGCCCCGCGGTTTTTCTGCGCAGATTTCTCATAAACACAAAAATCCCGTTTTTTTCCGTTCCCGTGGGAATTTCGGGAAATCCTTTCTTAGTGCTCATCTACACTCCCTAAGGAACCTACATGCCAAATTTCAGCTTTGTACGCCCAGTAGTTTCGGCTCTGCGTTGTCTGTCAGTCAGTCAGTCAGTAAGTCAGTCAGTAACGGAAGAGTTCTATATATATTGATTAATATATTAACCGACTTCAAAACAGAAGAAGTTCTCGGATTATGTTTGTGTCAGTTTGCTGAAGGCGGGTCTCTTTTTGTAAAAAAGAAATTATAAAATTAGTTACCTACTTTTTAGTTCTATTCAAGAGAATCACTTATTTTTGTAACATAGATAAAAAAAGGATAATTAGTAATGATTGCATTGTTTGTTTAAATGTGCACTTGTGCAGGGTGGCGCATGCGCATAGCCCTGGCGCGCGCGCTGTACGTGAAGCCGCACCTGCTGCTGCTGGACGAGCCGACCAACCACCTGGACCTGGACGCCTGCGTGTGGCTCGAGGAGGAACTCAAGCAGTATGTTCAATGCATAATACATATGATGAAGATGTCCAAAATAATAAAGAGTAATTTTAAATATATTTTTTGTGAAGATAATTAAGAAAGAATAGCCTCTGGATAACGCATGATTTTTTACTTTAGTTATTTATTAATATTTGACATAACCACCTGAAAATATCAGACTAGGACTAAACAACTAATCACCTTTTGCAAAAAAAAAAAATTGCCAATCTACCATCATTACGTATTCAATATATGCGTCATTTATGTAGGTAAAATCAAATATATGAAAAAAATACTAATCACTATTCCTATTCATTGAGCTGTAAATAACAAAAGAATAAAAAAATTGAGACAACACCTATTCTTCATTGGATGGCTTAATTGAAATAAGACTAGTATATGCATACAAAATTCTAGAATTGAGGCAAATTAGAAATTAGAGATATAAAATATTTTTATATCTCTAATTTCTAATTTGCCTCAATTCTAGAATTTTGTATGCATATACTAGTCTTATTTCCTGTATAAAATAATATAATTAGTGATTTATTAATACCCTTGGAGAGCATGATTGTTAGCCATCAGTTAGATAAAGAAAATGCTCGGTTAGAGTTGTTTGTGGTTTGTGGGAGTGTTTTGTATGTGCGGTGTTTAAGTAGAGTGGCGTTGTTGTCTGCCGCAGCTACAAGCGCATCCTGGTGCTGATCTCGCACTCGCAGGACTTCCTGAACGGCGTGTGCACCAACATCGTGCACATGAGCAAGTGCCGGCTCAAGTACTACACCGGCAACTACGAAGCGTTCGTGCGCACGCGCATGGAACTGCTCGAGAACCAAATGAAGCAGTACAACTGGGAGCAGGATCAGATCGCGCATATGAAGGTTCTTTTTTATTTGTATTGCTGTAGTAGTTGCTATTCTTAGTATTGTAAAACTTATATTCGCAGCTTAAATTCAGCAGCAATATAAGTAAACTAAGTTTTGCTGTGTTATGTCGTCGGCAGAATTACATAGCGCGGTTCGGTCACGGGTCGGCGAAGCTCGCGCGGCAGGCCCAGTCCAAGGAGAAGACCCTGGCCAAGATGGTGGCGCAGGGTCTCACGGAGAAGGTGGTCGACGACAAGACACTCAACTTCTACTTCCCTTCCTGTGGCAAGGTGCCGCCGCCCGTCATCATGGTCCAGGTTGGTTAATTGTGTTGAGATTACAATTGAACACAAGTTTAGTCTATTCACAGTTCGTGTCCAGAGCCTTTAATCACTATAATGCATCTAATCTATACCAATATTATAAACAGGAAAGATTTGTTTGTTTGTTTGTAACGAATAGGCTCCGGAAATACTGAACCGATTTGAAAAATTCTTTCACTGGTAGGAAGCTACATTAACCCCGAGTTTTAGGCTATATTAGATTTTCAAAAAAATTAGGGATCCTTACCTAAACTAAATAATGTAACCCAAGGTGCAATATTTTTTCCGTTGTTTACATATTTTGACAGGTGGTTTGTTGTTGTTGTTGTTGTTTGTTTTTTATTCGGCCATTATGGGCAGTCAAAAGAACATAGTCTATAGAGCCAAGTCTTTTGTAGTATCTTATATTAAGTAAGCCGGGAGAGCTCGTAACTTATAGTTTGAAGCTAGCAAATTTCATAGTGATTGGTAATTACCGTTAACAAAAAGGCGTAAAGAATTTGTACTTGAACACAGAACGTTTCGTTCCGGTACACGGAGACGAGCCCGTGGATCTACAAGAACCTGGAGTTCGGCATCGACCTGGACACGCGGCTGGCGCTCGTGGGGCCCAACGGCGCCGGCAAGTCCACGCTGCTCAAGCTGCTCTATGGAGACGTGAGTACCGCTCCCCGCCGCTGTCTGCCGCTGCCTGCCGCTGCCTGCGTCCAGCACAAAGCTCGCTAGTTAGAGTTAGAACATCGTTTTCTAGAAAACTCCTAATAGATTTATTTGTAGTTGTCCAGAAAAAAGTGATAGAACTACATAATTTCTCATTAATTATCTTACTGCAAGTAATCCCTAATGAAGTGGACAGGTGACAGGTGTGTGGTTGTCTATACTCAGTGCGAACAACTATTAATTTTTAATTATGCAGCTTTAATTAGCAATTATTATCTTGGAGTCAGCTAGTATTATATGTTGGTATGTTCACCTTCACGTTAACATTCAGCTGGTCCCGTCGACGGGCATGATCCGCAAGAACTCGCACCTGCGCATCGGGCGCTACCACCAGCACCTGCACGAGCTGCTGGACCTGGACCTGTCGCCGCTCGACTACATGATGAAGGAGTTCCCCGAGGTGCGCGAGCGCGAGGAGATGCGCAAGATCATCGGCCGCTACGGCCTCACCGGCCGCCAGCAGGTACGCCAAGTCGCTACTAACCAACTAACCAACCAACCAACCATTCTTTATTCTTGCTACTTTAGCTACTTTTGTCTCTTACTAAGTACAATTTTATAAATCGGAAGCTAAACATAATTATTTTAAACGTGATCGTTTAATCAATCAACAGGGGAAATCAATGGGGACTTTAGGACTAACCTGTTTAGTGGGTTCGGGAATAGCTAGTTCTTCGAAATTACTTACTAGTTTTTGTTAAAACTACCTAGGAATAATGATAATAAACAAAATCAAATTCTGGTAATTCTGATTTGATAGAAAAGTAATAATTAAAAAGATATTCAATATTTATTACTTTTTCCTATAAAATTTAGTAACCGATGTGGGCGACTGACATATGACTGTCCCTTTCCCTCAGTATGCTATATCAAAGAATAGTATAATAGACTCTGTTCATTCGGTCGTTTGATTTATAAGTCGTATATCGTGTTAAGATAATTTGACGTTGTGTACTGAATAAATAAAAGCAATAAGAAAAAGATCGCCAGGACTTAACTTCTCAGCCAAAATAAGTCTCTGCTTTCTGCACTCATAGCTCACGGCTCACGGGTCTTGTGTGACTGTCATTCAATGCACTCTCGCACAACCTTGATCAGATTGTACATAGTGAGGTATGTACCTACATGTTTAATCCAACTAAAATATTAAAACCAATATTTTCTCGTTCTTGTGTTGCCCGACACTCAGTGTTATTTCAGAGTCGTTTAAATTTCCAATGAATATAAATGATTTGTGGAATTGAATAGAAGCGTTTGTGTGTTTGTGTGTGTAGATATGTCCGATCCGGCAGCTGTCGGACGGGCAGCGCTGCCGCGTGGTGTTCGCGTGGCTGGCGTGGCAGACGCCGCACCTGCTGCTCATGGACGAGCCCACCAACCACCTCGACATGGAGACCATCGACGCGCTCGCCGACGCCATCAACGACTTCGAGGGCGGCATGGTGCTCGTCAGCCACGACTTCCGCCTCATCAACCAGGCTAGTACTACGCACAGCCGACTACGTACGGGCCGGTTACCTCTCCGCTCCTCTTATCTCACTCACAAAAGCATGATACGAGTTTTTGCTGTGGGCGAATTTTTATCCGCGCGGAAATTAAACCGCAACAGCGGATTTTTATCCGCGCGGTTTTTTATCCGCTGGTGCGGACACTTCCATAGGATTGATGATGTTACATAAAAACCGCGCGGAAAAAATCTTAGAGTGTGTCCAATGTGTTCCTACCTAACCCTTGTTCTACCACTGATATGAATTTAATTAACATCATTAGCACGAAGGCTTTTATTTATAATGAAACTAGTCGACCCGGCGAACTTCTTACCGCCTTACATAATACTCGTTGTGCATGTATTACACATTATAAACCTAGCCCTTAAATCACTATCAATGAAAAAAACCGCTGTGTAATTCTGAAGATCTAAGTATACATACTTTGCTTTATAATATATACGAAGAACAAAATGTAAGCGGGACTTCTTTGGGTATTCTAGTAAAAATACTAACAATACCTATTATTATACCTAAAGTAACCTTTAATAAGTTGATAGGAGGCTGCTCTTGACAGAGACTTTAGATTAGACATAATATGCTCAAGTTTTTTTGCTTTTGTAAATACCTAGTGGTCTCGAACATTATTATAAAAAAGTTCATAGTTCAAAATGCGCTTTTTCCTGCACGGCACAGGTGGCTGAGGAGATCTGGATCTGCGAAAACGGAACGGTGACCAAGTGGGAGGGCGGCATCCTCAAGTACAAGGACCACCTGAAATCTAAGATCCTGAAGGAACAGGCCGCCAGCGCCGCGGCCAACCCGGCGAATGTACGGAAATAGTCCAATGCTTAGCTTCATCCCTACGTTAAGGTAATCGACGAGCACCGCCGCCGGCCGCGCCCCGCGCCCCGCGCCCCGCGCCCCGCGCCGCCCTCCTCTAGCGCGCTGCTGACCCCTCAATATTGGTTGTCGGAAACCAAAGCACAATTTGATGGATTATGACCAGCCTTAACTATATTAGTTATTCAGACGTTATCAGAGTCCGTCCCGATGACTAGCTAACAGCAATAATTTATAAAAATAAGTCTTAGTCCTCATCTGCGTATTGTTCACAGTGATAAGTTTCAATTAGGCGTGATCATTTATGATTGTACCAATGTTTCTGTCGTTACGGCTCGGGCGCTTACTAGTGCTTATTCGAACTTCATACTCTCCCCTATTTTAATATGTTAACAAACACAGCTGCATTACATAAATACTTAATTTAAACATTTATTGAATGTTTTTTATTTGGTCGCAATAGCCAATTCCTAATGACCATTAGTGATTTAGATCGGAATTAGTGTAGTAATAGGGCGAACTGTGTGCCGCCTTGCGTACTGATTTTTTGAGAATACATATTCGACAGCCTATGTCACCCGGGGTGGTTAGTGTAGCTTTCAAACAGTTAAATATTTTTTCTAATCGGTTCAGAACATTCGGAGCCAATTAAATGCAAATAAACATACAATAAAATCTCGGTAAGGGGAAAACCAGACTAATACTTCAATAGAGATGAGATGATTGGTACAGAACAGCGTATCAACAGTTAAATGTTGTCCTCGCTCTGAGCTCCACCACCAGCAATGTGGGCTGATGTCATTATATGAAAATGATGGCAAGTTTCTCAGAGTCAATTTCATCTTAGCCGTTCAATAACACTACACAACACACACTTGAAAAAATAACAAATAGTGACACAACACGACATTTGGTAAATATGGGTTGGGTATGCTTATCACCCGACAAATTCATGTAATGGTACCGGAAAACTGACGGAAAGAAACAGCCCCAATAACTCATTCACAAAATATCATGCATATTTTTTTTAGGTGTATGCTCCATTTTCGTGTAAGTAGGTGTCGGCATGACGATATCTCACGCACGAGGCCTTTATTTTCCATTACGATAACAAATTATTGTAATGGTTATATCAAAACACCAATAATAGTGTATAGGAGTTAAATAATATTATGTAAATTAATTGTTAAAAATATAGTGTACAAAATATTTTGTTGTCGTTGTCACCATAATTTGTCAGATTACCGAAAGTGTATTGTGATGCGAGCCCACGGCTCCGGACCAGACTAGACTAGACTAACTAGAGCCGGCGAGCGGCGCGACCACTCGCCCCGCGTTCCCACTGGCAGTGTGGCAGTGGCTCGTTCCAGTGCCAGAAGCAGAATGTTTTTGTAAAGGGACACTATTCACACTCGGTAGACGAGAATTTAAATGTAAATTTTACACCCGATTCGGACAAATGAGAACGTGGGGTTAGAGGTATCTTTATAGAGAACCTGAACAACAGTCACAAACTTTTGGCTTTTCTATTGTATGTTATTATTTTAAAATCCTGGTCAGGCCAAAATATTATTGTATCTGTCAGTGTTTCGAAAGTATATTAATTATGTCATGCTAGACGCTAGAATATGCAGAGCCTCCAGTAAATGTTTTGTCACATATAAACCACCTGTTAACAAAACGTTATTTTGTAGGTGAACAAAATATTCTGAATATTTCAAAGGATAAAATTATTAGAGCACAATCTGTTTATTTAAAAAAAGTATTTATTTAATAATATTTATTAAATTAACATTATAAGATATAATTTTGGTTCAGCTTCTGCTAGATAGTATAGTGCTGCTTATCATTAGGTAAATTTAATGTCTTTATGTGTAGGACACCATATGGTTCGAAAAATATACCTGATAAGTGATACCTGAGAAACAGGTGAAGTATAGTCTAATCTGATGGTAGACGCGCGCGGCGAGCAGTCCACATGCGGCGGGTGCGCTATCGCAAGACTGCTGAAAGTTGCCTTGCCACTCAAGTATACTGCTCGGCACTTACAAAGTAAATACAGCTAATCAAGACAAATTCATATTTGCGATAAACTGTTAAACATACGCTTACACTAATTAACACACATTAATTATGTCTGTAATTCATGGAAATATAACAATGTTCACTAGTGTTTCCGAAAAATCGATAGTTATGCTATCGATTGTTGAACGTCAAAATCATGTACCTGCTCCATAGGAAAATCGATAATATCGATAGTTTCGATCGCTGCCAACCAATAAACTATCGATACTATCGACAGTATTGCTCTTCAATATTGAATAGACTATCGATATCGATAGTTTTGTACCATCGATAGTGAAATTTATTTCATTAGGATTCTACCATCCGTTACGCCTGCTTACGGTATGCATACTATAGAAATAAATAACACTATCGATAGTGAGATGTCTATTCAATATTGGAAAGCAATACTGACGATAGTTTAACTGTTATACAAAAATATTAAACTGAAACTGGCGCGGCGCGGCGGCCGATTTCAATTTCCATTTTCAATTCAAACAAAGCAAAAAACACTTCGTTGAATTGCAATGAAAGGTTTTCAATTTTACATCTCATGAAAAAAAAACAAGTTTTATTAGGCCGCTATCAGATGGTGCCTTGCAAAAGCTTATAGGGCAAGTTGAAATGAATTATTGAAAGCTCAAAATAAAATTGAAAATAGTCACGCGTCAGTCAAATAGTTTTTGTTTTGTTTTTAACTTTTCAAGTTAATTTGAATTACTTTCTTTAGACAACGCCATCTATGGGCGTATTACGAAACATTATTTTTAATGTCACTTTGAAAACCCCTTAATACATTTTATTAATAAACGAGGTAGACGAAGCGCATCTCGGAATAATGTTAGTTTCTCTCATCGCGGTGTCGCGCACTGTGCTAGAGGTGTAAAATTTTAAATAATAAAATATGCCTTACATAATTTTCTTGTTATTACTTTCTTAGTTACTTCTCAGCAAATATACCATGCGATCTAGAAAAAAAAGCAGCGGATTATTTTACATAGTTTACTGGAAGTTGAAAAACTAAATTGATGGACGAATTAATTGCATTTACTAACCTTTTAACGCTCTTCCACATTAATCATATTAAACAAAGCAATTTTCGCTTAACAAACTTATAATAAACTAAGTAACAATCGACACTTTAACGCATTTGTTTATTCTACATTTTGTAATAATTTAGTGTGTGGTTGTACGCACCAGGATTGCATAACATCGAAATTTTGAAAAAGCTACTTTGTGCATCAGACGTAAGAGATGGACATCACAATCATCGTGATTTGCTGTAATTTAGGTACCTAGTGAAAAACGTTATCCCCCTAAACGCAATTTCATTAAAAAAATAAGTTCTTTCTCTATCGCACGGTTGCGACAACATGCGTTTTTCTTAATCTTTCGTTGATATTAGGGCTTGCAATTATTCGAAAAAAATTGTATTCGAATATTCGTTTTTTTTTCGGGCTACTATTCGAATTATTCGAATAATATTCGAATAATATTCGAATAATAGATAAAGACGTAAAAGTTTAAGAAAAATTAGGTTTTTTTTAATAATAATTGGCCCTTTTATTCATTAATAACTTTTTCTCAAAGGAACGGACAATAATATTTTTAAATACAATTATAATCTTGACCAACTTAAATTTTAATTTGTCTACGAGATCCTCGATAGTTAGATAGCCCTGGCAACGACGGTATCCCCAAAGATGTTCTAAAAGTTAACGCAGATGAATCAGCCTATGTCTTTCTGCCCTTGATGACAGCCATATGGGAAACCGAAGTAGTCGCTAACGACTGGAAAGAAGGAATAATCCTGAAACTTTCAAAGAAGGGGGATCTTTCGCAATGCGGGGCATACACTTGCTCTCGCCCTCCACTACAATCCTGACCAAAATCATGCTGAACGGAATAGCAGGGGTGGTGGACGTGAAGTTGAGAAAAGAGCAGTCTGGATTTCGTTCTGGAAGATCTTGCACGGACCAACTGAACCTGCTGCAAATAATTCTGGAATAATGCAACGAGATGCAGTGCAGAACTATTCGCGCTATTTGTGGACTTCAAAAAGGCGTTCGACAGGGTTAGGTGGTCCAGCATTTGGCGAGTACTCCGCAGTAAAGGTATACCGGACAAGTTAATAAACCAGATACAAAACTTGTATGTGGGCTCCACCTGCAGAGTCATTCACAAAGGCCAATTTACGCAATCCATTACGGTCACAGAAAGCGTTAAACAGGGTTGCCTATTATCACCGATGCTGTTTTTGCTGGTTTTGGACGACGTGATGTGTATAGTCACCGGCAGAGGCAAGCGGGGTATTCCCTAGAACTCGCAGAAGTGTCTTGAGGACAAAGACTGCAGAAGACTTTTGCCTTTTATCTACAACACTGAGCGACCTTCAAGCAAAGACAAACGATCTGGTGGTTGAAGCTGCAAAAGATGGGCTTCGTATTTATTCGACTAAGACCAAAGAAATGCGCGTATACACCTCAGATCAGCACCCTCTGAACATTAAGGGTGAAGTGGTGAAGCGTGTGACAAGGTTCACCTATCTTGGTGGAGTGGTGAGCTCTACAGGAGGTACAGAAGTTGATATTGAGAACCGCCCGTGGAACGATTGACTACCCTCAAACGCATTTAAATTATGCACAGTTTATGTGCGCACGACGCGATGAGGTTTAACAAAGCGCGGGCAGCGTTCGCACAACTGATACCACTGTGGAGCTTTAACGTCATCACCAGACGAACCACGCTTCGGATCTTCGAGTCCAATGTAAAATCAGTATTGTTATATGGGTGTGAGACATGGTTTGTGAGAAAAGACCTAACCAATAAGGTCCAGGTATTCATAAACAAATGCCTGAGAAGGATACTAAAGATATTCTGGCCACAAACCATTACCAACACAGAGCTATGGCACCTGACAAAGCAAAGGCCAATTGAAATGGAAATTCGAACTAGAAAGTGGCGCTGGATAGGAAACTCGCTAAGAAGAGCAGATGGACGACCTTGCAGGAAAGATCTGTTGTGGTAGCCCTCCGGAAGACGCAAAAGGGGTCGCCCGAAGGCAACCTGGCGCCGGTCCACGCTGCAAGAAGTAAATAGTGTGGGACTTAACTGGGAGGAGTTGTTGTTGCCAGCTGTTGTTGCTCAAGACCGCCAAAATTAAAGAAAAATTCTTGAAGCCCTATGTCCGCTTGGGATAACAGGATAAGAAGAAGAATCCTCGATAGTTATATATTGCAATAAAATAAAAATAAAAGGTACCGGATTCTTGACTGTAGGACCAGATAGATGGAATATCCTGGCTCAGATGTAAACATTATTTTTTTGATTCCATTTTTTAAGTCTAAACAAGTGATGTCGTCTTGCCTAGCACGTAAACTTTAAAATTAGTAGTACAAAATATGGAATTTTAGGTAAAAACGAATATTCGAATAATCGTTTTTACTTTTCGAATATTCGATTAATTTTATTATTCGAATAATTCGAATATTCGATTGCAAGCCCTAGTTGATATACAATCGTCTTAAGATACAAGTAATGCATATTATATTCGATCTGTTGCTTGGCCCTAAATATTTTTTTTGCTTGCCATAAAAACGGCAATTGTGTATGTTATTGTATTGAGCCTTGAAATTAACCAAAAATCCAAATTCTTATTTAGATCGCATAGTACTTGTGTTTTGTGATAGAATAATAATAAATATTTATTTTTAGAGTGGAATAATAATGATCCTGTCATATGTGGGGAGTAGATCTTGCTATCAAATAAATAATTGTATGCTAAATATAACAGATTTATTTAAACGTTAATAACATTGATAATAAAAATTAATAAGTGCATATTCACTTGACTCTGGTAGCTTTACTTTGAAGCGCTCAAACAGACGACGCGCCGCCGCCGTACCGCCGGCCGCTGCGCCGCAATACTGTTCACACGCGCCACCGCCGCCGCACCGCCGCGCCGACGCGATGTTCAGAACTAGCAATGTATTACTAACAATAGTACAGTAGAAAGATTAAATTTGCATTGTTTGCGCGGCGGCTGAGCGGCGGCGGCGTCGTCTGTTTGATCGCTAAGGCTTAAGGGTAACTCCCAATAATAATATACTACCAGTACACGTAATTGTCGTTTTCGTTTATTCGCGTTTTTATACAATGTATTTCATTTATTGTATTCATGTAATAAATTTATTATATTTTACGATATTTTGATCTGGTTAACTTTGTCAACGAAAATGCAAATAAAAATAAATCAATATACAATAGAGGTGTTTTAGTAATGTATGTCAGTACGTTTTAGTATCTCATTTATTTAAATAGGTAGGTACGTAGGTACCTTCTATAGGGACGTCATGGATTTATGACATACTAGCTGTGCCCCGCAGTGCTACCCGCGGTTTATTACTGCAGTAAAAGTAGCCTAGGTGGTTTTAGGTTAGTGTAGATTCGCCAAGTGCTCATTTCGCCAAGTACTTTTCAACCCCATACATCGAGTGTATTTTCGCCAAGTGATTAATTAATTAATTTTGCATCGTGTATTTTCGCCAAGTCGTCAAAATTATTACAGTTAGTTTCACTAATGCAGTACCAATTTAAGACTAGAGTAAAATCTGCCTCTTGCTAATCATTTGTGAACTATGAGAAAGCCTTTGATTCGATTGAGTCAGCGGTGCCAAGTGAACTATTGGTATATCGAGTGTTAAAGTGATTGTAAAAAAACGCCACTATTTAAGTTACACTGTAGGATCAGAGCTCAAAGGCTGTTCTACTGCAGCGGGGATTCATAATAGGGGATTATCGTATCCGTATCCCTAAAACTGTTCAACGCTGCACTCGAGGATATCTTTAAGAACTGGAATGATCTAGGCATCAACATAAACGGCGAAAGTCTAAGAAAATTGTGTGTTGCCAGTATGTGCAAACGCAACAGAGAAATGGTCACTGAAAGGGTAATAGAAATGGTTTTGCTCAGAGTTTCCCTGCGTAATCGAATTAAAATTATGGAATCCGCAGAAGAATTAAAGTCACGGAAATAACCCAAAGAATTGCGAAACTAAAGTGGCAATGGGCAGGGAAAATAGCTCGGAGAACAGATGCCCAAAAAGTAATCGAGTGGTGACCGCGCACAAGAAGACGCAGAGTAGGCAGACCTTCCACAAGGCGTTCATACAACCTAGTGAAGGCTGCGGGAGTAACACTGGACGAGAGTTGCTCACTCAAGACCAGTCGGTATGGCCATTTGTGGATAAGATAATGAAAGAGTCACTGGGAAAAAAAGTAACAACGAAAAAAAACTGCTAGAAGAATAAAGCTACCGGTAGTTTTCAACGTACTCGTTGAAACCACATAACATTCTACTATAGTTTATGTTGCCCTAGTACTTTTAAATATCAATTTTAAACTAAAATGCATGGATGAATAACTTTAAAGGTACCTAAGAAATAAGTGAAACCAACTGTATTTTATAAAATTTTGTAATAAAAATCTACTTGGCGAAAATACACGGCGTTTGACACTTGGCAAAATGAGCACTTGGCGAATCTACACTAACCCAACGGTAATCCAGGGCGTCAGCTAACTCCATACCAAATTTCATTGAAATCGCTGTAGCTGTTTCGATGTGAAGAAGTAACAAACATACACACAAACTGTTGCCTTTATAATATTAGTGTGATTATTTATTATACTAGAGATACAGTGGCTGACTAGGAGGCCGTTACAGATTTGTCTATGGTTTCGTCCGCCCTAGACTGTATTACCAAAGAACAAGAGCTATTTTGCAATACAGAAAAACCGGGAGTGTTACGCCGACCGTGTCCGCCACTGTACATACGCACGTAAGTACCTAGTAGATACCCACCCAAAGAGGTTGCAAACCGCCGCTATACCCACCACACCCAGCCATTAAAATTAATTGCAAGTAAACTAGGTATGTACATACGTAAACTAGTAAGTTGCATGACAACCAGAATAATAAACTAAATAAACAATGATCTATGTAACAATAAACATGATATAGCATGAAATCTTCGAACAGTTATATAGTCTAAGCATAGGCAGAGGGCACAGCGGCACATCACAGGGCATCACATCGAGCGGGTATTTTTTGCAAGTTCACGGGTATCAAGGGTCAAGATAAGGGTTTGCGCATACCTATTTGACGGAGCGCAGCGAAGAGCATGCCCATGGGTGCGTGGGGATAGTGGCTACTCGTAGACATATAGCTAGATCAGAGTCCGCTCTTCACAGCCTCGTCGTAACAGCTTTGGTGAGTCATAGAGATTAAATGTTAGTCTTTGCTTTGCTTTGATGCGCTTGATGATTTTTTATATTTGTATCTACAACAGTTACTTAAATAAGTACATTCTAGTGACGTACTTATGTAGGTACGTACTTATTTAATTGTAGGTAATTAGACGAATAAGTGAAGATAAAAGTTTGATTTAAGTAAATAAGTCTGCGCCGTGCTCAGCTGTGTGCTGCGTTTAGCTGCAAGTTGCCCCGAAGTACCTAAATTATTGAAAAAGCTCAACTTGTGCTGCTCACAAGGATCTTTAGGCCCCTTTTCCCGCCCCAGCTTGGCGCATAAAATATTCTCAATATTCGAACTATTTATGAAAATAAATTGTAACCTCACCTCTCATCTGTACAAATGTGACAGAACATCAACTGTTATAAATTTATACATGTCATCCGTATAACATTTTCAATATTTTTAATCGGAATTTATAAAATAATTCAAGGTACGTACATTTATTTTGTTTCTACCGTCTGTATTAATTTGAATTTTAATATTTGAGTATTTCTTTTTCATAAATAATTATGGTCTCTGAAGTGTTTAGGACAGCAGCAAACCAAAGAAGATACTGATAACAATAGCAAAGCAGAATGGGTAAAGATGACAAGAAAAAGGACGAGGAGAAAGAGGTTAAAGATGGCATGAGCTTCCTAAAGGATTTCATAGCTGGAGGCATCTCGGCGGCCGTGTCCAAGACGGCCGTGGCGCCCATCGAGCGCGTCAAGCTGCTGCTGCAGGTGCAGCACGTCTCCAAGCAGATCTCCGCAGATCAAAGATATAAAGGTGAGCACGATCTTTGCTTAAAAAGATAGATCTTTGCTTTCCCGCCCATAAAACGACCCACCGACCCTTAGCGTGTTTCCTCAAGAAGCGATATCGCTCGCTCGATAAAAGTTCGATAGCCAATATGAATTGCTCGTACATCCGAATGATGCAATTCTGTATCGTCGCGATATCGAGCCCAGTCCCGTATGTAGTGGGGGCTGGGCAGGCCCGTGCCCCGGGCGCCAAGATCAGGGGGGCGCCAAATTCACACTACAGACGAATCAAATCATGTGTTTGATGTGTAAAATCAACGAGCTCTCTAGCGCAGCGTAAGGTTAGCGCTCCAGCGCGACGCTATAGTGCCGTCATTTTGGGTGACAAAGCATTTGAGTGAATTTTTAGACAAATCCATCGAGTCAAAGAATATATTATCCTGGCCCGTTTCTTGGCACTAATGGATGGTCTGACATGACTGTTTTGACATATTAATGCGGAAAAATGTATTGAGATGATTTCAAAAGAGGTCAAAAGTGACAGAAAAAATCGACAAATGGTCGGTCATGCTACGGCCGCTGATAGGTGAAATTATACACATAAAAAAGGTAAAATTTAATATAACTGGGCAGGGGGGGATGCCATTTTTCAGTTTTGCCCCGCCTAAAAAAATTGGAGATCCGGGGCTGTATCGAGCGCGCTGTTTGTCAGACGAAAACGTCAACGAAAACACTTTTGGGTACCTACATCCATACATAGAAAAAAAAAAAACCTAGACACAACATATAAATAGAAAAAAAAATATTTTTACCTTTGCATCGAATAGGCTCCAAAACTACTGAACCGATTTGAAAAATTATTTGACTGTTGGGAAGCTACATATTCCTTTTTTTTTAATGTGCTATACTAGCGCCACTTTGATAAATAATTAATATCTTATAAACCATGGCCGAAATAAAAAATATGCGTCTGACTCGCTAGATAATCTTGGTAATGATATTTTATTTGCTTAAAGTGGCTACTTTAGTTTCATAAAATAATGAAACTAAAGTAGCCACTTTAGGCAATAAACGGTTTATTCCTTAGATTATGAACCTGAAAGCTACACACAACAGGACCTTAAAAACCTCTTAGCCAAGGAGGCCTTAGGAGTCCAAGACCCATATTTTGACTTTTGCCATGGTTTAGAAAATATACATTATTTTCGGAAGTGGCGCTAGTTTCGCACCGTGTAAGCCCTTAAACTAAAAAAAAAAGAAAAGTATTGATCTTAGTTATCGAATGTACTAATACGATATGTAAGAATATGTAAAATAATATAAGATAATGTAAGATAGGATATGGTAAAATAAGGTAGGTTTTGATTATAAAGGCGCAGATGTTTTTAAACATCTTGAACAAATTTTAAAATTGTAATCTGCTCCTCCGTCAATCCAAAACTACATCCAAAATAAACATATTTGTTTACCCGGTAAGTACACAAGTTCGAGCAGGAGCAGGCAACTGAATTGCTTATCGATTTTTGCGTATTTGACGTCGCTTGCAGGTCGAAACGATGTCGAGCGCTCGACCTGTCTTCATACTATTCAATCTGTATCGCGCGTCATGTGAATGTACGTGCGATTCGATATCGAGCGGTCGTGTGATCGATATCGTTCGCTCATGAGGACACACACGCGATTCTCCATATTATTTGTTAGGACTCGCGACGTTTTCGATATCGCACCGATATCGCCTATCGACGCAATTCTGTATCGAATCGCTGCATGAGGAAACACGCTTATTCTTTTAAAATCTGCTTGCTTTCCGGGAAATAAACGGTAGATTTTGATTTTCAACAAAAAAAAATAAACCACGGACCGACTTTAATAATGAATTTGTCTCTCAGGTATGGTTGACGCTTTTGTACGCATCCCAAAGGAGCAAGGATTTTCGTCGTTCTGGCGAGGCAACCTAGCAAACGTGATCCGATACTTCCCGACCCAGGCTCTCAATTTTGCTTTCAAGGACGTTTACAAAGGCTTGTTTCTGGAAGGAGTAGACAAAAATAAACAGTTTTGGAGATACTTTGCCGGTAACTTAGCGTCCGGTGGCGCGGCTGGGGCCACCTCCTTGTGCTTTGTGTACCCATTGGATTTTGCAAGAACTAGGTAATCATACTACATAGGTACTTACTACTCACTTTGAAAGTATATATTTCAAATAATAATTATATTTAGCTTAGAAACCTTTACGATTGTCTGGTCAGTAGGTAAGTATATGTATGTTCCCGATACTATTTATAAAACTAAGGTAAAAATTATGTCAGGTTAGCTGCTGACGTCGGCAAGGGCAAGAAGAAAGAGTATAATGGGTTAATTGACTGCCTGTTAAAAACATTGAAGAGCGACGGACCCATAGGTCTTTACCGCGGCTTCGTGGTGTCCGTGCAGGGCATCATCATCTACCGCGCCACATACTTCGGCTTCTACGACACCGCTCGCGGCATGCTGCCCGATCCAAAGAACACGCCGCTGCTCGTATCCTGGCTCATCGCACAGGTTGATAAATTTTTTTAAGTTATAGATTTCTTCACTGTTTTTTCGTTTTTCAATGAAAGAGATGCAGCTCATGCTCTGCTATTGAACCCAGAGATAAAACCATTTTCGGGTAAATACATTTCCAGAAATCTTTCTACTAATTTTATGTTAGGTCATACGAATACAACTTAATTGTTCTCATATATTTAAGCCTGTCACACATTACGCAGATGCGGTAAGATTTTATCTGCGTATAAAAACTTTTTTATCTGAAGGTACCACACATTACGCAGATGCGGTAATATTACAAGATTATACATTCACTCGAAATCTCTCGGACTGAGCAGACTTGTTTTTTGCTAAAGAATGTTTATATAAACTGGTCGACCCGGCTAACTTCGTACCGCCAAACCTATTACAATGTTGCTCATGTGTTATACTTATAAACCTTCCTCTTGGATCATTCTATCGATTACAAAAAACCGCATCAAAATCCGTTGGATACTTTTAAAGATATAAGCATACATAGGGACAGACGCGGGAAGCGACTTTGTTTTATACTATGTATTGATGTTACAATGAGTTCACGTTTACGAAAAGAACTCTGCTTCTGGATTTTTTAGACAACTCGTCAGAAGTTGATTATGATTATGAATGAGTCACGTCTTGCTTTTAAACACACGCACTATAATTTGATTTTTACAAAAAGAGACCCGCCCTCAACGAACTGACACAAACATAATCTGAGAACTTCCTCTTTTTCGAAGTCGGTTAAAATAGGTACTAAACCTTCTCACCTTTACCTGAATGTAACAAATACATTACCTACTGAAAACCGCATCAAAAGCGGTTCAGCCAAACGCGAGATAATCGCGGAAAAACATACATACTTACATACAAACATACATACATACAGGTCAAACTGATAACCTCCTTTTTTGAAGTCGGTTTGAAACACGAAGAATTTTGATAGAACAGCATATATAAAGCTTAAAAAGGACCGAGGTGAATTTCATATCTTCGGGGATCGATCAGATAACAAATTCACAACCTATTTCCGAAACCCGAGGGCTACTTCATCATACATCCTGTATTTAGCTGCAGTTAAAATATTATGCCATATTTGTATCGGCAGATGTTATCTGCAGATAAATTTGTATTGGCAGATGTTATCTGCAGATCTTTCAATTTATATGTCACGGCTCAGATATATTTTACATTATCTGCGTAGTGTGTGGTCGTCCATAGGATTACATAGGCATTAATATTGAAAGATGATCTGCGCCGATACAGATATCTTATCGTATCTGCGAAGTTTGTGAAGCGCTTTATACATACCTATTATATATTTTGTTGTGGTGATGCAGACGGTGACGACGTTTGCGGGTATCACGTCGTACCCGCTGGACACGGTGCGGCGCCGCATGATGATGCAGTCGGGCCGGCCCGTGAACGAGCGCCTCTACAAGAACACGATGCACTGCTGGGCTGTGATCCTCAAAACTGAAGGTCCCGGAGCCTTCTTCAAGGGGGCCTTCTCCAACGTGCTCAGAGGCACGGGCGGCGCCTTCGTGCTCATATTATACGATGAAATCAAGAAATTACTCTAGATCCCTGGAGTGCATAACGCGTGCCAGCATCTATATCAGTAACATTTACTTTGTAAATATGACAGCTCTTACGTAACTATATTGGACGGCACGGACGCGTCCGTCCGTGGCATCCTTGTGTTCGTAACATAAAGCTATATAATAGTTGCGTCATTTGTGCTCGTACATGATTTGCTATTATCCTTTTTTCCCAGATGCCACCCCCAATATTGCCACCCGGGGTGTCATTGCACTGATTCGTTCCTATAATGCCTTTCCAAGTGGCAATATTAAGGGATACCATCTATTATCTATAAATTTTCCATAAAGATGTTTTATTTTACGCGAACTATTATGCTAATATACTTTCTTGAGGTAATAACGGTTTTGTTTTGGGGGGCTTTCCGAAGCCGTAGGTTTTATCTTTATTTCGATATTGTTAGTCATATGGTGTGAGACCGACCGAAGGTTCGGTTTCCAGATTCGCCCTATTTATTTTCTATATAGTTATATTCGGCCTAATCTAGTTTCGGCCACAGTTTCGCTTCCGGATACAAACCGAAACCGAAACTCGATGTTCAGGGGTCGCTCGGCACATCTCGGAAGAATTCGGCGATACGAGCGCGGAGCTCGCTCGCACGAGCTGCTCCCCGCGCTCCCAATTTTTACAATGCCACGTCAGTTTCGTTTTCGGTTTCGGCAGAAATTCATGTTTCGGTCGGTCTCTAATAGAAATAATGGCTAATTAGTTATCCCATACTACGGATTTTGAATTACAAAATTAACTCCAAATAAGTCTTAGGGCGTATTCACGTACAAAGCTAGTACAGTGGCGGACACGGTCGGCGTAACACTTCCGGTTTTTCTGTATTGCAAAATAGCTCTTGTTCTTTGGTAATACAGTCTAGGCCTGACGAAACCATAGACAAATCTGTTACGGCCTCCTAGTCCTAGACTGTACAAGCGCTTGTTGGTGCTGGTTCGAAAAATGTATTTACTTTATTTTTGCCATTCCATTCAAATAATAACCTTCTACTAGGCCATGTTAGATAAATCGTTTTATCTGGGGGACTACGGCCAAAAAAAATGCACAAAGGTACAACCTTCCTATCCACGGTTAAACTATATCAACCATAGATGATGCCGATGACATCACATCACTACAGTTGGGGGTATTGTTTAACTTTGCAAAGTCCCACGATACCACCAGGGGTAAGCATAGAAAATACCTGCGCTGACCTATGCGCTTGTAGCGCACATTTCAATTAGTGCAGATAATGCGATAAATGCGATGTTTTAGTGAACAAAGTAGCAACTATGTGGCTATCCGTGGGAATCTGAACAAAACGCAGCCTTATCAGACACTACTACTTTGTAGACATGCGGATCTATTAAATGCATGTGTCGTAGGAAGATTTGATAATTAGTTTTTTTGCAAAAAAAACAAGGGATTTTGCGAAAACCCGGATAATTTGATAATAGGAGTACTTTTTTCTAGTTTAACTAGTTTTTTTTGCAAAAACCTAGTAAGTATAATTGAAATTTTTTAAACTTTCCTTAAATATGATTGGCTAGTTTATTACTGGTTAGTTAACTCTCATTCTGATTGGTTCGTTAAAATACCTTTGACACTACAGAGAACCAATCAGAATAAGAGTTGTACAGCAAGCAATATAATCTAGCCAATCAGAGTTAAGAAAGCTTTCAAGTTTTTCAATCAGCGTTGCCAATGTGTGGGGAATTCCCCAAACTGCGGGGAATCCCGAGGTGATTGGGGAATTTGTGGGGAGAGTCACTGTGCGGGGAATATGCGGGGAATTTAGCATTTGACCAATTCAAACAAACTTTCAACCAAAACATTGATCAAATGTAAAATACAGCCTATAATTTTTTAAATTTTTAAAAAGGCTCAAACTTATCTCTAGGGAAGTGATTATTTACCTTATTCGTTTAAATTACTGAATAATAGCGAAATACAATAGTGAAAATGTATCACCCCACCCTAAATCATTTAGTTGAAATTACTTAGTAGTCTTTGCTAATGACCTAGTTGATAGTCTTTGCTATGTAATGTATACCTATGTATAAATATTTGTTTTTTTTAAGTAAATTAGAAACGGAGAATTAGAAATCGTGGAAACGGGAGGGGGAGGTCTTTGCCCAGCAGTGGGACACAGCCAGACTATTAAAAAAAAAAAATTAGAAAAGTTTTCTTTTTATTTTTCTTTTTTGGTTTTTGCTCGAGTAAGTTAAATTTAAACTTTATTAGTTTTTACATTTATTAAGCCTGAACATAAAATAAAACCGGTGATCTATACCAATATTATAAAGAGGAAAGATTTGTTTGTTTGTTTGTTTGTTTGTTTGTAACGAATAGGCTCCGGAAATACTGAACCGATTTAAAAAATTATTTCACTGGTAGGAAGCTCCATTAACCCCGAGTGTCATAGGCTATATTAGATTTTCAAAAAAATTAGGGATCCTTACCTAAACTCAAATAATATAACCCAAGGTGCAATAGTTTTTCCGTTGTTTACATATTTTGACAGGTGGTTTGTTGTTGTTGTTTGTTTTTTATTCGGCCATTCTGGGCAGGTAAAAGAACATAGTCTATAGAGCCAAGTCTTTTGTAGTATCTTATATTCTATGGCGTAACGAAGTAAGCCGGGAAAGCTCGTGAATTATAATTATACTTACCGGATGATTTTTTTTAAAGTGATAATGTGATTTTTTAAGTGTTTGTCATTAATAAATGGTTGATTTTTTAAGTTTTTTCGTAAATAGTTCACTATCTCATGGTGTGGGGATTTTGTGGGGTATCAGGATATTTTTCTCCCCAAATTTGGGGAATTTGACCAGTGATCTTGGGGAATCTGGTAAATAGCCATTGGCAACACTGTTTTCAATTAATACTAGGTTTTTTGCAAAAAAAACTGCTTTTTGTCAGTATGATTGGGAAAAAAAATCGTTATATCAAATTATCCGGGTTTTCGCAAAATGCCTAGGTTTTTTGCAAAAAACCTAATTATCAAATCTTCCTACGACACGTGCACCCGCTACTTCGGCGCGGTGGACAAACGGACTAAGTAGCAGACGGATGTCGCGGTTTTAAATAAAAAAAAACAACAAGTTTAAATTATTTTTTAATAAGTACTTTATCTTTTATGAGATCATTTTCCGATTGGCATTTAATAAAACTTAATTTTTTGTTAGTTTAATCCTGTACCGCAGTCAGCTCCACGGTATAATAAATATGGTAGTGCGAGTTCACTTGATGTCGCAGAGCAGCGCGACGCCGCGCAGCGCCCAGTGGCGCGGGCTGCTGTCGGTCTCGAAGTCGATGGAGCCGACGTACTTGGCGTCGGTCCGCTGCGGCTTGCGGTAGATGGGGCACTCGTACAGCCGCGGGTCCTTGCCCGCCGTCGTGTTGATCGCGAACACGTAGATCACTGGCATCTGCTCGTATAGCACCTTGGGCTTCGACTCTATTAGCTTGCCAGATTTTCGATCCAGCGACGCGCCTGAATAGTTAAGGTTTAATATTAGGGTTGTTACACACATCCTATCTAATATCTGCAATAATCTGCATGAATGTTTTGATTACTATTATTTTTATAAATGAAGCCAGTAATTATTTTTCATTACACCAATTCGAAAGAAACTTTAGTCCCCTTTAAATGCACCGAAAGTTGTGGTTTTCTATAGGAGACTCATAGTGAGGAGCTACAAGGGTTTATTCCCGAACGTAGTGAGGGAAAAATGACTTGAAACTTGAACAAGCGAGGAGTTGTATATACTGCTTTTTATTCCATCCGACGAGAAAATTTACATATAAAAAAGAAGCACCTATTTGCTGACCAAGGCTAGCTAGCTTGTTTTCAATCCCACTTCACTTCAATCATTTATTTTCGTAACTATAATACAATAAGTACATCATAATTGCCCAGAGGTCAATCATAAATGTATGGAAATTCATTATTGACCGGCTACAAAGCACATGTGAATAATAAGAAACTTTACGACCTGAGAACAGTAATAAAAAAGTCTACTTTTCAATAGTCTACTTTTCGATAAAAAAATACTTTATATTTCATATCTTTGATTTTAATAGTGAGTATTCTTTGTAAAACAACTTTTATTAGGACTTAACTTCGCGATTGTAAGAAGATAGGAAATACATTTAACATCACTATCACTAACTGAATTTTCATTGCCGTTTCGACCGCGCAACCAAGTTCTGAAACAAAAAACTGATTACGCTCACATTCTGTCGAAATTTGTCAAAACTGAATGGTGAAAACCAGGAATTTGTCAAAGCATAAAGAAGTTATGAAGGTTTGATGGTGTCCGCGCGAACGAAACAGGGAGAACCGCGCGGACATTGAGATCTAGACTTCTGGAAGGTTTAGAGACCTGGTTTTTTTGTCAAGCAAGGTTCAATTTGTCAAAAAATGTCGAAGTAATAACATTTTGACTAGCTCTAATACTTGACCAGATAATGACACTTCAGTCCCATGGCCGCGCGAACCTCCAATTAAGATTCCTTTAGGTTCAATTATTTTCGTAACTATGCGTCCAAAACAGCCGGAATCGGTGTTCAGACCTTTATTTTAATTTGTCGAATCCTATGAAAGCCGAAAACCGCCGATGTCTGTTGTTAGTCACACAAAATCCCTGAAAAACTTAACCTTCTTTCCGCGCCAACGAAACGCTTCTTAATATAGTGATAACTAATTAACTAAGCTAGACTAAGATATGTTTCATATATCAAATTCTTTGACATTTAAGGCTCCTTCGAATGACACCTAGCTAGACCGCTCAAGCCCACTGCAGCGAGAGAAATTAAAAAAACTTTACCTCCTAAATTTGTTAAGTAGGGTGGCTTTTTTGAGTAGGATAAAGTTTTTTAAATTTCTCTCGCTGCAGTGGGCTTGAGCGGTCTAGCTAGGTGTCATTCGAAGGAGCCTTAAATGTCAAAGAATTTGATATATGAAACATATCTTAGTCTAGCTTAGTTAACTAGTTATCACTATATTAAAAAGCGTTTCGTTGGCGCGGAAAGAAGGTTAAGATTTTCAGGGATTTTGTGTGACTAACAACAGACATCGGCGGTTTTCGGCCTTCATAGGCTTCGACAAATTAAGATAAAGCTCTGAGCACCAATTCGTGCTGTTTTGTATTCATAGTTACGAAAATAATTGAAGCTAAAGGAATCGTAATTGGAGGTTCGCGCGGCCATGGGACTGAAGGGTCATTATCTGGTCAAGTATTAGAGCTAGTCAAAATGTTATTACTTCGACATTTTTTGACAAATTGAACCTTGCTTTGACAAAAAAACAAGGTCTCTAAACCTTCCAGAAGTCTAGATCTCAATGTCCGCGCGGTTCTCCCTGTTTCGTTCGCGCGGACACCATCAAACCTTCATAACTTCTTTATTTATGCTTTGACAAATTCCTGGTTTTCACCATTCAGTTTTGACAAATTTCGACAGAATGTGAGCGTAATCAGTTTTTTGTTTCAGAACTTGGTTGCGCGGTCGAAACGGCAATGAATTTTCAAAAATGTCGAACGCCGCAGTCGGATATATCCGACCGCGTGTGACGTCATAGATATAAAGCAAGTAAAAATAGGGAAGCAAGTTGTAAAGTATTACCATCGATAAATTTCTTGTTGTTGTTAGTTCTTCAATGTTTTATATCGTCATACGGTGTTGACCATTTTAGATGTTTACGAGGAAGAGATTGAAGAATTTGAGACGGATAATGAACTTGAAGAAGATATACCACCTTAGGTACAGTGGCGGGCTAGAAGGCCGCAACAGATTTGTCTTTGGTTTCGTCAGCCCTAAACTATTACCAAAGAACAAAAGCTATTTTGCAATAGAGAAAAACCGGAAGTGTTACGCCGACCGTGTCCGCCACTGTACCTATAATAATGAAATGGTTTGCTATCGTTCTGTTAGATTATTATAGCAAGAAATATATATTTTCCATAACCTTTATTTCTTGAGTATCGATAGATTTAAAACAAATAAAAAGCCTCGTACCCATCACTAGATCATTGGTTCTCAGCGCCACGGTCGTATATATCCGACAGTAGGGATTGCAAAAATTGTATTGATTACGAAATTATCTTGATTTTAAAACCTCTGTTTTTATGTTTAGCTTTTTACATTAGGTAGCTATGTGTGTTGCCGCTACGGGTAATTGTATTTTTAGTAATGTCATGTCAAAAGAAACAATTACTGTGTGTTTGACTCTTGTTTTTCCAATAAGATTAGTCCGTAAAGTATTGAATTGTCACATCACTATTTTTTTCCGCGTCAAAACATGTTTGGCGCTACAGGCACGATTCTTCTCAGAAGCTTAAGGCGCCGAAAAGGTTAAAGTACTGTTATCGATATCGTAAAGTAAAAATTAAGATGCACCCACTGATACAGGTTTCTTATTATAGACCATTAACTTATCGCTTCTGAAAATTAGAGGGAAGTTATGATATGGATGTAGATAAAATATTTAAATGCAATGAACCTTCCAAGAAGAGTCCGTGCACGTAGACGCCCTCTGCCGGGCCCTCGTGGATGTCCTCCTTGTTCTGCTTCGTGATGACGTTCTGCAGCACCACGGAGTCCAGCGCCCAGCCCTTGTGCCCTCTGGTCACCTCCTGTAAACAACAAATACAATTACTTTCCACATCTTTTCTTTGTGAATGTTGGGCCTATGTAGCAACTTGCACCAGAACTCTAGTGGTATACTGCCCTGATGCATTTCTATGATATAACCATTTTGCTACGACCGCAAGTTTCGATGTAATCTAAAGCTTTGACGGCTCAAACGTCACGCTGGCATTTTGTTAATCAATCAATCAATACATGGTATAAAATAAAGTCGCTTCCCGCGTCTGTCCCTATGTATGCTTATATCTTTAAAACTATGCAACGGATTTAGATGAGGTTTTTTTTATTAGATACAGTGATCCAAGAGGAAGGTTTATAAGTTTATAACATGCACAAGATAGTAATAGGTTAGGCGGTACGAAGTTCGCCGGGTCGACTAGTTGCATCATAATCGCAGCCGACAGTCCTTACCTGGAAGAAGGTCCATCAAGACCGGTCGGCAAGGCGATCCTTGGGCGAGGCTAATGTCCAGCAGTGGACGGACATCTTTCGATTGATATTTATACGTTAAACACTGTCATATTGATTAAATGTATTGCATATGCAAATTCGAAGTGTGGTTTTAACGATAGTCAGGGTCGTAGCAAGTGGAAATCAGTTGTCTCAGCCCTACCTCGAAGGGGAACAGACGTGACATGATGTACTAAGTGTACCGCCTTTCTAGTCCGCCACTGTACGTATGTTATGTATTGTTTTATCGATTTAAAAACTATATTACACCCAAAACACTAAAAAGTATTGACCTGTCTCATGGCGGTGAGGAAGCCCTGGGGGTTGAAGAAGCCCGTCATCCAGAAGGCGGAGGGCCGGCCCAGGCGCAGCCACACGCGGTACTGCTGGTCGCGCTCCAGCAGCTCCGTGTACCAGAAGCCGAGCGTGGCCGACTCCCACGACACCTGCAGCCAACATATTATCGTCTGGGACACTTGTCAAAATAATTTTATCATGAGTTACAAAGGCGCGAGATAGCATGCGTGTGGCCGCAATTTTTTAATCGTTTCTTTATGTTATATCTCTTCCCTCATACTGATATGCGCAAGATAGCATGCGTGTGGCCGCCATTTTCAAATCGTTTCTTTATGTTACATTATAACTTGAGTCAAAGTTAGACCTTTAGCCATTCCTGCGGTATCCGAGCGTCGTACATCGCGTCCAGCGACTCGCGCAGCCCCTGGCTCATGACGATGGTTCCGTCGATGGCTAGCTTCAGGTCACCCAGCGTGGACTGTACCTTCTTTATTACCCTCTGGATCCTGTCCACTTCTTGCCTAAAAACAGCATGATTATTATACTTATAAAATTATAAAACAAACAAACAGTGTTGATGGTGTGTATGTGAACAGAAAACAATTTCAGACCTGAGAAAAATGTTCATGGGCAGGAAGGCACCCATCTTCTGCAGCGCCTCCTTGACCTCGAAGCTGACGTACTGCGCGGGCAGCTTGTCCAGCATGTCCTCGGCCAGGCGGTAGACGACGGCCTCGCGCGTCTCGCCGCCCTGCGAGCCGCCCTCCTTTGGCTGCACGCTCAGGATCGTGTCCAGGATGTCCTTGGCGCTGTTGATCTGGTAGGTGATGTCGGCGTTGCCGTGCAGCCCGAACACCTCGGGCGTGTCCGTCAGCGGCAGCTGGTTGATGTAGTCCACGTAGCCTTGCAGGTTCCTCGTCTGAGGCACCTTATATCCCTTGTAGAACTCGAAGCCCGGCCGGAGCAGCACGTCGCAGAACCAGACGCTGGTGAAGGTGGTCAGCAGGCGCTTGTCGAAGTCGTCGGTCACGCGCCCGCCGTACTGCACCTCGCCCAGCATGTAACAGATGGTCGGCCACGATATGCCCTTCTTAGGATCTATCTCGTCCAGGTGGTTCTGTATGAACTGGACACTGGCAGCGTAGTCTGCCTGGTTGAACTCGTACGGGATGTTCCACCCGAGCGGGCCGAACTTGCGTCGCTCCTGTACTATCGTATGAAGGAAAGCCACTGCGTACAGCAGGGGCGGCCACTGAGACAGCGACGAGTAGTCTAACGTGTCCTGCGTGATGTTCTGGTAAGTTCTCTTCATGCTGGCGCGGATGCCCTGCGGAGGTTCATTGGTAAACTTGATAGCCATTTGCAACAAGCCGATGGGGAACTCCGTGTGCACCTCGGTAGTGAGCCAGAGCCGGAACGAGTCCTGCACGTGCTCGGTCTCGACGAGCGCGTCCATGGCCTCCACGCAGAAGGGCAGCGAGAGGTGGATGTTCTGCAGCAGCACCCAGCCGCCCTCGCTCATAGACTCCGAGATCATCTTGCGGGCGACTATCTCCTGACCTTGGCCCATCGAAACTGCTTTCAATGCTGTCGAAATAGGTCATGCTATAGAATATTTTAAAAGTCTACTAAAAATTAACTTAACTGGCAGAGGAGCCAAAGTCAAAACAGTTCGAATTATGTTTCTTTTCTGGCTGTAGCTAGACAGTATAATGTTCCTCAGTAAGCGATTCCGAATATGTTTAGGATCAGCAATAAATGTGAGTTATATTAAAATGGGAATGGATGCGACGAATGCGGCAAGTAAAATATAAATGGAATGTTGTAAGCTCATGCTCACGTATTTCCTTGGCCTTGGCGAGTGCAGCGATCTGGCCGAAGGGGTCGGAGCCGATGGACAGGATGCAGATGAGCGGCGTGCGCGGCTCCGACTCCGACCAGGTCGTCTCCAGGTTCAAGATGCGGCCCTCGCCGTATTCCGCGCCCAGTGAATCTGACAAATAAATTTAAGCTAAAAATCTTGATACTTTTAAGGCCTGCCGGCACATACTATTAGATGTTACATACAGGTTGTTTCTGACACCTTACAACTTTTACAAAGCAGCATGGGTCAAAATATCAAAACAACAATCAGCTGTCCCGTACCTCGCCATCAACTGATCGAACCAATGTATGGAACAGCTGTTTTATTTTATTTTAGGTTTCGATTCATGTTGCTTTGGGAAAGTTGTTTTGATAGGTATGTAATATTTGTTTTAAAATTAAAGCGTAAGATGTACAAAGCTGGTAGCGCGTATTTGATTGAGTGACTTGACCAAAAGAAACATTCCCGCACTCTATTCAGCACTGAGCCGAACAGTTCAGAGCACTTTCAGTTTAGGTGAACTAAAATGAAATCGTCGCTTAATACTAACCCACAATGTACTTCCTGGCCTGCGAGAGCGTGCGGTCGGGCGACCAGGAGCGCACCAGTAGCAGCTTGCGGAACACGTCCAGGCTCTCCTGGTAGCCGCTCGGCAGCGGCTCCTCCTCTGGCTTGGCCTTCTCGTACCACACGCGCCACTCCTTCTCGCTGGATGATATCTGAACAGAATGACACTAATTTACTTCATATTTTGTATTAGACAGTACTTAGAAAGAAGACCCGATTATGTTGTGAAATTATAATGGTAAATACAAAACATTCTCAAATTCAAAACCCTCGTCCCAGTCAGACCTTTCATCAACTTAACTAGAGCTAATCATCTTAAAAAGATCATGATCACCTTACCATATACTTTCAATATCATTTAAGTAACACGGTACCAAATTTCAAAACGATAGGTCATATAGAAGGTACTTAGTTAGATCCACTCATCCACTTTTTTATGAGCTGATCATCTTCAAACTGCAGATCAGATCATGGTTACCTTACCATATACTTTTAATATCATTGAAGAAACACGGTACCAAATTTCAAATCGATAGGATATATGGAAAATAGTTGAACCCCTCATCCATTATTTAAGAGCTGATCATCTTCAAACGGCAGATCAGGTCTCGGTTACCTTACCATATACTTCCAATATCATTAAAGTAGCACCGTACCAAATTTTAAATCGATAGGACAAATGGAAGTTACTTAGTTAGATCCTCTCATCCATTATTTAAGAGCTGATCATCTTCAAACGGCAGATCAGGTCGTGGTTACCTTACCATATACTTTCAATATCATTGAAGTAACACTGTACCAAATTTTAAATCGATAGGACAAATAGAAGCTAGAAGTTAGATCCTCTCATCCATTATTCAAAAGCTGATCATCTTCAAACGGCTGATCAGGTCATGGCTACCTTATCATATACTTTCAATATCATAAATGTAACATGGTACCAAATTTTAAAATCGATCGGACATATGGAAGATAGTAAGATCCTCATCCATTATTCAAGAGCTGATCATCTTCAAACCGCTGATCAGATCTTCATCCATGTCTGAAGATCTGATAAGAAGAACTACTCAAACACTAAGAACACTCGGCCTGAAATTTATCCTGAAATATATACTTTAAACTAGAGGCTGTCCCGCGGTTTTTCCCGCGCAGATTTCTCATAAACACAAAAATCCCGTTTTTTCCCGTTCCCGTGGGAATTTCGGGAAATCCTTTCTTAGTGCTCGCCTACACTCCCTAAGGAACCTACATGCAAAATGTTAGCCCGCAACGCCCAGTAGTTTCGGCTCTGCGTTGTCTGTCAGTCAGTCAGTCAGTCAGTCAGTAACGGAAGAGTTTTATATATATTGATTATCTATGATACAAAAAAACTTAACTAAAATCAGTTCAGCCGTTTGGGCTCTACGATGCCACAGACAGATACACAGACAGACATACAGACAGATACACACGTTAAAATTATAACACCCCTTTCTGAATTTAAGTTCGGGGGTTAACAATCCAAGTAAAGTCTTGCAACTTACTCGAGTGAGGACATCGTTGAAAGTGTCCAGCTTGGAGATCTCGACGAGGTTGAGCCAGGTGATGTCAAGGATCCAGCGGAAGGGCTTGGGCGCGACGGCGTTGAGGTCGAGCGAGGCGCCGCCCTTGACGAACGCCATGAACTCGTCGTGCGAGATGAGCCCGCGCTGGCAGTCGATCTTCATGGCCAGCATCAGCGTGAACAACGCCTTGTGCCGCTCGTACAAGCTGCGCGATGTGAACGCCCAAACCTCGTGCGTTAGGTACTTCAGGATTATGTTAATTCGCTCTTCCGTCACATTGCTCTTTGCAGATTTAGTAATAGAGTTATCGAAAATATTAAGAAATTGTTTAAGAGAGTTTTGGTACATAATATTAACGTTGCTCATTTCGACGATCAAAAAGTAAAGTATAGATCCGCGGGCTGCCACGGCTCTGAATTCCTCGCGCGCTTTTATGATTTTCTTTTCAGTGACTTCGGCAACCTTTAGCTTTTCGTTGACCTCTTCTGCGGTGGACTTGGTGACCTGCAGAACATGGATGAGCGCCTCGTCGTCTACGAGCGAGCCCTCGGAGGAGGTGAGGCGGCAGAGCAGGTTGCTCTCGAGCTCCTTCATGCTGCGCTGGTTCTTCATTACAGACTCAAAGAGCGCCACGCGTTCCTCCTCCAGGTCAGATTTCTCCATCAAAATTACACGACCGAGGAGCTGGTCTTCCAGTCCCTAAATAAATAAAATTATAGGACATCAAATTACTATATTAACAATAAAGCCCTTTATGTTTTCCAGTGAAGCCGTAGGGTCAGACGCTCTGCTATGACGGATACGGACATTGAATTATAAGAACATAGTGCATTTGTATTAAATAATAAAATGAAAGTAGGTAATGTAAACCTGCATGGTGACAGTGAAGTCGATGATGGACGTCTTGGCGCTGATCTCGGGCGAGTAGGCGGGGTTGGGAAGCTTGGTGGTGATGTACAGCATGAAGCCCGGCATCACGTCGCACTCCTTGTCGCCCACGATCACCTTACAATTCATATATATTAATATAGATTCACTTATGCTTATCTATCATCTTCTATACTATTTACGGCCATTGTTTTTTGTAAAAAATGTATCGACGGTTACTATGAAACTTAAATGATAGATCAGTTATTTTGAAGTTTGCAACTCCTACCTGACTTCTTATATCACCCATGACCAACTATTGTTAACACAACACAATTAACAATACCCAGATAATATCGAACATTTATTTAATGTATATATGTTTACTATACGTGTCATCACCTTCTCTATAGATCCGGACTTGATGAAATTCTTCTCGAGCACGTTGTCGATGACGGGGTCCAGGTCCACGCCCACGTCCTCGACCAGCAGCGGCCGGCCCAGCGACAGGCTGTCCTCCAGGTGCGTGCGGAAGTACTTGTGGTTCAGCGATGTGATCTGCAGCTCGTTGCCGCCTTCCTTGTTCTTTATCCAGTTCTTACCCTGGCTTTGCGGATCCACTAGCAAGGGATACGAGCTTGATTTTGTCACTATCAGCGCGTTCTGCACTGACAAGTCGTCGTTTGGAAGTCCTTGTAGCGTCCATTCCGATATTGTAGCATTTTCAACAAGCATATTCGTTATGTTTAAGTTATCTGTGACAGGTATGCTCTTCTTCTTCAATATCGCCATCCATGTCTGAAGGAGGCTGTTCCTGAACTCCTGGTTGTAGGGCCCGCAGTAGGAGAGGAAGCCGGTGGCGAGCACGACGTCGCCGACGAGCCGGCCCAGCTGCTCCTTGAAGTCCTTGCTCTGCTGCGTCCAGCGCACCTTCTCGCCGCCCAGCCCGTTGATGAGCGCGGTGGCGGCGGTCATCTTGCGCAGGCACACGTTGGCCGCGTCCGTCAGCTGCTGCTTCTCTGATACGGCTGATTCGTACTGGTTCTTCACTTTTCGTAAAGACATTTCGCGTTCCTCAAGTTGCCTTTCCGCTGAAGCTAGGTCTTCCATAGCGAGCTGTTGAGTAAAACAGAAAAATATTAAGTCGGTACATTTCCAGAGAATATATGAACCTATGTATTTTGACTATATTTAAAAAGTAACAAATAACATCACCTTTAGCCTTGCTTCCTGCATTAATAAATTAGCTTTGAGAGGCAAAACTTCCTTATTGACACTGTGGAAGAATGCCATAGCTTTAGTCCAGGACAGCAAGCCCGCCACGTCGCCGCACACTCTCTTGGCTGTGTCCATGTTGTAGTCTTCCATCTCGAAGTATGGCATCAGATGTTCCACCATCTCGTTATTGATTATGTCTTTTGGATAATTTTGGAGCTGAAGTAGAAATGTTGTACTCGCCATCATCTGGAAATTAAAAACTCAGCAAGATCTATGATAGAATATGACAAACGAAAACATAAAAAAATTAAGTAACCTTAAGCGATTCGGCCCAAGAAGGCTTAGGGCAAGGCGCCGCAGTGTCTGAAATAACAGGATGCAGCCTTCGCTGAAACAATATCAGCACGCAGTCCATGATCCTCATGATGAGATGCGGCGGGCGGCCCAGCTTGCGCACAGTGGCGATGTGCGCCGGCTTTATGGTGTTCAGAGCTGCTTCTGCCTCCTCCAAGGCTGGTTTAGCAGCTTCTAATTTAATTTCTGCCTTTTCTTTTTCCTCTGCAATGTAGGCCACCAAGGCTTCGGCCTTTTCTTTCACGATTTGCACCTGATTCTTGACAATCTCCGCCTGCATCGCTCGCTCCGTCACCTCTGTTAGTACGCGGTCTGCTTTCTCGGAAGCCAAAGCTAAATCTTGTTCCATCACTGCTAAGTCTTTCTTTAAAACTTCAACAGATATCGATGCCTCACGCAATTTCTCTAATCCTGTATCCATTCTTAGAGCTCCATCTCCAAGTTCCTTTTGCTTCATCTGGTATATAGTTTTGTACCCGCCAATAAAGTTTAAATACGACTTGGGCGTAACGTGAGACGACCTCCTGAACCTTTGGAAGTACTCCGCAGAGACTTTGGACACCTCATCTTGTATGGTGCCGAGGACCGTCACTAGTTCCTTCTTCACCTCCATGCTGCATTCGATTTCAAAATCAGCCAAAAAATGGTCGGCCACAGAGACAAGCGCGTCCTTGGGCCACGGCTGGAACCAATCTATAGTGCAGCCCGAGATCAGAGCGGGAAATCTCAGAGCTCGGTAACGAAATGCTTCGCTTACCTGAAAAATAAAAGAACAAAATTACTTAGGATCGAGACCTAGTATTATAATAATGCAGGACTGCCTCAGCTCCAGTCATTAATCATCAATACCATACCGGCGAGAAGCACAGCACGACGTGCAAGTTCTGACACGTCCTATTCAGGAAATACTCCATCACGAGCTCGTTATTCAGCGTGCGCTTCTGATTTTCCCTTTTCATGATTGGAGTCAGTTCTGAAATTATTTCTTGCTGTTCGTCTTTTGTAAATAAATTTGATATAACCCCAGAAGATAGGATATTGTTCAAATATTCCAAGAAGCCTTCTTCCTTTATGTCGAGGTCAGTGAATATGAAAGTCGTACCCTTCCCCTGGACGCCGCAGGACCTGTATAGCAGCTTTAAGTCCTCTAAAAAGTTTCCAACGTTGTAAGACCTGAAAAAATTAAATTTTTATAATATCAATGCTTTCAGTAAGGGATAACAAAAATCTATTATGGGTATATAAGGTAGGTAGTTGTGAACCTGGTAAGTGCGATCTGGAAAGAGCGGTAGCCAGCAATGAAGGTGGAAAGCTTGGTGAGCGACTGCTTGCCGGAGCCGCCCACGCCCACGAGCATCACGTTGCCGCGCGGGTAGCGGATCACGCGCGAGATCTTCACCAGGTGCAGCATGGCGTCCGGGAAGAACACCAGGTCCATGCCCGAACCGCGCACCATCTCGTTAAACTGACAGACAACATTATAGGTACTTATTACCACTCGTATCTTTGGAGCGTAGACACTGACATTTTATAACACAAAAATATTGTAAACCTTTCTTTTGTTTTCATTCGATAACCATTTTCATTTGATATTTATTTTGAACATTTTACATTTCCCATAAAAACATATTTTGGTTCTCACAAATTAATAACCGTGTTCGATGCCACATGACAACCTTCAACGAGATATAGTGTTATTCGTATAAATGACCGATATAATTAAAATTACCTTCAGAAAAGATAAATATACCTACCTGCGAAAGAAACATGTCGAGCCGCTCCCGGAGCTCGCCGTACTCGAACACCGGCTCGTACACCTTGGGCAGCTCCATGTCCGTGTCTTCGCCCTCCTCGCCGGTCGGCTCCGGGGCGTCTCTGAAACATATTCAGACACTTCTTCAACTGTCAAATCATAACAATTTAACATTAGTGAGCGCAGCGATGCTGGAAAGCTATACCTCATGAAGTCGACGAACACTGGCTCACTCTCCATCATCTTCTTATATTCGACCCCGAGTATCTGCTCGGTAGTATCGTACAGGGTTTTGTTGAACCATTCCTTGTCTGCCTGGTGTGTAAACCGATCTGAAAATACTCTGCAGCATTCATGCTTCCAGAGCAGCATCAGACATTTCTCAGACTCGATGACGGTGGACAGCGTGCCCACCATGCCTTGCCAAACTCGCGACAAGTCTCGCAGCGAGAACACGTAGTGAAACTTGGCAGGAGTGGGCAGCAAGTTGGCTCGCGTCTTTTGCCACAATTCTCGTGTCAGAGGAATTACTTTTTTGATAAGCGTTCTCACTTCAGAAGTAAAACCACGCTTCAAGTTGTAGTGCCCCTCCCCGATCACTTTGAATATTCTGTCTATGGCCTCATCGTTCGGTAGGGGACAGTTGAATATTGCAAACTGCCGTTTTAATCTTGAAGGAATGTCATTTCTACCACCACCTGCAACGTAATAAACATCATCTGATGCCTGTAAAATAATATAAAACTTACTTTACATATAAAATAATTACCAGGCTGCCCCATGGCCCCCAGGAATTGTATGTCATTAATGGTAGTAAAGTCGCCAGGTTTCTCGAGGCTGTAGAAGCCGCCCATGCTCATAGTCTGGCGCACGATTTCGTTGGTGACCTGGTCGCCCCACTCGTTGATCTGCGGCAGGTTGATGTCGTCGATGAACACCAGCATCTTCTTGCCGCCGGGCGGGCCGAACGTCATGCCGCTCCTCTTCTCCACGTAGCTCTCTATTGTTTTCTGGAACTGATAGGGGCTAGTCGCCGACGAGAAATTAAACGACCGGCCCATGAACTGTTCTGGGTTAGCACTTTTCATATAGGCCTTCATCATAACAGTCTTTGCGGAGCCCTGCTCTCCTAGTAGCAGCACAGCTTTCCCTTGCTTCGCGATGCAATGAATCAGATAATTGATACGCACGTTGTCCACAATCGGTACAAGGATGCTCGCGTAATCAGGCGAGGCGCTGTCCGGATACTGATAGTGAGTCAGCATGCCGTCCCAGAGCTCCCACTTGCCAGGATGCTTGACGTAAAAGTCGAAGCAAATGCTGGGCTTGTTGTTGGGGTGTTTGGGTAAATCGAGTAGCTGGGCGAAGTTTTCTTTCAAGTATGCATCGAAGCGGATTCTGTCTGCAGTTTCTAGTAGTGAACCAAAGCCCCAAACTAAAGTAAAGACGTAAGCCTTGTGCAGGTGTTCGTGTGTGAAGAGGACGACCTCCTCGGGCTTGTCCTTGTCGTCGTCGTCGTCCAGGTCGCCGGCCAGCGAGCGCTCGTCGGGTCCGGGCGCGGGCGGCGCGCGCTGCGGCGGCACCAGCCCTTCCAGCAGGCTCAGCATCTGCAGCACCAGGTTGCTCTGCAGCACGCGCATGCTGAACGACAGGTTCTGCGTGCACCACGTGTACGCCAGCGGAAACGTCGCCGAGAACAGCTCCAGGAACACCTCGTTCTCGCGTGCCGACCGGGAATTTAGCCACGCTTTTAGCACTGACCAAAACAAAATATTTATATTATTTATGTATGTATAATTTGTACACCACATATTGATTTCTCACAAAAATCACGTTGTGGTTGTTTTCGGTTGGATAGGACATTGCAGGCTTGAATCACCTGATTGTCCGAAAAGTAAGATGATTCTGGAAGGCACGTTAAGCCGTTGGTCCCGGCCGCAGTAGTGGTCGTTATAACCGCGGCGACAAGCTGGCCCCTTGTCACGTTGGTAATAAAGCATAAAATCGGCTAAACGTGGGTCCGGCTCTTGAGCAGGTACCTCTGCCTAACCCTTCGGGGAATAAAAGGCGTGATATTATGTTTTTTTTTTTTTTGATTATTTGTAAGAACTAAGAAAAAAAACAATGATTTTACCAGGATCCCAGTCCAGGCCCGACGAACTCATGTAGACCATGCCATTCCTCGACACCGTGGCTGGTGACGCATTGTCGATGTTCTCCGGTTCGAAGATGATTTTGGACGTTGGGGACATGGTTAGACGATCACCGTTAGCCAAGGTCAAGGTTTTGTTGTCATCCAGCACTGAATTGAGATTTTCAATCCAAATGCTGTCCACCGGTCCATCGAGCACCAACCAAATGTGTTCACCAGTTTTAATCTTTAGAGTTTTGCGCCAGAGTGCGGAGAAGATCCCGTCAGTCCAGTCGTTGGTGGCTACATCAAGGCGGCCAAACATTTGGGCTGCAGTTATTGCCTTCGGGTTCATGCGCATCTCCCTAAAAATATAGTTTAATGTGATATAAAATGTTACAGTACAGAGTGTTGCGTGGTGGGATGGGAAGCACAAGTTGTATATAGTTCACCTGTGGGGGTCCTCGAAGTCGGAGAGCGCGTTCATGAGCGTGTGTATGCAGGTGGTCTTGCCGGCGCCGGGCGGGCCCAGCGTCATGATGCCGTGCCGCACGCGCTGCGTCTCGTACAGCTGCGGGCACGACAAACTTTACCAATATACCTAACTATATATTATAAGATATTATTACGGGTATCAAAACATTCTTAGCGCCATCTGTTGGTGAGTAGGAACAACACGGCATCTATTGGTGAGCAGCAAGTTTTGATACACACCGATTGTATTGAAACAATATAGTTACGTAGGTACATATTATTATATCATACGTATTTATTATATGGGTGAATATTCAGAGCCTGATTTTTTTCTGTCCGGGGCTTTATTTTGTGACTTTCCGAAGAAAACTTTTAATTTGAAGATTTAGATTCAAACTTTAGCTTCCATTCTGTTTGGGCCCGCAAAGTTTATTAAAAAATACATAGTTTAAGTACGCCAAAATCTTACCTAAAGTCCAAAAAACCGGAATATTCTGATTCCTGTGGGGCGTCCGGGCTCCATTTTTTACTATAAATGACTCCATAACTTTTTTTTGAACAAACATATATAACATTCAAGATCAGTTAAGCATAGTCAGATAGTTGTTTATTACAAATAAATTGTCCCTGATTGATTACTGAAGCTGGTTTTGAAATAAATCGAGGCTTGAGATTTGTCCGCGTGTACCGTGTGATTTCTCTGGCGCGTGCAGCAATCACTTTCATGGTTAAACTAAGCTATGTAGAACTCAGCAGTTTTATGGATGGGCTGTCCCAAGCTATTCTTTATAGTGTGTATGAGGTGATTGCTAGCTAAGGTGCTCCGTTTAGAAGTTATGATGCCAAATATCTGATTGCTCTGATCGTGGTTCAATGGTCACTCTGATTACTCTGCAATGTTTATCTTATGTTATAAAATAGCTATGTCATGTCTAAAGATTATATTGTATGTCATGTATAGTTGGGTGTTCCTCATAAAAGACCTAGTTTTATATTCTACCCCGTTTAAGCTGGACGGATCACTTTATGATTTTTTAATGATTCCTATGGTCTGATATCTCTGGTTTTTTTACCATAGGAATCAGCAATTTTCAGCAGTTTTGCACTTTTAACCTGAAAATCAGATGTCAAACCTATTGTTATCATCATAATTATTATTTTAGTCAAAAAAGGCCTAATCACGTCTTGCATTGCGTGTTCGGGCGCCAATCGAGAACTTTTACTTGCCCATTACGATACAGTTATGGAATTTATTTTGGCTACGTGGGAGTTTTCTGATTGGATTATGCTGAAAATTTTCAAGCATAGCCCTTTAGCTTTTTGATTAGGCCCATAGTGAGCTATGTCTCGGTCCGGTAAGTCACCACAGGTAATACACGTTGATCGTAGACCTTGTCTTGAGCCTGATATGGCGAACGGTAATGGGTTTGCTTATGGTAATATGGAGGAAAATATGTAGTAAAGCTTGCCCATCGCCCTCTTCCTATTGGACCAAGCTGGTTGGATAGTTTGGCTACGTATTCATCGACTACTCTTCGAGCGTACGTACAGACTCCAATATTAACAGGAGCATTTGAAATGGGCGTTAAAATAATTTTGGTTTGGTCCATGTTGAGAATCCAACTAAAGTCATCGAGCATTGTACTGAGATCCTGCGCGGTCTGGATCCATAACTATGATATCGATATCACATCGAGTCTGATTGATGTATTCACCGTTTATGTTGATGCCTAGCCTAGTTATTTCCAGTCCGGAGCCTTGAAGACATCCTCGAGTACAGCGATGAACAATTTTGGCGTTATGACATTTACCAGTATGACTCCCTGCTGCAGTCTCATATCCTTCGAGGTCTTTGTCTGAAGTCGAAATTACATCGAAACATTAATACTTCGCTTTAGCTACTATAGTCCACTTGGCCTCGCTAGAGATACTGCAGCACTGACTTATCCTTAATCAAATCAAATACAAATCAAAGGCTTTCTTGTAAAGCTCTAGGCAGAAGCATTATACCGCAAATGGCAACCACTGACCAGCCTAGCCAGCCAAACTTAAGCTAGAGCATTTATATCAGCTTCGCTGATCTGAAGACCAGCTACAACGCACTCTGAATTACATGAGAATTACCAAATAGGATTAGATTATTACGGGAGATTTTGAATTGAAGACTCCAAAACTCCTGCGGTCTATCGACATTATTGTGATGATTATGGTTATGTGTCACGTAAATTGACGCTGCACTGACCACAAACCTGCTCTAAGGCATTCTACTATTCCAATATATTACATGCCATTTTAGTAGGCAGCATGGCCTCAAAAGCTGTGTGGAATAAATTATCTAAGTCTTCACAGTTCTAATAGGACTCCAAAATTTATATCTTGCATTTGAATACTTGTCCGGTATTTTTTTTTTTGCAATCCTGCGTGTTCATGTCAATGAATCCCTAACTGATTACTGGCACTGCGCTATTGATGGTCCACAAAAAGTGGCTGCAATTTCAAAGAAATATGAGCAAGAGCAGGACACAATACCAGTTGGTATGGACCACTTTTAAGCAGATGCTAGTGATATGTTTGTAAGCATAAATATTACTAATTGAAAATATGATGAGAAATTGAGTGAGCATACAATAACATCTTTAGAAGTTCGCAACTTGGTCTTACTTAAGTCTCGTTTCGGTATTTTCATTAAAAAACTACTAGAACTAGTTCATGTATGAAAAATGTCTTTTTTTGGAAGATTAAACTACTAAAACTCAAATAAATTTAGCGTTGTGATTACTCTGGAAGCACTTTTCTGATTGCTCTGGACCAAAAACATAAAAACTCAATTATTCATAGGAAGACCTGGTCCAAAAATGGTGCCCAATCGAAAATATTAAAGCTAATGAGGCAAACTTTCATAAAAGTTAACTGATATTTCAAAAAAACTAAATTTGAAAACTGCCAGAGGAGTCAGCTGAATATCGCCGTTCTGAATATTCACCCATATCATCATACCTGAATAATCTTCAATATCCAAGGCGGATGGTATATCAGACCGGTTTGGTCGACTTGTTTTCTGACCGCCTCCTCGAGCTCGTCATAGGTGGTCTTCTCAAGCGCCTGGTTGGGGAAGAGGTCCGCCACCAGGGATATGAACAAGGGCTCGTCCTCGTCGATCAGCTTGGACAGGTTCATGTCGCGCAGCACGCGCATCACGATCGTGCTCTCGTTGTCTCTGGAGTTGACGCGCTTCACCGCGCCCAGCGTGCGGAGAACTGACAGTATGTTTCGGAGACCGAAGTCGTAGTGAACCTGTAACAATTAATTACCTATAGGATTACCAATATATTATGAACATCTGGTCTGTATGTGGGTGTTGGCCAAGTGGATAAAAAATTAAACTAAAATCGGATCATCCGTTTGGGCGCTACGATGCCACAGACAGACAGACAGATACACACATTAAACTTATAACACCCCTCTGTTTTTTCGTCGGGAGTTAAAAATACCACCCAACCTCCTATAGTTGTCGTAAAGCCAGCAGCCTTCGTTGAACCTTTTGAACAGCTAAGTATACTGCGATCGCCAAACCGCCTGCCAAGCGTGGCGCTCATGTCAACATCTCCCACAATGTTCAGAACACTGTGTGTGTTCTGCGGGAGAGGCATATCCAGCAGTTTATGTTTCTCAGGCTGAGAAGACGAACCTCGCTAGCATAATAAAGATACAAAGCTATTATAATGAATGTGGTACCTGTTTAGTGAGCTGCTCCTCGCAGAGTTTATAGAGAGTGTAGAACTTCCTGGCGAGCGTGATGTTCTCGAGGAAGCCGCAGGACGCCAGCTTGACGCGGATGATGATCTGCCGGTCCGGCACCATCATCGCCACCGTGCGGAACTGGATCTTGAGGTTCTCCGGCAGCTCCTTGCGCCCAGCGTAGCCTGGATTCTAAAAAGGACGGTTGACGTACATCATGTTCGTAAACAAAACAAAATTACCAGTAGAAAATCTTAATAATATACCCACCATAGTTATGAAGATGCCGAACTCAGGACACATTTCGGAGAGATCTCCGTCCGTAAAGATAAAGCTCTTTTTTTTCTCCTTCTTAGCAGCTAGCACAACAGCCACCTACAATGTAAAATTTTAGAGAGTTTAAACCGACTCGTTTGAGTTGTAAGAAACGCACGTCTCTTTTTCCATTGCAATTGCGACATACATTGGGCACGATTCTTGACTCGAATGAGAATACCAACACCAATATAAATATGGTCGATACTCTGCGGCGTAGCCTTAAACACCGAAGATACAAAGTCGTTTGTGAATGAGAATCGCTTTCGTGATATTGGATATGGTTATTGATACTTACAAACTAAGACATAGACGCAGCTTTTGTTAAGAGAGAGAGAGAGAGAGAGAGAAAGAGGTGTAACCTGCTGAGCGGCCACGGAGAGCACGGGCAGCTCGATGCGGTTGAACTCGTCGAAGCAGCCCCACGAGCCCGACTGCGCGAGCCCCTTGTAGATGCGCCCCAAACCTCTGGGACGTAATGTTTTGTCGATTAACACTCTACAATCAATGCTAATGCTAATCAAAGATAAGTAGGGTGTTGTTGGCGAGTCAGTTATAAATTAAAGGCGTGATTCAGCTCAAGAGTGACCCAGTACAGAGTGATGTATAAGGGAGTACTCACACTTATTCAGCTCTATTCAACGTTTGCTAATACAAAATCATTGTTTTTTTATGGGCAAACGCGGAATAGAGCTAAATAAGTCTGAGCATTCCCTAACAGATAATTTGAGTTTCCGACCCATGTTGAATCACTTGTTTTTGATACCTGATAAAGAAACTCTCAGAAGCAGAAATAACAAGTTTCCAGAATCAGGTATTACATTATGAAATTATAATGTAACTCAACTAATCGGTAACAGATTTGGCTGCCAAACACCGTAATATAATTGTACATCATGCATTCATGCAGTAGAAAAGCATGTTTTTACCGTAAATGCAAAAGCAGTTGCAGTGCAGCGACAGCAAACAATGCAATTAAAAGTAGGTAGGTAGTTTTCGAGGAATTGAAATTGGATAGTGCTAATGCGGTTTACCCGTATTGTAATAGAGATAGTAGTAGTAGACATACCGGTAGTCCATCTGGTCCGAGCAGTTGAAGACGACGACGTACTTGGCGAGCGTCTTGCCCATGTCCTTGACGGTCTCGGTCTTGCCGGTGCCCGCGGGCCCGCACGGCGCGCCGCCCATGCTCATTGCCAGCGCCTGGGCGAGCGTTATGTAGCACCTGCTTAGATACTAACATTTATAAATCTGCCTTTTGTCTAAAGTCCCAAAGTGACTGTTCGCAATCGTTCATTTTAAATTTTTTGGAGGCATTATTGGTTTAAAGCCCATTTACGAATCAAGCTGGATTATCTGTAGCTTGTTCAAGAGTGAACATTTGTTTACTGGAGTAAAGCTGGATTATCTGTAGCTTGTTCAAGGGAGAACCTTTGTTTACCGGAGTCGCAGAGGTAACAAATTTGTGAACTTGACACTGAAAAAGTGGTGCTTATGTAGTACATGAAAGAAAATTTAAAAAATGTTTGAACCTGTCAGTAAGAGGGGTGATGACGAGCCGGTCCGTGCAGCCCAGGTACTCGTTCTGATAGGTGAATGTCACGTCGGTCACGGAGATCCAGGTCTTGTCTGCGTCCTCTTTGAAGTAAAAACGGCACTGCTTCAGCCACTCGAAGTCGTTCGCAGACCGCACGTTCAGGCGGCACTGGAATTTTCAATTTATTAAACGTCTGCCTTATCTAGCCTTCTTTCGTTACACCGTGTCTTAGATAGTGAGGGATTGTTCTTAGATTAACATTTTAATATCAACAAATACTTACTATGTTTCTGTTCCGATTCACGCCATGTTTTTTCGTTTATTTTAAAGTCGTATCTTGGAAGATAAGTAAGAATGGGTACTTAAGTCTAACCAGCATGTCGAAGATGTCTCTCTGGTGCACGTGAATGGTAATCAGGGTCTCGAACTTGGTCCTCTCAATTTTGAGAAGGTCCCGGGTGGTCTGGTCGATGAGGGTGTTCAGGTACTCGAGGAACTTGTTGTTGGTGTCCATCATGATCTTTTTGTCCTGCCTGGCTTGCATGAGTGCGAGCTCGGCGTCGCGTGTCCAGATCATCTGGATTCCAAGCAGACCGATCTGTAAATTAACACCGTTTCTTATAACCAAAAAATCATCCTTCCGCGTTGAATAGTGCCTTTTCAATATTGTTCCACCGTTTCAACCTTCCCTGGACTGGACTACGAGAAACGTTTCAAAATCAAAATAAGCTTAATTGACCTAGTTGTTCTCGAGTTTTAGCGAGATAAACCAAGATCAATTGATTTATACAATGTAACGGGACAGCTGATTTTTGTTTTGAGATGTTGACCCATGATACTCTGGGAAGTTATAAGGTATGGTGACTAAAAGCTCTCATTTGATTTATTCCCGCATTTTTAGAAACACTGTAAGTACCTTCAAAATTCCGCGAAATTGAGTTACGGTCATAGAAAGGCTTAAAAATGTGCGCTCTATCCGATGAATATTAAAACACAGGCATTTTAACGACAGAAAAAGAAATCCGATACTTACGTCTCTTTCACACTGGGACGTTTTCCTGCACCCGCTCGGAACCAGAGTGACGCAATCATTAATGCGTCAAAAGTAGGACGGACAGGTTCAGTTTCTTACAGGCTCATAGCCGATTGTGGCCATATAATCCTAAACGTCATCGCTAAGTATAATTGTTATTATCAGTTCAGAAAAGACACTTTATGTAAATAGGTCTTTACGATACCGAATTATATTAATATAAAGTGAGACTTATTTATGATTGTGCCTTTTTCATACCGAAGCTATTTAAAAAAATGTTTATAAATTAAGTTTATAGTTTAGAATTGTAGAGAACTGTTAGGTTTTAGGTCTATAAAACTATTAAAAATTAAAAACTATCAGAATAAAAAGGGCTCATTTCTTCAATTGTTTAAAAAAAAAAAAAAGATCATAAACCCTCTTTTTACCTTTCATAGGCTAGAAGACAACCTAGACTTTACCTTGGGAATATAAAACTTAAACTTTTTAGGACAAATTAGCGAAATAAATACTTTCAAAGTTCAAAGTTACAATTTTATTTTGGTTTTATGCGATTTCCCGAAAATCTCATTTTTTGAATTGTGCCCCTACCGTTCTGAAGGTGCGATATATTAACCCTGTTATTCATAAAAAGTTAAAGAGCACTTTAGTTACTTGACATACGTACGATACCATACAACAAACCAGAGAAGTAGACCTCCAGTAGTAAAGCTACTTAAAACCTACTGTATCTTTATGAATAATATGGTAAGAATATAGAAGAAGATAAGTAAACCTTATTAATACCTGTGCGGGCATTTTATCGAGGAACAGAAGGAGGTTGAAGGCGGGGTCGTTGATGACGGCGACCCCGCTCCGGATGATGGCGTGTAGGCTGGACTGCGCCGACTGCAGCAGCGACGTCAGCCACGTCTCCACCGAGCCCTCCGCGCGCACCGGACGCTCCAGCTTTATCTCTTCCCCTTCAGATGACACTATTGATATCATCTTGTTGTACTCTGCAAATTAAAATTAAATTGATTGATTATTAAAAAAAAAGAGGTTTTAGGACGGAAAAACTGTGATATTAAAAAATTCTTACCGATATCATGAAATTTGACAAATCGTATGTTATCAAATATCGACAGCAGGTGGTTCTGGATGGTGTGCGAATCCGAGGCCTGGCCCAAAATTTCGAGCAGAGCCGGGTCTGATACGAAGAAGAATCTGGGGAACATAGTCCTTTTCTTTTCTAAGTAGCCGCTGAGCGATTTCTGGCACAGCTCGAGCTGTTCCTGAAGGTGTGGCAGTAGCTGTCGGAGTAAATCGTCGCCGACGCAACAGGACACCACCCCGGGCGTCTCGTGCGCTCGCTGCATGATCTTCTGCCAGGATTTGTCGATCTTCGAGAACCGCTTGGCCTCCTTCGGCAGCTGCTTGGCGATGTCTCCGCCCACGAACACCGCCTCTAGGTACACCCACATGTTCTGCACGAGCAGCCACCGTTCTAGGATTTCATTTGTATTTTGCAAGTCATATAGCCACTGCTGGATCTGCTTTCTGAATGGCGCGTTGTATCTAGAAATAAATATTACGAATAATAACGTACACTAAGAACCCCCAAATCAAATAAATACGTAAATACACCCAGATCCAAGTAATAAACACAGATACTCATGACAACGTCCGCCCACGCCGGAATTAGATCCCGGACTTCTAAAGTCACAGACAAAATCATATTAACTGAACGAGTCGTGTCGTGGCGAGGGTTATTCTACAATAAAAGACTTCGTTTGATAATTGTGATGACTGTGCGCGTGCGATATAGATAACTCTCTAATAAATCGAAATTAGCCGATTGTCTCTTTCCAGAGGCCGATGTTTGTTCATTATTATTATTATTATTATCTAAGCCGCACTGTAGTTACCGATTGGACAGCAGCGAGCCCAGGATCATGAGGCTGTCCTCGAGCTGGCCGATGGTCTCGGCGGTGGTGTCGCCGCGCAGCAGCAGCTCGCCGCGGTTGTTGAACGTCTGGAAGGTCAGCTCGTGGACGGACCACTCGTTCGTCACTTGTCTCAGTTTTGCTTCTATGTCTTTTTCTTTCATTGCCGATATACAGATATCCTAATGAAAACAATTCGAAATAATTACAGATAAACATGAAGCGCCCCCACCTAAACCTTTCTGTTTCAATGTAAGCGGTCCTATCCAATGAACGCTGTAGAGTAAAACAACTCTAAAGTCTTATTAAATACACAAATACGATTAAAAAATGTGACTCTAATATAGTAGGATTGCTTTTTTTTTTTTTTAAACTAAGAAGATTCGGTACCTACAAAGGTGCTAAATAGTGCTATCTCCTAAAATGTTAGCTTGAAATAAACCTCAATGTCCTCCTTATTCGGCAGCAGCGGGGCTTCCAGAATATTCTTGAGGCAGAAGTCCTCGTTGTCCAGCTCGAAGATGTACTTGGTGACCTCCATGATGCGCTGCCAGTGGCGCGGCTTCATGGCCTTGTTCGCCATCAGCTCCAACAATGGGCACATGTCATTGAAATCGTCTATTGTCTTTTTCAATGCGTAGAAAGCCGGCCATTCTTTTAGCCTGCAACGGTTAGTATAGAGGGTATTGTAGTTAAGGTTTCTATTAAAAACTGTTAACGAAAAATTATGTCGGTCGTAAATTTTTGTTCAACAAGAAAAAGAAACTCACCCTTTAGGCAATTTGCGGCATCTATTCTGGAACTCCATGAGCTCGTTGTTGATTTCCTCAATATTGACCTCGCCCCAAGGGATGTCGTAGTAGCTGCTGACGCGGTCTATTACGTCGTTGTACAACTTGTACAGCTTCTGCAGCAGGTTCAGCTCCTTGCGGATCTGCGCCAGCTCCGGGTACTCGGTGTGCGGCAGACCGAACAGCTCCTCACCGTTTTGGTAGGTTTGCAGCTTACGCCACATGCCGTCGAATCGGTTCTGAATATAAACGACCGAGTCAAGTTTATGAAGAAATGTAATTCAATAAAATAATTTAGGAAGAGTTTTAGTAACCTGAAAGAGTATAAGCCTATCAGATGCTTCCCGGGGCGTAAGTCCGGGCTGCATGGGCCCGGCGTGGCGGTACTCGTGGCAGTAGGCGGCGTTGTCCTCGCGGAAGCGGGCCAGGTTGCCGCCCAGGTCGGCCTCGAACTGCGGCTGCATCTTCAGCAGCTGCACGTGGCAGCCCAGCGCCGTCGCCTGCAGGTGCTGCCAGCTGTACCGCAGGTTGTCCACCTGCTCCAAGTCCTCTTTACTGACTGGCAACTCGTATCGCGTTATTACGTTGAACGCTTCCTGTTTATAATTTAATTTGGTTAATAAATTATTATTACACAATTATGTTTAATTTAATAACTAATAGCATTCTCAGCAGCTTTGTCTACCCTTTTTAAGTTTACAAAGAATCTCGCTTTATTCCAGTTCTCGTGGGAATTTCTGGATATCCTTTGTCAGGGCTCTGCTACATCTCTAACGAAGTTTCAAACGGACGTAAACTGTCTGAGAATCAGAAACAAACACATATTGATAAACTTATTAACAATCTGCCTTTTTAACCGACGAAAAAACAAAAAGGAGGAGGTTCTCAATTCGTCGCGTATATATTATATATATTTTTTTATTATTTTTTTATGTATGATCACGCATACCTTTTTACTGTGTGGACCGATTTTGATAATTCTTTTTTTAATCGACAGTGTATACCTTGAAGTTGGTCCTATAAAAATTTGGAAATAAAATTCCCACCCTAAGGTTGGGAAAATAGGGGTGACTTTTTGGTCGGCGGGTCGATTTATCCACTCACAGGTTGCATTTCCGTGTTACATTATAACTTTTGATACCTACTTACAATATCTTTGGAAATGAAATAAAATCAGCCGAAAGAAGTCCACTGCTGGACATAGGCCTACCTCACAAATCGCCTCACCGACCGGTCGTGATCGAACCTCATCCTGTTAGTCCCTCAACCTTCACCAGGTTCTGTGGCCACCTTGTGGGATGCGACCACCCTGTGAAGGGTGATTAGCTGGGGTCAAAAAAATTAGCCCAAAAAAAAACTGAAAAGCAAAAAATAAAAACTTTTTATAAAAAAATTAAACCGCCGAAAAAACTGAAAAGCATTAAATAATAGGGAAACTTTTTCTATTAGGCCTTAATTTACTCACTTCTTAAAGTAATTTTGGATTACCAAGAAATTTTGAGTAGGTGCCACAGAATCAACGAATAAAGATCACTAAATTACCTGAAATTCAAAGAAATAACCGAAAAACGTATGCCGCTGCGCATCGCGCTTTACATAGACAATGAATTTGCTTGTGTGGTGTGGCGCCGACTTAAAATTTCTTGGCAACCCAAAATTACTTTAAGAAGTGAGTAAATTAAGGCCAAATAGAAAATGTTTCCCTATTATTTAATGCTTTTCAGATTTTTCGGCGGTTTATTTTTTTATAAAAAGTTTTTATTTAGTATTGCTTAATGAAGGTTTCGAACGCTTCTCAAGTTCCTCAATGACAGATGCAGTGTTGGTTTCCGGGGGGTTTTAGTCGGAGCTAGTCCGAATAAGACATTTAAACCTTTCCCTCGTTTCTCTTCGAGAAAAAAAAGTTTTGATCATTACGTGTACCTCAACAATCTCCAACTTATCTCCACCATCGGTGGGAACGCGGTGAGACCCAGATCGACCATGCGATCAATCGCCGCTAGCTGAACTGGATAGGCCACACGAATGCCCAAGGAGAGCGGGCACGTGGCCACCCTAAAAAGCCTTTTTTTTTTTTTAGGCGGGGAAACTCCTAACGAGTACCCTGCAACCCCGGGGGGAGTCGCAGGGTTATGTGGGGTTCGCACCCACTAAAACCCCGCCGGTGTCCATCTCGGCTGTTGGCAAGTGGGTCACGGGTGATCTTTCGATCGTTATGTTCAACTCCGCGACCCCCTCCAGCACTGGCTGTTTAGCCTCTTCACGGGGGGACAAGTGTTGGTAGTCCCCCCTGAGCGCGGATGGCTCTTCATACGCTCGACGACGGAATCGGGACACCGCGTTCCGCCGTCCTTCTCGGGGCCGTTATATGACTACACGAGGCCCCCGCCTCGTGCACCCAACGACCCCGCGGGACCCCGGCCTTACTACTTACTTACTACGTACTTACTTACTTCTTAGTCGCCTCTTACGACAGGCAGGGGATACCTCAGTCCTATTCTTCGGCCCGGTACTGCAGGGCGTACCCTAACAAGCCTGGCGGCGGACGATCACTGCAGAAGCGAAGGCGATTAAAATTACCTGGAGCGAAGTTATAAGCGAAGCTCAAGACCGATCGGGATGGCGACGTACTGTGGACGCTCTCGCCCCATCTAGAGGACAAAGGACATTAAGTCAAGTGTACCTCGACAGGGTCAATCTTGAGCTCCATGTCGACCTCCTGCTCGCGGATCTTCTTGAGCGTCTCCATGACGGTGCGCACGTCGTCCAGGTCGCGGATGGGGCGCTCCAGCTTGCGCTCCAGGTCGCTCATTATTGCGTACACATAGTCCATTTCGCGTTTGTACTTTTTCCGCATCGCCTGGCCTAATCTAAATGTTCCATCTGTAAAAATGTATAAAAGTCAATAAAAATTAATTAATGATGATTACATTACTTCATGTATGTTTTAATTTATCATAAATAGAATCGTCCCGAGTCGGGTGTTTTTCTTTCTGAACGTGGCCGCGCATTCGAATTCCTCAGGATGGAAATGAATTCGCGCTTACTGGTATGTAGGTACCCATTGTTGCCATTCCCAGGGATAATTTTAGGAAATCAGACAGACAGTAACGGAACGGACCGTAGGTGAAACATATAAGTTTGATGCAAAAATATTACAACCAATGAAAAAAATATATAGTAGTTGACACGGCGAACATCGAACCGCCGCGTTCTTAATGTTTGAGAATATTCTATAGCCCATGACATCCGGGGATACTGTAGCTTCCCAATAGTAAAATAATTTTTCCAATCGGTTGAGTAGGTACTTTCGGAGCCTATTCAATGCAAACTAACAAACAATCAAATCTTTCCATTTTATATATTGGTATAGATAGATGGAATACAAACTCTTGAGTTCGGTGGTAAGTCCCAGCTTGAGTTTCTCGGTGGAGACGGCGAGGCAGCGGCCGAGCAGCAGCGCGTCGGGCTCGGTGGCGAGCCGCGCCTCCAGCTCGCTGTGCCGCTTCAGCGCCAGCTCGAAGTCGGCCAGGCTCCACGCCAGCAGCTGCCGGAGCGTCTTCTCGCATTTCCACAGGTAGTGGTATGGCCGCCAACGTTTAACAAGAGCATTTATTTCCTTGATAGAAAATTTATTAGAATATGCAGTTTATATTATTAACAAATCTTTCAATAAAAAAACTAGTTAATTAACTTCGCTGTGGCTCATGAGATCTGCGTTGTCAGAACAAGACGTCAATATATTTTTTATTACATTTTAATAAAAAAGACTCACCGGTTTTATATTGAGCGTGCAGGTGGAGAGCAAAGAGAGCGTTTTGACAATTTCCTTGTTTTCCATGACGTAGCTGTAGAAGTTCTTCTGCTGGAAGGGGAAGACGGGCTTCTCCTCGGACTCGAGGCGGTAGTGCTTCTTGCGCCGCAGCTTGCCGCTCTCCAGCAGCTTCAGCGACTTGTGCGCGGCGGCCAGCGGCGCGTGAGGTGCCACGGAGTGCACCTGCGTGCGTAAACCTTACTTTACTTTTTATGTTACATACCTTACAAGTGGAATAGGATTATATTGAACTAAAAGGAAGATCCGCTAATCTACCAGTAGGTAGCTGGAAAATATGTGTTAATAAACATATTTTTTTTTTTTTTTTAATTATAATCGCTATTTTAATAAAGCCACTTTATATCTAATACGGTCATCAAAAAACAAAGACTAATGACCCCACATATATTATTAACGAAAAAGGAACAAAAGCTATTTGATATTTTATATAAATTATATGAGGTCACAGGCGGTTTCAGTGCAGTGATATTTTATAAAAACCCACTTCATCCATTAAACAAACCTGTTCATCTAATTTGTTGACCACCTGGGCTAGCTGCTGCGGCTGGCGGCCGGCGATCCTCTTCCAGCTTGCCTGGAGTTGTGTGAAAGCGGGGAAAAGCGTGCAGGTCAAAATAACCAACATTCATAAAACATTTAATAAGTAAAAACATAATAATGCAATGTACAAAAACATCAACAAAATACGGACACATATAAAATACAACATAAAAAGCAAGAAATAAATCGTAAAAAAAGAAAAGGCGGGTAGTATTTATAGAGGCGTTGCAGACGCAGACGAGTGGGACAACACAGACAGTCAACGACACGAGGGGAGGAGAAACAGAAAAGATCATCAATTCAATTTTGCACTAAGTATTTTACAAATAATAATAATAATAGGACAGAAAGTTTTGGTTATCTCCAAAGTCGGCGCTTTCATAAAGCAGCCGTCACGCGGTAATGACGTCCTTAGAACGATGTCCATATAAAAACCGCAGCCGATTTAAAAGTAGCGACGATTTTTATATGGGGATGTGATTCACCACTAGATGACCGCCGCTATATAAAACCGGCATAGAGGAAACCATTGGATAAGGAAGTATAACAAGTTAAAATTAGACGAATTATAACGTATAACTGACTCTTTGGTAACGAGCAATAGATATACAGGTAGATTGTGCGTAGTGAGTAAAATATAAAAAACGCACCCTGGGCGCCTTGCCGCCGGTCCACTGCGCGACGCCGCGCGCGAGGCCGGAGACGAGCTTGCCGGCCGCCGCCAGCGCCTCCTGCACCTCCTCCAGGCTCGGCTTCACCGACACGTTGGGGATCATCAGCGTCGCGTGCAGTAGAAATATCGGACGCTTCTGTTTATCTGATGATATATAATACAGGCTGTCCCATAAGTCGACGATAAACCTCAAGCAGGAGATAGAGCAAGTCATTACAGCTACCAGAAAAAATAAATAAAAATTCTAGACCCTGTGGTGTTAAGACTATGACAATTTAAAATAACTCAAATTAAAAAAATTAAAAACCCTCGACCCAGTCAGACCCCTCATCAACTCATCAATTATCAATACTTAAATACAAGATTCCCTTTCATATGCTAAGAATATTGTATCTTTCACTCGCAGACTCAATTATTATTAACTACGGACTTAGTACCTACGGCAGAACTTGTAAGACGAATTTAGAAAGAATTTACCAATTACAACTAAGAATCCTTAAAATAATAGTTCCATACAAGATTAAAATTAAATACAAAAACGACTTAGGTTTGTTTAATTATTGCAATGTAGCAGATGTTCATGATAAATTGAAAATATCGTTGTTGTGTGATTATAAAGACAAGTTAGAAAGTTTTAAAGTTAAAGTAAGATCAAGTAATTTAAGAAACTTATCAAATCTGTCTACTTATACACTGCCCCGATATAATAATATGTTCGGTAAGCGCAATTGGCAGTACTTACTACCTAAAGTTCCGAATACAATGACACGCGAATCTGTTGATAAGTTACTTACAACTAAGAAAAATAAGTGTAGAACTTACCTTAAGCAATACTTTTCTGAATTGTATAAAAAGTACGAGTAAACGTGTACCTTGTTAAAATTGTAACAGCAATACAATACCATCTGTTATTGAAGTTATAATATATACCTATTAATGTAATTAGCGACTCACATCTTGCGGATAAACCTTTTCAGGTTTTTGCGGATATAATTGTTCCATTTCATTGTACGTTTGTGTAAATTAAATAAATAAATGAAAAAAAAAAAAAAAAAACTAAAATATCAAGGTTACCTTAATATATACTTACTTTCAATATCACTGTACCAAATTTTTAATTGATAGGATAAATGAAAGGTGGTTAGATCCTCTCATCCATTATTCAAGACCTGATCATCTTCAAACGGCAGATCAGGTCATGGTTACCTTAAAATATACTTTCAATATCATACATGTAACATGGTACCAAATTTCAACTCGATCGGACATAAGGAGGCTAGTCCTCATCAGAATTCAAGAGCTGATCATCTTCAAACGGCTGATCAGGCAATGGTTATCTTACCATATACTTTCTATATCATAGATGTAACATGGTACCAAATTTCAAATCGATCGGACATAGGAAGCTAGTTAGATCCTCTCATCCATTATTCAAGAGCTGATCATCTTCAAACGGCAGATCAGGTCATGGTTACCTTAAAATATACTTTCAATATCATACATGTAACATGGTACCAAATTTCAACTCGATCGGACCTAAGGAAGCTAGTTAGATCCTCTCATCCATTATTCAAGAGCTGAACATCTTCAAACGGCAGATCAGGTCATGGTTACCTTACCAAATACTTTCTATATCATAGATGTAACATGGTACCAAATTTTAACTCGATCGGACATAAGGAAGCTAGTTAGATCCTCTCATCCATTATTCAAGAGCTGATCATTTTCAAACCGCTGATCACATCTTCATCAGATATGGCTAAGAACACTCGGCCTGAAATTATCTATGATACAAAAAAAACTAAACGAAAATCGGTTCAGCCGTTTGGACTCTACGATGCCACAGACAGATACACAGACAGACAGACAAAAAGACAGACAGAGAGACAGACAGACAGACAGACAGACAGACAGACAGACAGACAGACAGACACACTGACAGACAGACAGACAGACAGACAGACAGAAAGACATACATACAGACAGACAGACAGACAGACAGACAGACAGACAGACAGACAGACAGACAGACAGACAGACAGACAGACAGACAGACAGACAGACAGACAGACACACAGACAGACAGACAGACAGACAGACAGACAGACAGACAGACAGACAGACAGACAGACAGACAGACAGACAGACAGACAGACAGACAGACAGACAGACAGACAGACAGACAGACAGACAGACAGACAGACAGACAGACAGACAGACAGACAGACAGACAGACAGACAGACAGACAGACAGACAGACAGACAGACAGACAGACAGACAGACAGACAGACAGACAGACAGACAGACAGACAGACAGACAGACAGACAGACAGACAGACAGACAGACAGACAGACAGACAGACAGACAGACAGACAGACAGACAGACAGACAGACAGACAGACAGACAGACAGACAGACAGACAGACAGACAGACAGACAGACAGACAGACAGACAGACAGACAGACAGACAGACAGACAGACAGACAGACAGACAGACAGACAGACAGACAGACAGACAGACAGACAGACAGACAGACAGATACACACGTTAAAATTATAACATACCCCTCTCTGAATTTTTCGTTCGGGGGTTAAAAAACCCTAAAAAACCAACATCTTGTGACTATCGTTTCCACCTTGTTGCTACAAATGGTAACTTTTGCTCGGTTTCATTTTTGAAATATAGCCCCGAGTAATATAGCGTCTATCAATTGCAGTCTTAGATTTGAAGTCTTTATTAGTTCAAAAGAAAATTCGTTTCTCCCAACCAAAAATTATTAAAAAAATACATGCTCAACTTTAATCTGCTGTACTGAAAAAAAAAATGTACTGAGCTTTCTTGCCAAGTAGTTTTAAAAGTTTGCTTATTTCATACAGATTTCATAGTAAGTAGTATAACACTTGCTGGATTATCCCTAAAATAAAGCTAAACAAAACAATCCAATTGCTAAAGTTGTAAAAATCTAATAATTTTTTAGTAGGAATATGGATCATGAAATTAACATTTATTTTTTTAAATTTGAAATAAAGTTAAAATTGAAGTAAGTATAAAAAATATATAGTGTTAGTAACATACTAAAATTTCATGGCAAATGGAAAAAAATTGTAGTAGACAAACATTTTCTCCTTGGACAGTGGCGGTCTAGGTCGTCGAAACACTTCCGGTTTTTCTGTATTGCAAAATAGCTCGTGTTCTTTGGCAATACAGTCTAGATATGACGAAATTTATAATGTGAATGTATTTACCTTCCTCAGTATTATTTACTTCAATAGAGAACTGCTTTATAATGAGATCTAGAGTCCTCCGAGTGACTTTGATTAGCACGTCGATGACTTTCCGGCTGTAGTAGCGCCGCATCTCGTTCACTGCATTCTTCACCATTTCCTACACAGTTAAAATATGATATGATGCGATCCTGTGATATTGCCTCTCCGTAGTTAAGATAAGATAAAATAATTTGCATAAATTGTGGTACATAACAAAGGATCTTATATTTAGGGAAACCAACACAATTTGTCACACATAGGTTGACATGTAAAATTTACATTTTAGGTTAATTAACTAGTTACCTACCTCTTACAGATACTATTTTAAACTTGTGTTTTTTTTATAATATTTGAAAAACTTAACATAAGGCACACAAGATTAGGCTAATAACTCGGACCGTGAGCAAGTGTTTAGGCAAATGACTCGTGAGATTGAGCAAGTGAAGGAACCCTGCCAGAGCGCACCTGCATGCTCTTGCTGAGTCCGCCGGCGGGCGCGGAGAGCAGCCGGTGCGGGCTCTCGAAGCACTCCCACACCGCCGACCAGTCCTGCTGCCCGCTGCTTGTCGACTCATTTATAGAAGACGCGTGCGCACTCGCTGGGCCTTCGTCTGTTATAAAATATGATGTGTTATTTTAAATCTATAATCCTAAAAACTACTGTAAAATCACTTACTGCTTGCTTCATCATTCATCATCATCATTTCAGCCGCAAGACGTCCACTACTGGACATAGGCCTCCCTCAAGGCTCTCCATCTTCACCGATCGCAGGTGGCCTGCATCCAGCGTGGACCCGCAGCCTTGCGCAGATCATCCGTCCATCTGGTCGGTGGACGCCCTACGCTGCGCTTGCCGATCCGTGGTCTCCATTCGAGAACTTTTCGGCCCCAGCGGCCATCTGTTCTGCGGGCTATATGACCTGCCCATTGCCACTTCAACGAGCTTATCCGCTTGGCTATGTCGGTGACCCTGGTTTCTCTGCGTATGTCCTCATTTCTGATTCGATCCCGCAGAGAGATCCCGAGCATAGCCCGCTCCATGGCTCGTTGAGCTACTCGGAGCCTGTTCATAAGCCCTATTGTGAAGCACCACGTTTCAGAACCGTATGTCATCACTGGCAGCACACTTTGGTTAAATACCTTCGTCTTCAGGCACTGAGGAATATTGGAAGAGAAGACGTTGCGTAGTTTCCCGAACGCCGCCCATCCGAGCTGGATTCGGCGATTGACCTCCTTCTCGAAGTTGGACCTACCTAACTGGATGGTTTGTCCTAGGTATACGTACTCGTCGACAACTTCGAGAACCGAGTTCCCAACCATAACTGGGGTAGGCAGAACATGGACATTAGACATGACCTTCGTCTTGTCCATGTTCATTTTAAGGCCCATCTGTTGGGAGACTCGGTTGAGGCCTTCGAGCATCGTGCTGAGTTCCTCCATCGACCTTGCCATGACTACGATGTCGTCGGCAAACCGAAGGTGAGTGATGTATTCGCCGTTAATATTGATGCCCTGCCCTTTCCATTCTAGAAGTTTGAAGGCGTCTTCTAAAGTGGCGGAACTTATGATGAAACATGGTCAAAAGCTTCTTTTTACGTTTGCAAGTATTACGTTTGGAAAGTATTAGTATTTTTTTTTAATAAAATTCATGGTACCTACCTTCTGCAATGAGGTACTCGAAGTCAGGGTTGACTTCAGTCGGCCTTATCTGCTGCGCAGCTTTCTTCACTAGGTCTAAGACTTCTTCTACCGCCTCTTCGACCATGAGGCTCTTCCTGTTCAGCTCCACGCATGCATTGCTGGTAATATTATAAATGCTATAAAGTTGAACAACTAAGGCCGCTAACTCGACGGGATGCCATGGTCACGTCACTGGCTACTTAATAATCATCTAATACAAATTTTCGAATTGGCGACGTAGACAAATCGTCGTCAAGTGAATTAACTGCCATATTTTTCAATACAATATGTTTTTTTTTTTCCAATAGCCATTTATTACATTCTGAAAAGTACTAGCCAGCGAGGATTTTAAATTGCAACTCTGAGAATATGTATTTGAAGTATTTGGAGAATTTCAAGGTAATGGTCTAAACAATGAAAATTTTTGTAAGTACTAACCGACAACTAGTTTCAACATTTTCCAAAAACTCTTCCATCGACCAAGGAGTTTCCTCTGAAAATGAAATACTATTAAGTATTATATTGACTCAACAAACAGCATCACTATCGTAAGTAATAAAGGAATATGGTACCAGGTAAAGTGATCAGCTGCACATCCTGCATGCCGGAGAGCATGTAGATAATCCTATTGGTGTATATATCGTGCACGCGCGTCACCAACACATCGAAGCTCTTGATGGCGGCGTTGGCGCGGTCGACGAACTCGGCCCAGTCCTCGCTGGTCCACGTGACGGAGCGCAGGCCCGGCAGCAGCAGCGACGACAGCCGGATCACTTGCGGCAGGAACAGCGGACGCACTTCCAGCTTCACGCGACGGACGGTGTGCAGGTAGTCCTCTAAAAGGAACTGTCAAAAATATGTGTGTCATAAAGACACTACCTACTGTGCCGGGAGTGGGTCATTGCGCCATCTTGTGTAGTCGCACTTGCTTTGCACTGAAGGACTTTTTTTAATATACTAATAGCTATATTAGAAATAATGAAATCTTAACCCGAAAACTTTATAAACCAAGAGACATTCGTAACACCAGCCATACATACCACTAAAGAGTCGTTGACAAGAGTAAAATAGTTCTTCTTGGCGTAAAGCGAGTGGCAGACGATGGGCAGGTCGACGCCCATCTTGACGAGGCAGTCCGACTCCCGGATGAGCAGGCGCAGCGTGTGGTCCAGGTTGATGCCGATCTCGCCAGACTCCGTGATCCGGAGCAGGCTGTTGTTCAGGCACTCGTCCACGTCCCACAGCTTAACCGATGGAATTGTACAGGTTTATTAGTCAAACTGAAAGCATGAGTATACTCAACGCGAGTAAATGCGGCAGCGTCTAAGCGCCGTAAAGTGGCGTTACTCATGTTCAGTTCAGTACAACACATGACACGGAGCTAGCCCAGGACGACAAAGTGGTGTTTGACGACACTTTAGGGAAAAATCCACTCTGAGGCTTAAAGGTATGCTTGAGGAAAGGTACCTACACAAAATAGCCCTTTTTAATACTAACAAAGATCTTTGGAAGCCTAAACTAAATGTGGTATTAGTTTTTAGATAGCACATACTTAAATATGAGTATAGCTTACGTAAATAAAGAAACGTTTTAAAAAACGTCATGCTGTCTCGCTTAGATATACTTACTTATTAATTTTGAGCGAGACAGCAAGAAGTTTTCATGTGTTTTCAAAACCTTTGTTTATCTGCGCTAGATACAGTAGTTCCTAACATTTTGGTTCATCCATATCGCCACCATGTCGGCCTCGTAGTGGCGCACGAGCGCGCAAACGGTTGCGAACTTGCGCATGATGTCGGCGGCGGCCGGCAGCGCGCGCAGCACCGCGTGCGCCGACACGCTCTCCACCGTCTCCGTTATGTTCTGCATCAGGCAGCGGCACCATTTTATACGTCCTACATACATCAATACATACTATAATGGCCTGTATTCACTTTGATTAGTGCGAGTGAGAGTGATTAGTAGGAAACACCTCGTGGAAGGCTAACTAAGAAAACTCTGTTTTCACTGATCTCATATCGATCTGACTCGGAATAATATAGCAACCCTTTACAGATAATGTGCATTAAGCATTACTAGCCGACCCGGCGATCTTTGTACAGCCTTTCAATTAAAAAATACAATCATCATTATTATCTCAGGTGAAAGACGTCAACAGGCTCCCTCTAGGACGCTGCTGGCTGACCTTCGAGTAGTCCCTTAGTCGCCTTTTGCATTGAAGGAGTTGTGGTGGTGATATTTTTTTGTGGCGGTGTGACATGGTGAAATCATAATATTAAAGCCTATGTGCTATTATGATGTCTAATCTTAAACAGGAAGGAAGGCTGCAGGTACCTGCGACCGGCGAGTAGTTCCGGGGCAGCGGCGGGTCGTCCCGCTGCTTTTTGAACATCCGCATTATCTTGTCCACCTCCTTTTCGCAGTACTTTAGAACGCGATCGTATTTTTCCGACAGCTTCGTTATCTGTATCTTTTTGCTAACCTAGAAGATAGTTTGTTAGTTGATTCATGTCCAATTTGATCCATATAAATATCACTATGATCATATTAATAAAAAAAAACTACGAATCATTAAAGATTGGTATAGGTATTTTAAGCTGCAAATAGTGGTCAACCGACGGTCAGCGTAGCTATATATCTATGCATGAACGCGTATATTGCAGCGGTGATGATAAGCGTTGCGCATACTCTATGTTTACATGCTACGTTTGCATAGCTACGTCCGAACGTCAGCTGTGACCGTCGGTCGAGCACTATTAGCAGCCTCAAACCTTTTCAAAGCGAGTCAGGAACTTGATGCCCTGCGGCGTCTCCCAGACGCTCGCGAAGTTCTCCTCGATGGTGTTGCCGATGCTCTCGCGCAGCGCGTTTGTCTTCTGCTCGAAGCCCAGGTAGTCCTTGTCGAATTCGTTGTTTCTGTAGTCGAGGTAGTCGTACTGGCAGCTCGTCACGGCTTTTTGAGCTTCTTGGAATGTGTGCAGAGCTTCTTCTAAGTCTGCACAATAACAAACCCGTCGAATGTATACCTACCCTCAAACGCATACAAACAATGCACAGTTTATGTGCGCAGGACGTTTAGAGGTTTTAAGAGTGTTTGTTTATGTCTGTTTTAGTTCAAGTTACGACAGCGACAAATAGCGCCCATCGCAAAAAATAATAATTATTATTGTCGCCTAAACCACTGAAAATGTGATCCTGTATGACTAGGCTTTTCTAAGGTTAAAATTTAGAAAACTTACTTTTAATGTACCCAAAATAGATCTTGTTACATAGATTTTCTACCCATAACAATAATTTTCCCAACTAACAATTTCTTACCTTCACCCAAAAGCAGCCCTTCCATTCTTTTCTCAAAAAGCTGATTGTAATCGTCCATTAAGTCAAACATGGTTATTATCTTGCTGAGTCTCTTGCAAAATGTATCGAACTTGCCGAAGACATAGTTTTCGGAGAAGCTGAACTGTTCAGTGTTGGGCAGAAAGGGCTGGTTCTTCACGAACAGGTAGGTTTCTCTGTAGGTCCTGTTGAGGTTGATGCAGTGCACGAGCTTGGCACGCACCGAGTCACGCTCTTGCGACCAGATTGTCTCCTTGAAGCGGCACGTTATGTACTGCTTGCAAGTCTCTATCATTTGATTTGTTATCTGAAGAATGGAAACTTTTTAAACTGAGCGGAACTAACTAACAATTAAAAGGTCCACATATTTAAAAAAATATATTAGGAAGAGTATCTGCATTGTAATTTCGTCATCCTCAAAATTGACTTGCGTAATGAGCTCACCTTGACCATCAAAGACGATATCCTCTCCGATGTATTGTAAAACTGCGACACGCTGTGGATCAGCCGGACCGTCTGCAGTAAGCTCAGGATCGAATCCTTAATCTTCACAGGGTCGTCCAGGTACAGGGAGTGGCAGCATTTCTCCATCGCCTGGATGAACTTGGCGTTGTCCTTGGCTTCGTTGTAGCAGAACGTGATCTTGTGGTCCGTCTCTCGCCAAAGTTTTATTACTTTTGAATTTGCTAATTGCAGGCATGTCAGTGTAAGTTGTACTTCGGTATCCTGGAAAGACATAGTTATACGTTGCCTAATGTTACCAATGTTATTATTTTCGGTCATTATATCCTCTTTCTAAAGGAGGATCACCATAATTGTCTGGCAGAAAATCTTCCTTTGATACAATCGATGCACAAATTAAATAAATAACATGGTTACGTATAAAATATACCTGCAAATAAGAAACCAGCTGCGAGAACTGCGCGCCCCTCTTCTTCCAGTACTCGAGCTCGTCCTGCGGCCCGCTCGAGTCTACCTCGCGCCGCAGCTGCTCGCTCTCGCTCAGTATCTTTAAAGATCAACAACACCTTGCTGTAGAATTTCATGTACTTAGGCATCTCTCTAGTCTCCAAAACTTACGATTATACTTCTACCCTGTTATTCATAAAAAGTTAAAGAGCATTTTAGTTATTTGACGTGTGTCAAGTTAGACTGGATGTCACGTATTTACCATACAACAAACCAGAGAAGTAGAACTCCAGTAAAGCTACTTAAAACATACTGTATCTTTTATATATATGTATATAATTTAAGATGCAAATAACTGAAATTGCATGCAATGGGCGACCTAAAATAGGAATTCCTGCACAACATTTCCTACCTCCATCACTTTTTTAATCCATTCAGTGACTCGCTCCTCTAGCATGGTGATTGTTTTGGAGTTCTTGGTCATTTCCTTCAGCTCTGTGTGATCTTCTACATTCATCATATGCGCCTGGCCATCGTCGAATAAATTCACTTCGTTGCAGACGTCCTCACACACTAAAATAATAAGAAAATACTTTAAATACACGGCAAACTTCGTTCTGCATTCTGAGTTTTTGAGAATATTCTATAGCCTCTGTGTCACCTGGGGACTGTGTATAACCAGTGAAAGAATTTTTGAAATCAGTTCAGTACCTAGTCTCGGAGCCTATTCAATGTAAATAAACACACAGTAAAATCTTCTTCTTTTTATTAAACAAATATTATTTAACTTTAATGATATGAATTGCCGTGTGGTGGCGAGATAGAATACCACTACCCCGTCTCCTCCCGGGCCAGGGGGCAAACGAAGCACGGCAGCTGAGCAGCGCAGCAGCATCCTTCGCTGAAATACTTGAAGTGCCATACTGCGATCCCAAACCTGCCCGCCAAGCGCGGCGATTACGGCAAATTCACAATGTTTGTCCTTATGGCAATCTGTGGGGGGGCGACCTATGTACAGCAGTGTACGTCTACCAGTTGTTATGATGATGATGATAATATTTTTTCTGATTGATCCGGGAGGAATGGAAGTGGGGGAGGGAGGCCTTTTCCCAGCAGTGGGACAATATAGGCTTTCCTCACCTTTTAAGGCGCTACAAAAGGACCTGAGCCCCGGCAGCAGCTGGTTCTTGACGATGGGGAAGCGCGTCTCGTCCTCGTCGCCGTCGGCGGCCGGGTGCGCCAGCGCGCCCATGTACACGTGCTCCATCACGCGCTCGACCGCCGTCACCAGCCCCACCTTCTCCGCGTTCAGGACGCCACAGAACCTGATCATTATAAACACCTAGCTAAAATTACTTTTCTTACTATCAGTGTAAAGAACTCCGAACGGATTTTGGTAAAAAGAGCTGAACTTTATAAGTTACAAAGTTAACTTTTTAAATCGCAAAAATATTAAATGTTCAGGAGTATATAGCTTACTATCGCTTTATAGTATAGATAGATAAATGTATTTTTTCTGAAAAAAAATTATGTACTTACCTAATATTTCGTTCAGTGGCCAAGCGCGACGCTATAGCGCCGTCTGTTTGACAAACATTTGAATTGCCCTGTGTCAACAACGCCAAAATAGATAGATATATAAACTTACAAGTCTTTATGAAATCCTTCTTCAGGAAGCTGTTTGCTGACATTGATCCTAAACATGTAAATGCAGACCCCTGTGAATTTAACATCCCAGCCATCGGACAGGAATAACTTCTTCTTCTTCGTGACTTGTGGGGGCGGCTGCTTCTGGCCCTGCTGTCGCGGCTTGGCTCCCTCCGGCGGCGCCTTTGGCTCAATAACTTCTTCAACGTCTTGGTAGTACCACAATAGCTTGTTCCTCATGTGCGGCAGAAATAACTGGTTGATATCGTCTAGCTGGAACGTAAACTATTTTGTTGTCACTGTCAAACCAAGTAGTTTAGGCTACTGAGTGAAAGAGTTACCATGTTTCCTTCGAACACATGGTCCATGATGGCGTGGCGCGGGAGCCCCGTGCCGTCGATGAGCAGCTGGAAGGTGAACTCCAGCCGGGGATCCATCTCCCCTCGCCTCGCCTTGCGCTCGCATTCTTCCCGTCTTTTCTAATAACATTAAAAAAAACTATTTTTTTTTGCCGTGTCAAGAGAAAGCTAGATACCACTCGAGGTCCAACCTGAAGAATGTCCATGACATCTTCCTCCTCTTCTTCGCTGGAATCTGCTTTGACTCCTGTGACAAACATTTTTCCAAGTACCTAGGCTGATTAGAAACACGAATGGTGCCTGCCTTGCCAGCCTGCCCTACGAACAACAACTATGCAATTTCTGTATCGATGCTTGTCTGACAATATCCAATCAGTTTAATTGTACCTGTCTGTAATTGGTTTGATTTGATTTCCAGTGTGTGTATTAGTTATTTTACTAGAGGGAAAATTAAGTTTGTTTCATGATTAATGAATAAAGACATGATTACGAATCTATAGTTAAAACATTATATAATCGCAATTTTTATTATTTGAATTTTTTGTCTATTAATTTTTCCAACAAATTTGACACAAGCTTTTCTTTTAGCTTTTAGCACCGATAAATATTTCAATTCAAGGGCCTTTGTTCGAGACCTAGCTGAAAACTAAACTGAGGCGACAAAGGTTTGAGTAAACACGAACAAAGCTATTCTGATGTAAATTAAGGTGATGGACAAGAGACGGCATTCATTAGCATTGCGCAGTGTGCGGGGTGCGGGGTGCGGGGTACGGGGTGCGGGGTGCTTGCTAATGTCGTTTAAGACACGCGACACTATATTCTAAAATTTACTGATCCTGATTACTAGCATTATCTTGTTAATAGATCGGTCGTAGGTAAACAGGTCGTAGGTATAATATAGCTAAACAGGGTCTTCACGGATTTCGTAAGGGTTCCAAGCAATCTCGGAAATATTATATGGTAGCTTACCTACTTAGTATAAATTTCCAACAAACTAAATATACGTACTTAATTATCGTTTATCTTAAAATTAAATTTATGATGTGGGCAGCCATATAGCTTAAAGCTTTGTCTTTTAGGAAACCCAATACCAAAATCTATTCTAAAAGAGAAATAAATTGAAAAGGAATAGTAGGCAAGACGTAACGTTGTAGGTATAATTATTTTTACGTTTACAAACGTGGTGCAGACTAGCGTAATATCAACTTCTTCATACAAAATGTGTGTAACGTGGGTAACGTGCTATCTTGGTAAATCTGTGCCGCCCCGGGAACGCACGGCCCGCACTAATGAGAATCATCCCTCTCTCTTGAGGGATTTTTAAATATTTTTAATTTCCATGCTAAGTACCATACATTTTGTTTTTTCTACATATGAGGGACTACTTAGAGGCTGCCCCGCGGTTTCATTCGCGCAGATTTCTCATAAACACAAAAACCCATTCAGTTTTTTCCCCTTCCCATGGTAATTTCGAGAAATCCTTTTTTAGGGCTCACCTACACTCCCTAAGGAACCTACATTCAAAATTTTAGCACGCTACGCCCAGTAGTTTCGGCTCTGCGTTGTCTGTCAGTCAGTAACGGGAAGAGTTTTATATACTGGGTGTTTCTAACAAGGCGGTAATAAATCAAAGGAGGGATTCTGCTCACCATAACTAACAACTTTCCCAAAGCAACATGGGGCAAAGTCTCAAAAAAAATAACAGCTGTTCCATACATTGGTTCGATCAGCTGACGGGGTCAATGTACGGGACGGCTGATTTTTGTTTTGAGATTTCGTCCCATATTGCTTTTGGAAAGTTGTTAGGTATGGTGAGCAAGATACAAGATCATTTATTTGCAAACTAAGTGTGGTACAAACACGGTAGATGGTAACACAATGGTAAAAGCACTTAAAACTTAGTGACCCTTTAAGGATGTTGCAAATTGGGTTAACCAATAAGTAGCTTCTTATCGCAGAACTTAGATAACATTTGAAAAGTTAAAAGAAAAGCAGAATCCCTCCTTTGATTTATTACCGCCTTGTCAGAAACACCCTGTATGTATGTCGTGGCCAAATCGTAAAATTGGCCATTTCATGATCTGGCCGGCCATTTCATGAAAATTGCATACTTCATGTAATGGCCAATATTCCTTTGGCCAGGTCGTCGAAACGTCAACGTTTAACGATTTGGCCGACCACGTTTGGCCAAATCTTCGAATCAAAACGTAGTTGTTCTGTCCTTACTTTTAAATCGTCTTTTTCTCACTTAAATTCACTTTTTTCATTTTATTATTGTAAACCGTAATGGCGCGTCTCATCATATCACACGACATAAGCAACAACAGCGCCACTAGCGGAGAAATTTTTAACTATTCAACGATATGATCGCTAAAATTTGGCCATTTCATGAAATAGTCATACGATCACTTGGCCAAATCGTTGAACGTTGAGATTTTAACGATCTGGCCAACGAATATTGGCCATTTCATGAAAAAATCACATTTCATGAAATGGCCGGCCATATCATGAAATGGTCAATTTTACGATATGGCCCGGCATGTATATTGATTGTAAATTTGTAGACAAGCGCAACAGATTATCCCTACAGCTGTCACCTCAGCATTTTTTTTCGTTTCATCTCAAATTTTACCAGACGTCACTAGTAGGTAGGTACATTTGTATCATTTCTTTGAATTATTGTTATACTGTTTTTCATAGGGATTCGGTTAAATAAAAGTATTAACAGTAAATAGTAAATATATAAGTACTCACGAAGTTACTTAACGCTTTTCCAACCATAAGTATATCCATGTTATATTGAAACTGAAATTTTTGTGTGGAAACAGAAAATAGTAAAGGCAGAGAAAATAATTTAACGACCGAATTTTTTAAGGAAGCGTTGAGACCTTACGAAAAAAGCGAACGAATGCGTGAAAATATCAGATTTCACGATATCTACCTACTGCCGAATGTAACGCTAAGCCGTACATTCCATACTCCAATACTCATAGGGTGTATAATAAAAACCGCAATTCTGACGATGAAACGCTACAATTTATTACCACTTCTCACGAACGCCAGAAGTTGTTTCGAAAATTCAGTCTTACAGCGGTCTCTATAAAATTTAAATATAGGTTTACTTACTACGCTACTGTGAAATGGCCGTGGCGTAAAACTTCACTCTATAGCCTGCCTAGAACTGCTTTTCTGGTAATGATAAGGTATGGATAAAATGTGTGGATGAATTAATTGATAATTTACTTACTACCTATACATTTAACTTTTAAACTATGCAACGGATTTTGATGGGTTTTTTTTTAAATAGATAAAGTGATTAGAGAAGAAGGTTTATAAGTATAAAACATGAGAAACATAGTAATAGATTAGGCGGTACGAAGTTCGCCGGGTCGACTAGTAAATATATAATTTTCTTTTTCTTGAATGTTTAAGTTTTTACTAGGTAATTAGAATAATATGAGAAAAATAAATGTTAAGGGGTCAATTATACGTTTTTGAATAAATATTTCATTGGAATTATTTTTTTTGAAAATAAACAATAAATAACAGATTTTAGAATGAGATTCAGAGTTGTTTTTTTACAATAGCAAGCAGCAAATCAGCTGCACAATACATGCGGCGACCCTTATACATTAGTGCAATAAGAGGCAACATTTACGGATTATATCACATGATTACCTCAATTTCATCCATCTCCGTGTCTACCATGTTTTTTAAATAAGTTATCACTAAAAAGAAACTACTCTAAACTACTACTAAAGTGCAACCTCAGAGCAATTCGTACGTATTGGTGAGCCAATATGTTTGTACTGACGAATCTTCGATTTGGAGCTATTTTCTTTCGGTCCCATAAACTTTACATAACATGTCTTTACCCAAGAACAAACGTTATTGGCATTTTTCGATAAAAGCACGATGTGGAACGACAATATTTCATGTTAGTCGTAACTTTTGTGCTAGTTCCTCCCTAGAAAATATCATTCTGGTAACAAAGGGCATGTTAAAAGTTTGGTGACATCGATAAAGCTCTAGTATACATACATAGGGAAAGTAAGATAAAAACTTTTTATCAAAAAATTTAACCGCCGAAAAAACTGAAAAGCATTAAATAATAGGGAAACATTTTCTATTGGGACTTAATTTACTCACTTCTTAAAGTAATTTTGGCATACCAAGAAATTTTAACTCGGCGCCACACCACACAAGCGGCGGCACACGTTTTTCGGTTATTTCTTTAAATTTCTGGTAATTTAGTGATCTTTATTCGTTGATTCTGTGGCACCGACTCAAAATTTCTTGGTAATAAACCAAAATTACTTTAAGAAGTGAGTAAATTAAGTTCTAATAGAAAATGTTTCCTTATTATTTAATGCTTTTCAGTTTTTTCGGCGGTTTTATTTTTTGATAAAAAGTTTTTATTTTTTGCCTTTCAGTTTTTTTTGGGCTAATTTTTATTGACCCCAGCTAATCACCCTTCACAGGCTGGTCGCACCCCACAAGGTGGCCACACAACCTGGTGAAGTTTGAGGGACTAACAGGATGAGGTTCGATCACGAGTCGTGATTCACGACCGGTCGGTGAGGCGATTATTGAGGGAGGCCTATGTCCAGCAGTGGACGTCTATCGGCTGAGACTATGATTATTAACATTCATATAAAAAAGACTCTTAATTATACCTAGCAGTTTTCATGTAAATCACAAAACGGCAATACAATCTGTGAGTGGACAATAAAGTCACCCCTATTTTGCCACCCTTAGGGTTGGAATTTTATTCAAGCCCTGTAGGTCCGGACGTAAGAATAGGTCTACGGTATACCCTGCCTGTCGTAAGAGGCGACTAAAAGGGGTCTTTGGGGTCGTGAGTGTGAAGGGCGGGGGCCCGACACACTCATCAAACGGCCCCAAGATGGGCGGCGGCACAGCTTGTGGCACTGTGCCGCCACAGCTACAAAGGCGAGCCGGAGAGGGAACAACATGCCCTCCCCGAGCACGAAGCTGATAGCAGCTGAGTGTGGGAAGAACTTCGGACGCCAGTAATGCGTGGTTCCCAGGGTCCTTCCCAAGAGCGCCAAGACGACCGCCGGGGGGTTTTAGTGGGTGCGAGCCCCACATACCCCCGACGCTTTCCCGAGCGTCGGGAAATGCGATAGGCATTTCCCCCGTTACAAAAATAAAAAGGGTTGGAATTTTATTTCCAAATTCTTATGGGACCAACTTTAAGGTATACCCTGTTGATTAAAAAAGGAATTATCAAAATCGGTCCACACAGTAAAAAGTAATGCGTGACCATACATAAAAAAATATATATACAGGATGTCCGGTGAAGTGACAAATTATCTGTAAAATATTCTCTTACATTTATTTCATCTTCATATTTCTTTTGGTATTATTTTTTCGATCGCTATTGGCAACTAAACCCTGCTATCTACGCCGCTTAGTTAGACACATCTGTAAAATAATGTTTGAGTTGGTTTGAGATCTACCTACTTCATTTCTCCTAGTTCTCTGTTTAAAACCGTTGCAATGATCTCATTCTGAGCACTACAAAACGTTTATTGAAAACAATAATTCCTATAAAACCATTATGAGAAATACCTCTGACTTATCATCATCTTCTTCAACAGCATCGTACTTGACAAACGCAAAGCGCAGCTGGTTCTCAAAGTGCTCGCGCGCTTCCGTCCTGTCTTTGTCACTGCACTCGTCCATCACACACACCGCACCATGAAAATTTATAAGTGTCAAAATATAAGCCAAACAAAGTGTTAGAGTTATCGACAAAACAATGGGGAGGTGTTGGCGTGTAGCAACTGTTTCGGTCGTCATGTAATTATATATAGGGCGAACAGACAGACAAGGGTTCGAAGCGGTGATGGTTACCCACTATATATATATATATGGGTAGGTACCCAGTAATACACTCGATATACGATACGCAGGACTGGGCTTGGGCCCTGGTGGGGCACAGCACATCACATGTAGCATAATTCTCGCATTGTCAGTAAGTCGGTAACGTCGGTCAAGAACTTTGCATGGCTGGAATGGAATAAACTGCTCTGTGCGATAATTAAGGTTGTCCATTGCACATTAATTACATAATTTTAAACACTTTATTTATAACACCTTATAAAAAATGAGTTTTTTATATTATATTATCTTGACTGACATGTTATAAAATTAATTCGATTCCCGCTGTCTGTCTGTAATGTATGTACTTATTAGATCTTTTAATTTCGCTACGGATTTTGATGCGGTTTTTTAATAGATAGTGATTCAAGAGAAGGGTTTATTTATATGTATCAACATGAACAAAGTAAAGTATTGATATTAGTAATCTTTAGCATAATGTAGTAAAGCTTTAGCAGTCAGAGCCATTTACTGTAGGTACACTGAAGATAAAAACCCATTTTGTACTTATTTTGTATTTCGACCCTACATTATCTTATTGCTATGGTGTAAAATTTTTGTTTGTCTGTTTTATAAATACTGCATGTGTTTTGGTGTTTAAAGAGTTCATATTTTATTGTATAAAAGTTTCTGAAATAAATTTAACTCAACGTAACAAATAGCCAGTCATTATAAACACAGCGCCTAAAATGAGCAATTCTCAAAAATTTTGCCGCTGATTTGAAATCATGACTAAAATAAAAAAAACAATATACCGGGTGTTTCTGACAAGGCGGTAATAAATCAAAGGAGGGATTCAGCTCACCATACCTAACAACTTTCCCAAAGCAACATGGGTCGAAATCTCAAAACAAAAATCAGCTGTCCCGTACATTGACCCCGCCAGCTGATCGAACCAATGTATGGAACAGCTGTTATTTTTTTTTAGATTTTGACCTAGGTTGCTTTGGGAAAGTTGTTAGTTATGGTGAGCAGAAGCCCTCCTTAGATTTATTACCGCCTTGTCAGAAACACCCGGTATATAAAACTCTTCGGTTACTGACTACTGGGCGTAGAAAGCTGAAAATTGACATATCTATAGGTTCCTTGGGGAGTGTAGGTGAGAAAGAAAATAAAGAACGTAAAAATAAAATAATTCGGTAGATTTCTTACCAATAAGATAGTGAAATGTGGTAACAAAAAAGGAACTTTTTTTGGAACTTTTTCTGGGACACGATTGTTTTTGGATTTTCGCTTTGTTTTTGTAGTAATTCAATATGAAAAGCCTCCAAAAACACAAACATGTATTCTTTACTTTTATAAGCCATAAAATGAACAGGCTTGTATGCAAAAAAATATAATGATACGAGTTTGAAATCAATTGAAGTGGGACATCGGTTTTCCCATACATTGCGATTTGGAACATTTTGATTTTTTTTTTGTTTAATAACTAAGACATTATTTTATGATACCATTATTATTTTCTGCTTATATTATTAAATATCACATCGATTTCCGACAAAAAAAAAACGCACAAAACTTTATAATAAAAAAATATAGGCTTTCAAAGTCATGGGACACGCCTTAAAGGGCATACGGCAAACATTTTGAGAATTGCTCAAATATTCCTTTCGAAACAAAAGCACATTTACAGTAAAATTTCAGCTCTAAAAATGGGTCCTTCCAATAATAATAATTATAACGCATCACGCTCAAAGCTCCTAACTAGATAGAAAACCTGTATCTAGGGTGCCCGAAACATATACAGAGACGAACATTACACCCAGACCGGAAACAAACATCAATTTTCATCATAACAATGTTCGCCCCGCCGCGGCGGGAATAGAACCCAGGTGCACACGCATCTCAGTCTACATCACTGCTAACTAAGACCGAATGCATCAAAGTAAATTTCAAAACATCGATAAAAAAATTAAGATGGCCGAAGCTAGATGATAATATTGTAAATCAAAGGAGGGAGGGATTAGATCACAATACCTTCCAAATTTCGCGTAGCTACATGTTTAGAAATCACACCCTAACAAAATCAGCTATCCGTACATTGACCCCGTCAACAGATCGAAAATCGAACCAATTAATGGAAAACTGATTGTTTTATCTCTGAGATTTGTTTCCACATTCATTTCTTTGAGAAAGCTGTCAGGTTTTGAGAGGGTAATCACCCTATAGCCAGGCCCAGCTTCTCGAGGCATGCCAATCCTACACCAATCTGTAGCGCTTGAAAGCGAAACGCAACGCACCTGCAAAACATTAATTACAAAATGGTCGCGCCCTAAACAAATTCTCCCTCAAAGTCATAATGATCAATTAATTACTACTATTATAGAGGCCTTGACTTTTCCACTACTGTACGAACGCCGCTGGTCGCTTACTTAACTCTCCCATAAAATAGAATTAGACTATGTATGTATAAGTAATTAAATACGTTGTTGAGTTGCGAACGCGCACCGGCAGCCGCAGAGTAGGCAGAACCCGCTCAAGGTAGTCAGAAGATCTGGTGAAGGTTGCGCGTGTAGTACACTAGATGAGAGGCGCGTAAGAGCGGTCCTTGCGACATTGAACAGAGATGATTATAATAAAATGAGTCTGTAAATTCATGTAATTATTATTGCTATTTAATATATTCTTCAATAGGTACTTGAAAGTTTATTTATGAACTAGAGGCTGCCCCGCGGTTTTTCCCGCGCAGATTTCTCATAAACACAAAAATCTCGTTTTTTCCCGTTCCCATGGGAATTTTGGGAAATTCTTTCTTAGTGCTCACCTACACTCCCTAAGGAACCTACATGCAAAATTTCAGCCCGCTACGCCCTGTAGTTTCGGCTTTGCGTTGTCTGTTCCAGGGTCACCGACATAGCCAAGCGGATAAGCTCGTTGAAGTGGCAATGGGCAGGTCATATAGCCCGCAGAACAGATGGCCGCTGGGGCCGAAAAGTTCTCGAGTGGAGACCACGGATCGGCAAGCGCAGCGTAGGACGTCCACCGACCAGATGGACGGATGATCTGCGCAAGGCTGCGGGTCCACGCTGGATGCAGGCCACCTGCGATCGGTACAGATGGAGAGCCTTGAGGGAGGCCTATGTCCAGCAGTGGACGTCCTACGGCTGAAATGATGATGATGATGATGTTGTCTGTCAGTCAGTCAGTCAGTCAGTCAGTCAGTAACGGAAGAGTTTTATATATATATTGATTTTAATAAATTATGCGCTTTTTATACGAAAATGTGACAGCATTAAACCTCAATTTATTTTAGTGAAACCAACCCTACCCTCATAATATAGTATGTACATTTTAAAATATAAAATGATTACACAGATATACGTTACCTTTCTATCATAGACAAACTTACAATAATAAACTATATAACATAATGCATACAAATAAAGATCATCGACATCGACATCCAAGTCCATGCATGGCATACATGTGTGAGCGCGTCCACAAGACACTCACCCTGTTTATTTCCTCTTCCGTAATCTGGTGTGACGAGTCCGACATTTTGCTGGCAGTATTAGAGAATAACTAATTTATAAAGTCTCCTTAGTTAAGTCTCTGCCGTACAAAAGATAAGAAAAATACCCCGAAATTTACTACTAATTAATATTATTTACTTCAACAATAATTTCATAATTATTTCCGAGAGCCGTAAGCGGTAATCTGATTCAGATAAAACAGCTGAGTCATCGCGACAGTAATGTCAGCCGACAGCAATCGCCTACAAAAAACCACTGGTCGACAAATGCGGAGACATTTTAAAAGATTATTAAACCAAGGAAAAAGTAAGGCAAATTAGAGCATGAACGGATTACTTTGTTGGTTAATGTCGGCGTAATTCCGATGCATGCAAAAGTCAGAGTCTGTTCGTGACTTGCGAGCAGCCCAGGGCGGGCGGCGGCGGCTGGCACGGCCGCGCGCCCGCCCACCAGCCTATCGATTGTAGCTGGAAATAGAAAAAAGTTATTCAAAACTAGTCATCAAGTTGTAGAAAGTATTTGTCATGTAGCTTAACATTTTATCTCCGAACCCATTAAAATATCAATTGTTAGTATGGTTTTAAGTTAGTTTTAAAGAAAAATATTTATTCTAACTAATTTAATTGAAATTTATCCAAACGTTTTGGGCTTATGTAAAACTAAGGTACAGACAAAAATAGACAATGTTATTTTTGAGGTATTTTTTTTATGTTTCTAAGCCAGTTCAATTGACTATTAATTATTGTGGTAAGGGAGCCCAAAAGGGGATTTCGGGACTTACTAAAGCGCGGCAGATATACAGGAGGATACCTTGTACCCGGTTAAGTACCTCCACAAAACATGAGGCCCTTAAATAAGGCCGCCCGCGAAGGATAGAGGATCAGATTAGTAAAAAAAAATTGACCATCAGAAATTCTCGAGCGCGTCAGATTAAGGTAGGGTGAGTTAATTACATCCTAAAAAGTGTATATTCCACTAATCTGACAATTTGAGAGTGACGTAAAGAAAGGGGAGGGCAAAAAAGTTGTAAAAAAAAAACCTCAACTCGACATTCTCGAGCGTAGCTAAATTTTTTTTTTATTTTGAAGGAAATAATTCAAGAATAATGAAAAATATATAATCTGACGATTTCAGCAAGCCGAAATAACAAAAATTCGTTGATGAAGTTAAGCCGCCTCCGTAGCTCAGTAGCGTAGCACGTTGCGCCACGGCACGGAAGGTTGTGGGTTCGATCCCCGCAGAAAACACCACATATTGATTTCTCACAAAAATCACGTTGTGGTTGTTTTCGGTTGGATAGGACATTGCAGGCTTGAATCACCTGATTGTCCGAAAAGTAAGATGATTCCGTGCTTCGAAAGGCACGTTAAGCCGTTGGTCCCGGCCGCATTAGTGGTCGTTATAACCGCGGCGACAAGCTGGCCCCTTGTCACGTTGGTAATAAAGCATAAACTCGGCTAAACGTGGGTCCGGCTCTCAAGCCGGTGCCTCTGCCTAACCCTCCGGGGAATAAAAGGCGTGATATTATGTATGTATGTATTTCCTGAGCTTTTCAATTAATTAAGTAATAATTTAAAAAAGAATAAAAAAAAATTAAAAGTGTTTTTTTAGAATAACTTTTAAACGGCTTTATCGATCAACTTCAAAAACTAATCCGCCCTTAAGCTTGAAAAACCACGCCGATCGTCGCTTACCCGTTCAAAATCGATTAATTCGTTCGAGAGATATCATGAACGAAAGAAAACCGAAAAAAGTGTTTTTTCGGGATAACTCCGAAATGTTTGGTTCGATCAATTAAAATTGCAAAATTACTTATGAGGATGATAAAACCGCGTCTAATGCCGCCAACCGCGTGAAAACTGGTTGATCCATTCAAAAGTTATTGCGGTTTGAAAATTCCAAAAATAGTGTTCTATGAAACTTCTATCAGACTTTCGAGCTGGGAGAGCTCAAATGCATAGAAATATTATTTCTTTGAAGTCAGCGAGCTCAAAATATTACATAAATTATATTTTGAATGGAATTAGCGGGAAGTTGCAGGGATGGCCTTTAAGGTGAACCGTTTTTCAAATGTTTTCGTGTCAGATCAGACGAATCCCTCTAGATAATCGTCAGATTATGAGACAGTACGTTTAGAACATAAAGATAAACCTTATATATCTTAATCTGACGCGCTTGAGTATTTCAAAATGGCGATTTTTTTTGCACATTATGAAAATGGCCGCGAGTTTGCGTCCCATCGAAATCGTCAGATAAGTGAATGAGAGCTTTTTTTTGGTGCACTTAACACTCCCTTAGAAAATCTGACGCGCTCGATTATTATTTTTATTTTTTTATTTTCGACCCTAACATACAACCACCCGCATCATGCGAACGATCAGATTAACATACGTACATTATTAAAAATACGTAGGGCATTGATGCTATAAATATCTGACGCGCTCGAGGATGTCCATGCAACAGTATTTTTTACATATTTAAAAATCTATTGCCGCTTCCCCCACCGATGTCAAGGTATATATCATGTAACCTTTTTTTCTTCTTATCATCTAAGCTTTGCAACCCAAAAGGTCTCTACGACGCTCGAGTAAATCCCCATTTAGCATCGTGGGCTCCTCTACTATTGTGTGCGTTAGAAGTTTAATTAACGGCATTAAACGTTTTCAGTACCTAGTCATAAATATGCGAAAGAAATCCGAATTCGCTAAACTCGTACTACTGGACTGCTGGCAACTGGTTATATTAAAATTCATTTTAAGACAATGTTGTTATCTAAACAATTTCATAGGTTGTAGGATAGGTCCGTGAAGGTGTCAATAATATTTGACGATCTCGAGTTGAATAAATTTATTTTTAACACCGACCAAATGACCTATGTTCAGAATAACTAATAATCGATTCATCTAAAAATGATTGGACTAATGAACGAAATACCTAAAGCACGACTCAACTACGGTTAATTCAACTATGTTCAACTCACCTAAAACTGGCTTCTTCCCCATTCGCCTGAAAATTTTCGCCCGAAATATTAAATTTACCCATTCGCCCGAATTTTAGTAAAAAAAGTGTTCCCCATTCGCCTGATCGTATATAATAAAACAAAGAGTATTTTTATGAGCGGAATAAACAGTCAGTTCGATTAAAAAAGAAGTATTATTGATTTCATTAGACAATTGCAAAATCAACTGTTATCTGCAGTAAGATATGCTATTCGTTTTACTTAATAAAATTCCGTTCATGTCTCATGCTCATGCTCTGTCTAAAGTGAAGTATGTATTTAATGTTTCTTATTATGTTATTTTCATTGATGACGATGATGAACTTTGGGGCCTTAATTTTTACTTTATATTTTTATATAGCGCTAGTTTGTGTTAACGATAGCTACTTTGTCGGTGCGTGGTATTTTCATTTAAGTCCAAATAATTTTTTCTTAGCCTTTTCTATTATTTCACATTGAAAATTTGCTGTTCATGTAAGGTACCTTAGTTTACCATTTCTCAATGGTGCCGACTTTACGCTTTTTTTTATTTTAAGTTTTATCTGCTTTCAATTCAGAAATAGTTTCAATTTATACTGAAAAAGGACACACACCTGGCATAATGTAGGTACATAATAATAATAATAATCCGTAATTTTTAATGTAAGGTAATCTGCAATATTCCATAGTTTTGGATGACAATAAGATAAAGATTCAGGTTTTAAAATACAGGGCGATAATAACGCTTAAAGTAAATATCATTTTCGTATTTAAAAAATTGAAGCCCTAAGTACTTGGATCTTGGAAGTTAAAAAGAATTTGAAGCATCTGTTGTTGCTTGCTTGTATAATCTTTGTATTTTATTGCCTGTAACGGTGCTATTTATTCGTGAATTATATGCAGGCGAATGGGTAACACTTTTTATTAACATTCAGGCGAATGGGTAAGTTTAATGTTTCGGGCGAATAATTTCAGGCGAATGGGGAAGAAGCCCTAAAACTGATTGGACTAATGAACGAAATACCTAAAGCACGACTCAACTAATATCAACTCACCTAAAAGTTATTGTAGGTACTAACAAACGATTTATACCCACTGATGATCTGGGGTGATTAGTAAAAGTCCTCCTTTGTTTAGAAGTTTCCCCCCTCCTTGCCCCTCCCGTCCAGTTCAGGCTGTAGTAGGTAACTTTTTTTTTGCAAAAACCTTAAAATAGTGACGTTTTTTTAATTACCTAATTGAAACGCCTTGAGCAGTGTTTCTGGCATGTGTAAATGTATACAACAATACCGCAAGTTCGCTTCGGTCGCTCCTTGCTAGCTAACCTAACCGTAGTGAGTCGGTTCTGCGTACTCTTATTTTCCTTCATTTTACATAGACTGCTGTCTATGTAAAATGAAGGAAAATAAAACAATAAGTAGTTTAATAATTGTATATCTACATTATTAAATAGTTAGGTCGAAATAAAAATAAGGTATTTCCAAGATTTGTAATACTTAGTTCAAAATAAGTCATTATAAGGTAATGCAATGAATATAAATAATTAATCAACAATCCTAAAACTAAAGAGTACGCAGAACCGACACGCTATGGTTAGGTTAGCAAGGAGCGACCGAAGGGAGCGAACTTGCGGTATTGTTGTATATATTTACACATGCCAGAAACACTCATCAAAGCGTGTCAATTAGGTAATTAAAAAAACGTCAATACCTATTTTAAGTTTTTGGAAAAAAAATAAAGTTACTACAGCCTAAACTGGACGGGAGGAGCAAGGGGGGGGGAGGAACTTCTAAAGTAAGGATGACATTTTGTAATCACCCCAGATCATCAGTGGGTATAAATCGTTTGTTAATCGTAAATAATGAACTATACCCGCTGCAGCGCGGTAAATCAATTAACTTTAGGCGAGTAGTACATAGTGTAACATCCAATATCTGAACTGATCATTAGATCAATCGTTCATTAGTTCTAATAATTTTAGTTGATTTGAAAATAGTTGAGTTGAACATTTAGGTGAGTCGTCCATTATGGATTATGAACTTATGTGAGTCGATCGTAGTTGAGTTGAAAATGATTGATTGATTGATTGATTGATTATAACATTTATTCAATGGAACAGTTACAGATTACAACATAGAAAACAGGAATATTATGACAGAATAAACAAATATCTATTTGTATCTATTCATACAAAAAACGATAAAAACTATTTGGCACTCTCTATACAATTTTAAAGTTGCACTGTAACCGCACCACAGAAAGGGCTCTGACTCAGCATATGCTACAAAAATTATCTCTGTAGCGCTGATTTTCAGCCAGGACCCTGAGTAAAAAAACCAGAATCATAAAGCGCATGCACATGCACATCCTACATAATAAAAATAAAAAGTATATATATGATAAACGTATAAATATATATGCGATAGCAAATATAATATTAATAATATAAATACACTAGTCGACCCGGCGAACTTCGTACCGCCTCACCTATTATTATGTTGTTCATGTATTATACTTATAATCCTTCCTCTTGAATCACTCTATCTATTAAAGAAAACCGCATCAAAATCCGTTCAATAATTTGAAAGATATAAGCATACATAGGGACAGACGCGGGAAGCGACTTTGTTTTATACTATGTATTGATTGATATGCGATAGCTCATAGTTAATAAATATATGTCGTAGGTAAAGATTTGTTTAAGGAACAAAAATTGTAGGGAAGCTTGGTATTACCAAAAGAAAGAATGTTTGTAAGGTAAAGGAAGTAGAACATGTGTAAGGCAATCATCGTTCAAGATAGCTCCTTCTGTTGTGTCAACAAATAATGCTTTAACTTTTTCTTGAACGTTAGCTTGGAATTTAGGCAATTTTTGGCTTGGAATTTAGGGAATTTAGGAAAAATAGTTGAAATGAGTTTAGTTATAATAATATGTAACCATTTTAACGTGTGTATCTGTCTGTCTGTGTATCTGTCTGTGGCATCGTAGAGCCCAAACGGCTGAACCGATTTTCGTTTTGTTTTTTTTTTTTGTATCATAGATAATTTCAACCCGAGTGTTCTTAGCCATGTCTCATGAAGATCTGATCAGCGGTTTGAAGATCATCAGCTCTTTTCTAGGTGATGAGGGGATCTAACTAGCTTCCTTATGTTCGATCGAGTTGAAATTTAGTACCCTGTTACATCTATGATATAGAATAGAAAGTATATGGTAAGGTAACCATGACCTGATCAGCCGTTTGAAGATGATCAGCTCTTGAATAATGGATAAGAGGGTCTAAGCAACTTCCATTTGTCCTATCGATTTAAAATTTGGTACGGTGTTACTTCAATATTATTGAAAGTATATGTTAAGGTAACCATGACCTTATCAGCCGTTTGAAGATGATCAACACTTAATAATGGATGAGAGGACCTAACTAGCTTCCTTATGTCCGATCGATTTGAAATTTGGTACCATGTTACATCTATGATATTGAAAGTATATGGTAAGGTAACCATGACCTGATCTGCCGTTTGAAGATGATCAGCTCTTAAATAGTGGACGACGGGATCTAACTTCCATATGTCCTATCGATTTGAAATTTGGTTCCGTGTTGCTTCAATGATATTCAAAGTATAAGGTAAGTAAGGCAACCATGATCTTTTTAAGATGATTAGCTATAGTTCTAGTTAAGTTGATGACAGGTCTGAGGGTCGTTTTTAATTTGAGTTATAAAAGGTACATAATACAAAATAAAACACATTTTTTTACTAAAAAAATATATATTTCGTTTTGCCGCAAATAAATTAATCTAAATACAGTTCAGTCCTTGGGGGATCTTATCAGCTTTGCCTTACAAAAGGTGGAGTAGATGCGGTTGCGACATGTACCTACAATATTGTTTAGGTATGAGGGTTTAATAAAAATCCAAGTTTTCGGCCTCGGGGAGATCAGACGCGAGTCGCGAGCCGCCACCTTGAATTGAATGTGTCAAAATATGTTTTTTTTAAATAACGTCTTTCTAAACAGTTGACTGTGAGACAAAAGTGTCTAGGGGAAGTATAAAGAAGACAAAATATTTACATTCTGTACTTAAATGTTTAGGTAAAAAGCTACAAGCACCTTAATTATTTATTTTACAAAACATCAACATTTTGTTCAAAAGTACACAATCACAACTTTTTAAACCTTTTTGATGGTAGAGGTCGATTAGTGTTGACATCTACACTATCTTCATTGTTGTGGTGCTGAAAATCTGGGCTTCTAATGATGAAATTTCGTCATTATACTCCTCGTCATCTATTCTAATTTTCAAAGCATTGTTGCATGACTGACCACTGCAGAATCCACACACAAAAAAATTGATAATTTAAAAAAAACTTAAGTAAAAAACATAAAAGGTTTGTATAATAAAAATTAAGGTTCTTATAACTTTTTACCTAGACGACTTACCGAATAAACATGTATGTATAGAATGTCAAGAATTTTATCATCTTATACTTCCCCTAGACATTTGTTACACCGTCAACTGTTGAGACATTCGAAAAAACCCTAATTTTGACACATTCTATTCAAGATGGCGGCTCGCGCCTCCTGCCGTCTCTCCTCGAGGTCAAGAACTTGGATTTTTATAAGGCCCCCATACTTTAACAATATGTAAAAACCGTTTCTACTCCACCTTTTGCAAGGCAAAAATACCAATAGACTGGACTAATAGTACGAATATCGTAATTAATATAAAATCAGGACTCTGTAAAAATTATTTTAGATACACTTTACTTATAATTAATATATCTTTAAAAAATTATATAAGATATACCTATCTGGTATTTCATATGTCGTTCTTAAAATAAATGAAAGAATCATAGTTTTTATTATAGCCCTTTGAATAATGGGTTTATATATTCGCAAAATTCTATTATTATTTTTTACACTTTGGTAATGTTTTCAAATCACAAGCACATAATTTAAATTTAAGAGACTTTTTACACCGACAATAGCGACGAATGCAAAAAAAAGGGTTTTCTAAATATCATACTAGATAATCTTGATAAGTATTTTAGAGCACTGTATTTTTAGCCATTTTGGTTAAAACAATCAAGCAAACTACCATGTTTTTTAAACCCAGGACTAAGTACATAAATGTGCCCTAAATTACTTATCCAGCAAGAAAAACACATTTATCTACATTATTTAGTGTCACAGTCTGTCAGTTTTTATATTTGTCATGGTTTAAAATAACTTTAGAAATAATTTAAAAAAAACCATTCGCGTTTGGCGCTATCATAGGTGTATATGGCCTCTTAATAGTGCACAATGTACCTAAGTATTATATTTTATGTTGAACGCTATAAACGAACAGCAACCATATAAATCTCGTTCGTTGGGTAACATTACAAATTACAACATTCAGTTTTATAAATTTATCTGGTCTGGCTGTCTTAGATATTTTAAAGTAGCACCAATTAAGACTTATAGTTTTGAAAAAGAAGAAATGCCACAACTATTTAGGGCGTATATCCGCTAAATAAAGTAGTGACACTATTATAAAAAAGCTTCTGCCCAAAGTTTAATTTTGAAGTAGGTACGATTCTAAAAGTGGCAACTATTAAAATACTCTGAACTTCTTTGTTACTGTGTTAACTTACTTCTAAAGTGCATGTAAATATTTCAATCCACGTGCAAAAACTTAGTTGTTTGTTTTATTGATAGTATGTCTTAACTTAGAAGTTATGATTTTCTTATTAATAATGTAGTTACTTTATCTTCTACTTACGCCTTAAAACAAATTCATTTACCTGAATTCAATTTAGTAGTAATTTTATTTCCCGCCAAATTATCGACTAACCGTCTTATTCATAAAGATACAGTAGATTTTAAGTAGCGTTACTGGAGGTCTACTTCTCTGGTTTGTTGTATGGTAAATACGTGACATCCAGTATAAATTGACATACGTAAAAAAACTAAAATGCTCTTTAACTTTTTATGAATAAGAGGGTTAAACTATATTTTGTATAAAAACACAGAGATAGAGACTATTCTGCGCGATGAAGGCTCGGTATATTTGAGTAAAGTTTTAGTTATTAACAATTAGAAGATAATATAATAATACGTATACAAACTACGTACGTATAATATAACATCACAATATTATGTATAAAAACAATCACTAATGTAAGTAATATTTCGAGTACAGCATCGTAGGTTTGTAGGTAAGTTTGCATTTCCACGCGAGTAGAAGTCTCAATAATTATTCAAGCCATCCGTCCACCCTGTTTTGGTGCACCACCGTCAAATCCAAAAAGAATATGGCAAGAACTTTTGGTCTGTTTCCTCAAATTTACTATAGATTTAACATAATATAGATTATACGTTACTTACTATCTAGCTTAATATTAAATGGTAATTCTTAAGTTTAATATAATGTACAATTGTACAGTTAATATTAAAATCTCATAAGTGGTTAGGATTTTTTTAAATTTAAAATCGGATTTATGTATTTTGTGTTAGGTCGATACCAAAATCTTAAGTTAAATAATGAGCTCCTTTTCTGAGTAAATCTATTTCCCGAGTTAATCATCATTATCAGAAGACAAGGAAAAAATGGAAGAAGAAGGGGGAGCCATTGGCCATGAGACACAGAAACAATCTTTCCTTATAAACATACTAGTAGACCCGGCGAACTATGTATCTGAAGTCGGTATCGATTCATTTACTTTAATCGATATTTTTAACAGGTCACCTCACTATGAAGATAAAATTGATACCCATCAAATGTGACCCATTAAAACGATTCTACTATTGTTCTAACAAATGTTATTTACCAGATATTGAAACTTATACCATCGCCCAAGAACCTATATTGTTTTGTAGTCCTCAGCAAAAGTCGGATTAGTTTGATACATGCAATCACCTGCGGGCTATTAAAAATATGTCATTGTATCTATGATACAACATTCACTTCTTAATGCATCCAAACTCTTAAGATTTATGATGATTGTTCTGCTATAAAGTTTCTAAATTCAACGCTATCAACATCGTAAATATTATTTAAAAAAAAACAATTAATTATTCATTTATAACAGTCAGAATCACTTTTCATTGATAGAATTAGAATACCACAATATTATTTAAAACAAATGAAGTCCTATTTTTAAAATCACTTTTTAAAATTACCATCATACAGCAACTCTGGTAATTTTTTTTTTCCACAGAACAGAAAAAAAGAGTAGAAATAGTGAAATGAGCTATTAAAACCACTGTGCCCAAACTCACACATACTAACCAAACGCTTCACTTTGATAAATAAATACTATTAGCAAATAAAATATTAACGTTTTGCTCACACGAACAATGATCAAAATCGAATAGTCTGCGTTTAGTACTAACGCTAGCCTACACTAGGCTACAGCCAGATTGAACTACCGCTGCGTCTGACCGCCGATAAAAAAACGTCACTTTCTCACTTTTGACACAAAAACAAATCATACAAATTTAATTAAAAGTACAATAACATACTTAGTCCAGTACGTGGGGTGAAGCCATAAGCCATTGCCTTGCAAAAGGTGGAGTAGAAACGGTTTTGACATATATTGTTAAGGTATGGGGGGGCTAATAAAAATCCAAGTTCTCGACCTCAGGGAGAGCAGGCGCGAGCCGCCATCTTGAATTGAATGTGTCAAAATTAGGTTTTTTTCGAATAATGTCTCAACAGTTGACTGTGTGACAAAAGTGTCTAGAAGAAGTATAAAGAAGACAAAATTCTTTACAGTCTGTACATACATGTTTATTCTCTAAGTCTTATTGGTAAAAAGTTACATATATTATTATTTTTTACAAAATATAAATTTTCTTTAAATTGTTCAAAATTACACAGTTACAACTTTTTAAACTTTTTTGATGGCAGAGGTCGATTAGTGTTGACCTATACTGTCATCATTGTCTGTTCTGCTGAAAATCTGGGCTTCTAATGATAAAATTTCGTCATTATACTTTGATCCTCGTGATCTATTCTAATTTTCAAAGTATTTTTGTTGACCACCTGCAGGAGCTGGGCTAAATGCACTGTTGTGTTAGGATTCTGCAGGTGAGGTGACGTTGATCAAGCGAAAATGCTTTGGAAATTAGAATAGATAACGAGTGACGAAATTTCATCATTAGATGCCCAGATTTTGAGCAGCACAGACAATGATGATAGTGTATATATATCAACAACACTTATCGATCCCGGCCAGCAAATGTTTAAAAAGTTGAAATTATTGGATTTTGAACAATGTAAACAAATTTCATATTTTTGTAAAAAAACAAATTAAAGTGCTTGTAACTTTTGACCTATAAAGTCTGTCACACATTACGCAGATGCGATAAGATTTTATCTGCGCATACAAACTTTTTTATCTGAAGGTACCACACATTACGCAGATGCGGTAATATTACAAGATTATACATTCACTCGAAATCTCTCGGACTGAGCAGACTTGTTTTTTGCTAAAGAATGTTTATATAAACTGGTCGACCCGGCTAACTTCGTACCGCCAAACCTATTACAATGTTGCTCATGTGTTATACTTATAAACCTTCCTCTTGGATCATTCTATCGATTACAAAAAACCGCATCAAAATCCGTTGGATACTTTTAAAGATATAAGCATACATAGGGACAGACGCGAGAAGCGACTTTGTTTTATACTATGTATTGATGTTACAATGAGTTCACGTTTACGAAAACAACTCTGCTTCTGGATTTATTGGACAGCTCGTCAGAAGATGATTCTGATTATGAATTAGTCACGTCTTGCTTTAAACACACGCACTATAATTTCTTTATTTACAAAAAGAGACCCGACTTCAACGAACTGACACAACCATAATCTGAGAACTTCCTCGAAAGTCGAAGTCGGTTAAAATAGGTACTAAACCCTCTCACCTTCTCCTGAATGTAACAAATACATTACCTACAGAAAATCGCATCAAAAGCGGTTCAGCCAAACGCGAGATAATCGCGGGCAAACATACATACATACTTTCATACATACATACAGGTCAAACTGATAACCTCCTTTTTTAAAGTCGATTAAAAATACGAAGAATTTTGATAGAACAGCATATATATAAAGCTTAAAAAGACCGAGGTGAATTTCATATGTTCGAGGATCGATCAGATAACAAATTCACAGCCTATTTCCGAAACCCGAGGGCTACTTCATCATACATCCTGTATTTAGCTGCAGTTAAAATATTATGCCATATTTGTATCGGCAGATGTTATCTGCAGATAAATTTGTATCGGCAGATGTTATCTGCAGATCTTTCAATTTATATGTCACGGCTCAGATATATTTTACATTATCTGCGTAGTGTGTGGTCGTACATAGGAAAACATAGAAATTAATGTTGAAGATGATCTGCGCCGATACAGAGATGATCTGCGCCGATACAGATATCTTATCGTATCTGCGTAGTCTGTGAAGCGCTAAATAAACTTGTATGTATAGAATGTAAAGAATTTTTTCTTCTTTAAACTTTCTGCAGACACTTTTGTCACACAGTCAACTGGTGAGATATTATTCGAAAAAAACCTAATTTTGTCACATTCAATTCAAGATGGTGGCTCGCGCCTGCTCTCCCCGAGATCGAGAACTTGTATTTTTATTGGCCCCCCATACCTTAACAACATGTGTAAAAACCGTTTCTACTCCACCTTTTGCAAGGCAAAAAAAAATATTGCATGGACTAACTTCTTACCGATGAAACTTTATGGCATAATCGGATTTTTTTGGTCCCTAACTTAAATTTTTGCACTATTATAACAAAGCACAATAAAGAATTTAAGTGGATTTTTACCATTTGTTTCTTGCAATCAAAACTAACAAAAACTACGCATAGGCAATACATGCAATACTGCAAGCCACGCAGTTATCGCCCACTTACTACTTCTAAATTTTTTTTCTGTTCTGTTATTTTTCCAGATGTAAGGTGTACAAAAATACTTAAATTAAACAAAAACAACTGAGTAAGTTGTTGTGACCCATAGAAGCAAGGTACTGCAAGGCAGAGCTGGTTGTAACACGTACTACGTACTAGGCTAGTCTTATAGGTCCCGGGCTAGGGGATGACGAGGCGCGGCGCCGGCAGCACGGTGGCGTGCTCCGCGAACATCATGGCGGTGGTCCATTTAAGCTGGTCCTCGTTCACGGAGCCGGCGATGGTGTGGCCGAACCACGGGCTCTCTTTACTCCTACAAGGTCAATATTGTCACTTTTTTTGACAATTATTTTGTCGGAATTGACACATATGTAGCTAAAATTATTTAAATAGATACATAAGCAAAAGAGATAAGAAGACCATTGCTGGAGATATCCATCAATCAAAAAATAATATTTTTAGATACTTTGTATCCGTTCGATTAAAGCATAGCGATTCATTTAAATTAATATTTTAAAATAATGAAATTCCGTATAAATGAGTAAGTACTTTATAGTATAGAATAAAAAGCGTAGTCGCGTCCACAAACAAGAAAAAAACAATTAAAGAAAAGCCAATTTTAGTAAGCGTTAGTTAGTAAGTATTAATAAGGAGCATATACAGTGTGTCCGGGGAAGTTATAACATAATTTTAAGGGTGTATTCTATGATCAATTTCATCGATGAAAACACCCCATATGGGGGGTCGCAGCCTCACCCCCCCCTCAGTATGATGTTTTTAATTTTTTTTTTTGCAAAAGTCGACCCCGCCTACTTTTAAATTCACAGTTAAAGATCTAAGGCTCACAGAACCTTCATTAAGGTCTTGATCGAGGGCTAAGTAGTTAGGCTACCTGAGTTACTAACAAAATAACCAAGTATTTCTTTTACTTTTTTTTTAAGATGATAAACCAAAAAAAAAAAATTTTGTTTTGTGCATTTTTTACGGTTTTTCAAAGTTTCCACAAAAAAATGCAGATACTTTTTTTTATTTTTTGTGTTTTATTGTTAGCTTTTGAGTTGTTCTCCAAATGGATATTAGATTTATTTCTCTACGTCTATTACTTCAGAAATTATCAACTACCAAACAGACCCTTCGCTTTTACCTTTTAATTTAAGATTTCAATTTAACCCACTTTTATTAAAAAATAAAGTCAATATTTAATTCTTTTGTTAGTTATTTTGGTAGCCTACCTACTTAGCCTTCGTACAAGACCTAAATTAAGAGTTTTTTTAAGCGAACAGTGGCGCAACTCTAGAAAAAAAAATATTTTCTAAAGTAAGGCTTTTTTTCAGAAAAAAGTGCTCACTTGTGCATAAAATCTTGGTCCCTAGTATTTTCTTTTAGTATTTAAAATAATATCTAGGTTTAGAATGTTTATGGATTACTGTTTTTTGCTAAAAGTACCCACTTTTAGATACTTTTAGGAACAAACAGTAATACATGAAACAGTTTAAACCTAAAGTGGCCACTTTTAGGAAAAAAACAGTAAAACATAAATATTCTAAACCTAGATATTATTTTAAATACTAAAAAAATACTACGGACCAAGATTTTATGCACAAGGGAGCACTTTTTTCGGAAAAAAAGCCTTACTTTAGATTTTTTTTTTCTAGAGTGGCGCCACTGTTCGCGTAAAAGGACTCTTAATTTAGGTCTTGTACGCAGGCTAAGTAGGTAGGCTACCAAAATAACTAACAAGGAATTAAATATTGACTTTATTTTTTAATAAAAGTGGGTTAAATTGAAATCTTAAATTAAAAGGTAAAAGCGAAGGGTCTGTTTGGTAGTTGATAATTTCTGAAGTAATAGACGTTGAGAAATAAATATAATAACAATTTGGAGAACAACTCAAAAGCTAACAATAAAACACAAAAAATAAAAAAAAGTATCTGCATTTTTTTGTGGAAACTTTGAAAAACCGTAAAAAATGCACAAAAAAAATTATTTTTTGGTTTATCATCTTAAAAAAAAAAGTAAAAGAAATACTTGGTTATTTTGTTAGTAACTTAGGTAGCCTAACTACTTAGCCCTCGATCAAGACTTCAATGAAGGTTCTGTGAGCCTTATTAACTGTGAATTTAAAAGTAGGCGGGGTCGACTTTTGCAAAAAAATAATTAAAAACATCATACTGAGGGGGGGGTGAGGCTGCGACCCCCCATATGGGGTGTTTTCATCGATGAAATTGATCATAGAATATACCCTTAAAATTATGTTATAACTTCCCCGGACACACTGTATAATTGAGGCGTGAGTGATAAATATTATGTAATAAAAGAGAGTGGTCGCAAAGGTTTTATGATTATGGTTTGATGATAATAAATGATTTCGGTTACCTATTGCGCTTGTTTTTCCTTGAGATGAAAGTGATTGCCCACCGTGACTGCGGACTCCGCTTCGGCTCGTGCCCAACGTACCAGATAATGTCGTTGATATCCCACTGCTCTATTTGCTGGGAGCCCTGTGGAATATGTCTATATTAATATAACTACATATTGACATCGAAAAGCAGATTTAATGCATTATTTACAAGAATATTAATGCTATGAGATATTACGAAAACGTTTCTTGGTTTGTTTGTTCATTCTTATTTCTAATTTACCTCTCCATTGCCACCTCACATACTTTTCTTATTTATAAAAAATAAATTAATACAAATAGGTTATAAATTTATACGAGTTATTATACCTGTTTATCCTTAAAATAACAGAGTTTCCCATGCTTGAACTCGAACATGTAGGACTTAAATGTTTTGGAGGAGTCGCTGGCGTACTTGAGGGTGCCGCAGACGAGGGAGTTGGCGGTCTTGAGCGCGTCCAGCTGGCGCAGCAGCGAGTTCTCAGAGAGCAGGAGGTAGTTGTCCTTGCGGTCCTCCTCGTCCCAGTAGCCCCAGCGCAGCACCACGTCGAGCAGAACCTCGTCGCAGTGCACCACGCGCCGCATCGACTCCTCGCAGACCACTTCCTCTACCATCAGCAGGTGCGACTCTATCTTCATTTTCTCACAGAGCTCTATGCACACGTCCGTGCTCTTCTTGCTTGGTGTCAGCTGTAAATGTTCAACCATTACTTTTATATTTTGATGTTTTAATTTGAATTGTGTAATTGTTTTGATTTGAAAGTTTTTTTTAAATATTTTGGGGTTTTAATTAGAATAAGTCTCAGAGAAATAAACCAACCGGAGTCGTAACGAACAGGCACCCCCCGCTGGCAAAATTATTGGATTCGGAATCTAAAAGATTATATAAAACTAGTTTTCGCGCGCTTTCGCGTCAGTCTGAGAATGCCTAGCGAGCGGAAAGATCTCCGACAAAATGCCTACTTGCAGTGTGTTTTGTTGCAATAAAAAATCCAAAACGTCTAATTTTCAAAAGGATAACGTTTCCTTCCACATGTAAGTATATTTTTTTACGTAATATTCTCAAATAATGACTAAAATCAGGAAAAAACACAAAAATAGTTTAAACCAAACAGTGTTGCCATTTCATTGCATAAAAAATATTTTGGGGTATTTTTTTTTGTATTGTCCCCTTGATGTCTTCTTAAATTTATTATTGTAGTAAATACATAATGATAAATTAATCACATTACTCGCTGACATGTTCATTCATTTAAGGGTTTTTCCAACCTATAATTAAAAAACTTTAAAAAAGTAAAATATGAATAATAACATCATTATAGATTCGTGTATATTTGCGCGAAATCTTTAGTTAAGAGCCAGTTTACAGCGATGCTAGCGCTATTCTCGAAAAAAATTAATCAAATCAAATAATTCTATAATCAATACAGATATCACTTATTGCTATGCTTCTATGTGACCATGCGCAAGCGAGCAGCGGCGCTGGTGCTTAGAGTGCGTACTAGCTCTAACTCTGTCCTGGCCATGGTTGCGAACAGATTTCACTGTCTTTTTGTCAGACACTGCTCTGACATGCATGTGCATATTAGTTAGTTAAGACTAGTTAAGAGAAATTTTGTATTTTATTTTTATTTATTTTATTTATTGATCGAATCTAATTTCTATTGATACCTTATTTGGTAAAGTATCCTATACTGTGAGAGGCGATGTAGTTCAGGGTGCCCACCACTTGGCTCAGGCAAATATATGTTTGCCTTGCCTTGAAGGCAAAGGCCCTCTCAAGCGAGCCCTCCTCTGTGAAACTCTTATCTTCTAAACTAAGGCAAATATCAAAAATGTGGCACAGTATGACACTTAATAGATAATGTATCCTAGTATTTTTAAGGCACTGTTGTATAGCTTTTAAGTTAAAGACAAAAAAGCTGCAAAGTGTTACTAAAAGTGGCCACTTTTAGCAACAATACGAGGATAATTTTGTTCTTTTTAGTTTGACTACTTTACTGCGCTCAAAAAATACTTCACAAGATTATCTAGTGTCATACTGTGCCACATTTCTGATATTTGCCTTAGTTAAGAAGTTTTTTTTTCGAGAATGGCGCTAGCATCGCTGTAAACTGGCTCTTAAATCCTTTTATATTCTGTCAGTTCAAACAGTTTTTGCTCAGATTTTTCAGACAAGTCATCTGCTAACCGCGGTAATGAGCGGATCGCATCGAACGTTTTCCTCGTTACGGTGAGAGTCATTAAAACTGACCGAAAATGACATCAACTGTGATAAAGTGCGTGAACTGCAATATAGTTATTAATGAATTATTAGCATTTGTGCAAAATAAATGTGACGTAATGGATGAAGTGAGCCTAGCGGCTATAGTATCGTCGAGTTTTACCGAGGAAGATATAAGCACGGCAAAACAACTACTGTGTGATTCTATTACTCATCGGGGAACTAGACGAAAAGGTGAGGGCAAATCAAAGAGAAACCTGGAAGACATAATAACAATAATCAAAGAAACAGATCCGGAAACTGTGCCTATGTTTGTAGCTAGGGAGCTTCAAAAATTGCCCCCTGTTACTTTCGACCATATTGATGTAACCCGCTTGCTTAAGGATATCGTAGTTATACAAAAAGATCTTAAATGTATTCAAGAACAATATCTAATGGAAAATACCAAATATGCTACAATTGAACAAATTAATCAGTTAAAATTTGAAATAGATAAATTGAAGAACCGGTCATTTGAAAGTGAACCTAATGTCAATACCAAGAGGGGTGCTTTCATGCAGGACAGTTTTGAATGCAGTAGCGGGCCGATGGGTATGATTACCGGTTTTGATATGACGCATACGCATGCGCTTGAGTCGCCTATTAGAAGTCCCGCGAACCAACCGTTGCGCGAACAAGTAGAGTTGGTGCCATCTCTTTCGTACGCAGCGTTGACAGCGCAAACAGCCGAAACACCTATCTCTCTCCCACACGCGCCTGCACCGAGTCGCACGGTGGTCAAATCACCCGTGCCCGTGCTTCAACCGCAGCCAGCGCCCGCTTCAACCGTTGTTCGGGTTAATGAAAATAAACAGATGGGCGTTAAAACAGCTGTTTTTAATATTGCAACGAGTAATGCAATTTCTGTGAACAATAAACCAGAACAGGAAGAAGGTTGGACATTAGTAAGGTCTCGCAAAAGAACACCTCAGTCCCGTTTTACGGGAAGACAGGGAAAGGCTACAGTAAACCCGGTATCAAAATTTAAGGCATCTGGAATGAAGATTCCTTTATTTATTTACAATGTTTCATGCGAAGCGACGGAGACGGATGTTGCGGAATACATTGAGGAAATAACAGGGATTACAGTTGTTCCAGAAAAAATTGAAAAGAGAGGATATAAGTCTAATTATTATAATTCTTATAAAATAGAGGTACCGAAACATAAATTATCAGTATTTTACAATGAGGAAATTTGGCCAGAGGGCATCTACTTTCGAAAATTTTATGATTTTCAGAAACGCGAGATCAATAGAACCGAATTTAGAAAATCAAATGTCAATCAAGCAGGCACAGATCAAATTTTAACAAATATAAATGGCTAATTCAAATAACAGAACCAGCAAATTTGTGACCTTTAATTGTAAATCCTTAAAGAGGTCTGTAGACAGCGTAAGAGATCTTTGTCGTGATGCACATATTGTGGCATTGCAGGAGACATGGTTGATGCCTCATGACTTGCCATTACTAAGTAGCATACATCCGGATTTTTCAGCGACAGGTGTTTCTGCTGTCAATTTAGCGGACGGAATACTGCGCGGGCGCCCGTATGGAGGTGTGGCGCTTATGTGGCGGAAAGACTCGTTTGATGCGGTGTGTGTTATAAAGTGTAACAGTGTAAGGCTATGTGCAATTAAGTGCAAAGTAGCGAGTCGTTCAATCATGTTTTTCTCAGTGTATATGCCTACGAACTCTCAGGAAAATATAACTGAATTTACTGCATGCCTTTCGGAAATAAATGCTACTATTGAGGAGAATGATGTGGATACGGTATTTGTTCTTGGTGACTTTAATGCCCACCCCGGTGAGTTATTTTGTAATGAGATGTTAAGATTTTGTGTAGAGCAACGTTGGACATGTGTGGACATTGAGTTACTCGGCTGTATAAATAATGTGTATACGTATGTGAGTGATATTCATGAGGGAAGTTATAGTTGGCTGGATCACTGTTTAGTAACGTCTGTCGCGCGAAAAGCTGTCTTGCGAGTAAATGTTAGAAAAGAGGTAAGCTGGTCTGATCACTATCCTCTAGAAATTTACTGTGATATACAAGTGCTACCTAGGACGCGCAATGTGTTAAATAAATCATTGACAAACCCTGTAGTTTGGGGCAATAGAGATGATGATCAGATCAGCAAATACAGTGAAATATGTAACTCAAAACTTCGTGAAATAGACATTCCAGAGAAGTTATGTGAAAGTTGCGATACAATCTGCGCTACTGTTGAACATAGGTTAGTGATAAATGATTTATATACTTCTATACTACATATATTACAAGAGGCAGCGAGCTTCACTCATAAAACCGTCGCAAATAAGAAAAGACACGTTGTAGGCTGGAATAAACATGTAAAATACTTTCACGGGGAGGCTCGACAAGGGTTTAGTGAATGGATTCTATACGGGAAACCAAAATCTGGTCCTATTTATGAAAACATGGTCAAAACTAGAAAAACTTTTAAAATGCGATTAAAGTGGTGTCAAGATAATCAAGAACAAATTAAACAGGATATCTTAGCCACGGAACACAAAGCTAAACATTTTGGTAACTTTTGGAAAAGTACGAAAAAACTAAGCCCTAGAACGAGTGTCCCCGTGGAAGTAGAGGGTTTATGTGAGCCGATTGCTATTGCTAATCTCTTTATGGACATGTTCAAGGTAGAGCCTGTCGCTACATCGGAACGTAGTGACCGGATACGCGATGTTTCATGTGGTAAGGAGTACAAGCGCTTTTCTATTAAGGAAGTAGAGCAAGCTATCCGTAGCATGAGGCATGGAAAGTCTCCGGGACACGACGGGCTCAGCCTGGAGCACTTAAGGTATGCTGGTGTGCACCTACCTAGAGTCCTAACAATGTTGTTTAATTTATGTGTGGGTCATTCTTACTTACCGGAGGGTCTTATGCGCACAGTTGTGGTACCTATAGTAAAAAATAAGACCGGGGATGTGGGGGACAAAACCAATTACAGACCTATTTCATTGGCCACCATTGTAGCAAAGGTGCTGGACAGTCTTCTTGATACACAGTTAGATAAATATCTCAAACTGCATGATTCGCAATTTGGTTTTAGAGCTGGCCTATCCACCGAAAGTGCCATTCTGTGTCTCAAGCAGACTGTCCGGTACTATACAGACCGAAAAACTGCCATCTATGGATGCTTCTTGGACCTTTCTAAGGCATTTGATATGGTATCGTATGATGTGCTTTGGAGGAAGCTTAGTAATGAAACTAGTATTGATTCAGAGTTCTTGGGCATACTAAGGTATTGGTACGAGAACCAGGTAAATGTGGTTAGATGGCGTGATGCACTTAGCGATGAATATAGGCTTAAATGTGGTGTCAGACAGGGGGGTCTGACTTCTCCAAAGTTGTTCAATCTCTTTGTTAATAGATTGCTTGTGGAGCTCAGCGAAACCAAAGTCGGTTGCTCGATCGATGGCACGGCAATAAACAACATAAGTTACGCCGACGATATGGTTTTGCTGAGTCCTTCGATAAATGGGATTAGAAAACTTGTAACTATTTGTGAGAAATATGCAGCTGATAACGGTCTGAGATATAACTCTAAAAAGAGTGAATTTATTGTATTTTCTTCGAGAGGCAAGTCACCTGCAGTGGTACCCCCGATAAAGCTCTGTGGTGTACCCTTAAATAGAGTTAAGGAGTTCAGATACTTGGGTCATATTTTTGATGAGCGGCTTAATGATGATGAGGATATAGAGAGGGAGAGAAGGGCGTTGTCGATCCGCAGTAATATGCTTGCACGTAGGTTTTCGAGATGTACGCAGCCTGTTAAGCTGACACTATTTCGTGCATTCTGTCAGTCATTCTATACATGCAGCCTATGGGTGAGCTATACTCAGCGGGCCTACAACGCCCTTCGTATCCAGTACAACAATGCGCTGAGGGCGGTGTTGAAGAAGCCGCGACATTGTAGCGCGTCGGCAATGTTTGCACAAGCAGGCATTGACGACTTCTACTGTATCATGCGCAAACGAACGGCATCGTCAATGAGACGCTTGCGAGAGTCGAGCAACACCATCCTCAGGGTGTTGTCTCCTAAGGTCGAAAGCCCTTTCTTAAGACACTGGGTAGGTGTACATACCAGCTTTAGATAAGTATTTATTTTGTTGTCACCATGTTTATTTTTTAATATTATTATTTAATTGTAATTTGTCAATAAGTATATTTTTAAGTATTAACCTATTCATAAGAAATTTACTAACAGTTATGGATTGAATAATCTAAAATAAAAGCATTTATTATTATTATTATTTAAATTGTATCTATAGATTTTCTAAATGATGCTCTGTGAATATTGCTTAAGGTGGTAACTCTCGCTATGGCGCGAAATTAAAATTTTTTCGTGTTTTTATTTATTCTGGCGAAAGTATACATTTTTAATAAAGTTTAAATAAATTCGCGAATGTAAAAAACCATCTCCCATATTGTAGTACAACGTTTTTTGAAGACAGACCTACAGATTTTGTGTCTAAGGGGTATAAGGCCAAAAAACAAGTTCCTTGAATATACACAAAATCGGTAACTCTGTCTTTCAAAAACGATATATCACAATGTGGGAAATAGGGTTCTACGTACGCGAATTCATTTAAACTTTATTTAAAATGAATACTTTCACCAAAATAATTAAAAAACGTGAAAAAATTTAAATTTCGCGCCATACCGTGAGTTACCGCCTTAAGAATAATGAATCAGATATCTTGCTAATTCAGAGTGTAAATCTTGGTTTTTGGCCATTTCACAATAATACATAAAATCAGTAAATCTGTCGATTTGTCACAATGTGAGAAACGGTTATTTAGCGACGGGAAACTTTTTTTTGCCACTATTAAAAACGCAAAGAAAATTAAATTTCGCGCCAAACCCTGACGTACCAGCTAAATTTTTAACAAAATGAAATAAAAATACCAAAAAAAAATACATGTTTCTTTTTTGTGATTACATACTAAGTATTTATATTTTATTTAGTTTTAATAAGAAGTATTTTTATAGATACTTACTTACTTTATAGTTTGTAGCAATCATTGAACTATGTAGCAATCTGTCACGTCAAATATATTTATTGTGTGTTAAAATCTTACGATAAGCGCGAATCCTGACTCCCGACTCGCACTTGACTTAGCCGTACCCTAGCTGGAATACTAATTTTTTCTCTGTTTTTCAAACGTTCAATCAAACTGACCATGATTCCCAGATTTGCTTGTTTCAAAATTATTATTATTATTATTAGCCTATATTGTCCCACTGCTGGGCAAAGGCCTCTCTCCCCCTCTTCCACTCCTCTCGCTCTTGCGCGGTCTGCCACCAGTTCTTATCCAGCGCACCCAGCTCGTCGCTCCACCTCTTTTTCGGGCGACCACGGCGCCTCTTCGCGTCTCTTGGTACCCATTCTGTGGCTATTTTGGACCATCTGTTCGGCTGCATCCGTGCGACGTGACCGGCCCAATCCCATTTTAACTGGGCAGCTTTCTGAGCTACATCTAATATTTATGTTTCAAAAAAGGCAGTTTTATTTCTAAAAGTTTGCCACCCAGCTAGTGCTGGTATTCGAACAGTATAAACTCAATCGATGATCGATTTTTTTTTGAGAAGTAAGTAGTATCTACTTTTCTCAATTTTACTTTTTTTTTGTTTTTATTTAAATTGAAAAGTATGTATGTTAGTATGTGAGGTGAGGATGTATGAATGTTTGTTAAGGTGAAATCTTGCAAATCAATTTTGAAGCCTCAACTTTATCCGATTGAACTGAAATTTTGTATACGCGTTCAGTGTGCTTTACAATTAATTGTAAGCTTTGTGACGTCTTTAAAAATGCAACATGGCCGAAAGCTTAAGATGGCGTACTAGGTTGTTTGTAGTGCACTCCTGCAATATGGGTATCAAATGAAAGGCCTTGCTGAGCATAACTCAAAAAATAACTTTATGTCTCTTTCAATTTAATAATGTCGGACTTCTTAAGATGGCGGACTAATATTTTTTTACAATATGGGTATCAATTGAAAGGAAATGCAAGGAATTGAAATGTTTGGTAGTTCGTTTAGAAATTTTGACTGTGCTGTGTTGTTGTTTTTTTTATTCGCCATACTGGGTAGTCAAAGAAGAAAAAGTCCATATAGCCAACCCTTTAGTAGTACATAATTGTGTAAATTTATATTGTATTGCGTTACGAAGTTCGCCGGGACAGCTTGTATGATATAGAACCTTGTCGCGAGACTTACCTAATATTAAACGAGTAAATTAACTCTTAGAAAATTATAAACTTAACAAAATAAGAGTTATTTATAGGAAATTATATCTCTCAACAAGCTTTTAAACCATATAAATTATATAATGACGTTATGCTAATAGAAACGATTTAAAGGAAAAGTTTATTTGTTCGTTTTAGCGCATTTAAATAAAAGCTTGATTTTAAAAAGGTCTTTCACTTTGAATTTGAAACCTCCTAATATCCGTAATTTTCTTATTTGGTCTACGTCTTTCAGAATCTGAGTTGGCAATAATTCCTGTAGCTTTATACTATAGCTATAGCTTTATACCAAGAAATAATAATTTTTTATAATCGTTTTGATAAGTAATATCCTGCATTAAATATCCAAGAATCTCATTGATAACCTTCACTACTCGTATATTTCGCAGAATTCATCGATACTAATTTATCGACAGCACACAGCACTATCTTTTTGACTGAACTGACGATTGATAGCGATGTAATCTTAAATGCAATGGTGTTAAAATGTGTTTGTGTGCGTTTCCTCGCCCCCCGCACCGAACGTGGCAGACTTTTTTGCATTGAGAATTGCGCTCATCGTCTCTCCAGTTGGTTAAATTCTCTAAGGAATAAGTGATGTAAGTAGTGTACATCTGGTGTGAATAGGACATAAAAAATAGAAGTATAAGGTACGTACATATCATCTTATGTTTTTTTTACAGATTATAAAGCCTAAACATGTCACTTTCACGGATAAACGACTGATAAGAGGTCGATTAATCTTTACGGTATAAGTACTAATTAATACATAAACATGTAAGGCGGTACGAAGTTCGTTAATTCAAAGCTCCAAAAAGTAATACTGGAAAATAAAAAAAAACTGACAGTGACTTGACAGCAGGTGTTCCTGTCGCGCAGATAGAGCCACAGCCGCAGGTCCCCGGCGCGGGCGAGGCGCGGCGCGGGCTCGGCGGCGGCGGCGGCGGCGGCGTGGGCGGCGGGCGCGCCCAGCACGCGCAGCAGCACGCGCCGCACGGCCGCCTCGCGCCGCCGCTCGCTCTCCGTGGGCTGCCACACGCCCTCCCACGACGCGATCAGCGACCGCACCACCAGCACTTCCTTCGACGACCACGCGGTCTGCAGCGTGCTGCTCGTCTGTTCAATGTATTGCTATGGTTGTTTTACTAAGGTCGGATTGCGTTATTCTGAATATTTGAGACATAGCTACATTGACAATTTGAGCTCGCTTGACGTTTTGCCTCTAAACAAAGAAAATGTTAACCTACCCACTTCGTGGTTATGTGTGAATTACAAGGACGTTGGACAACAGAAATGAATTGGCTGATGTAATAACTACTGTACTTGTACATATAACACGATTTATTTGGTTTCTATTTATACAATATATCACTCAATCTATTTTAAATCTTTCCCTATTCAGACTTCTTACTTTTTATAATGAAACAAAATCATGCACGAATTATACACCTTAATAAATTAAAATGTCAGTACTCCCCAACCACAAAGTAAAACAGATTAGATAGATATATTTTACCACAGCAGCAGGCATGATGGTGGGCGCCCAGACGGAGGCGAGGTTCTCGGCGGTCATCTTGTTGGCGTGCGCCATGGTCTGCAGGAAGTGCAGGTGCGCGAACAGCTTGCGCGCCGTGGTGCGCGCCACCGGCGGCAGCTCCGACATCAGCCGCCGGTACTCGCTGTGCCGCGCTGACTCCTCTTTTATGTCTGCTAATTTAATTGCTAGTTAGAGTGCGTGCCAGCTTTATCTGCGCGCGGTCAAAATATCAACCAACTAGCAAACAATCTATCAGGCAAATAGCTGTTTGTTCTGAATCGCGGGTGAAGTATGTATATATACAGTGGAGCCCTCAGTCGAGCGCATACAAATCTGGCCCAGACTAGTTCTTCATTCAATCAACATCGCAGAGGCAAATAAACGCCTCTGTACCTTTACTGATTATCTATTTTTGATTGATTATTAATATACTTTTACCAGATAAGATTGTTTACGACAATGAGGCACATTTCACATGCACTGAGAAAGTAGCACACGATTTCACTAACCTTTTCTAATCTTATAATCCTAAGTCAGTAAAAATTTAACTGACAAAACGAAATTAACATGAAAAATATTAATATATAGGTTAGAGAATATTACAAAATTAAAAACTAATAATTATAAAATCTATTTACAAACTACTTACATACGTGTACATATTTTATAGTGCTAAAATTTTGTTAGATCATTTCAATGCCTAAGCAAAGGACTGTCCACTTTGATAGCAAACACTATAGCGCCGTATGCTTGAAAAACGCTTTTAATTTGTAGAACTGACCGAGCGCTTGCAGCAGAGCCTGATGCATGTCCTGCGGTATGAGAGGCTCGGGCAGGTCTCGGAAGAAGCGCTTGAGCACGCCGGCGACGTCGTGCTCGGAGTGCGCGGCCGGACTGAGCTGCACGGCCCAGGCGTCGCGGCGGAAGCGCGCCAGCAGCTGCGCCAGCGTCGAGCTGCTGCCCGCGCGCCGGTAGATGCCCTCCGACATGCTGCCTGCAGGTGATACACAAGACACTCACATCACAACGAATCGTCTTTTATCGCTTTTTAAAGCCGGGTAATCCACAGTATTATGTCTCGCCTGGACCCGGCTAAGGTTCATGTACGGTACATTTTAGTATTATGCTTATATTATATCACTATGTCAAACTTTGTTGTTATATTTTCATTAACTCTGGACAATGCCCCAATTAGAGAATACATAGCAAGCTATAGAGTGCTTGCTATCGCACTTGAACTGTTTCCGACCATATGGAAACTATTATAAAAAAATATGTTTCAATAATAGACTAGATTATTGAATCAAAAATTTCTACAAAGCAAAAATATTACATAATCACGCGTCTATATTTCGTAGGCAGGGGGGTAGGCAGAGGCATCAGCTCATTGTTTGAGCCTACGAGAGGCATCAGTGCATCGAGCTGGACCCACGTTTGGCTGAGTTCATTTGCGCCGTTTATTTTTTCCACAAAGCTTAGGTCAGATATTCTATAGTCCCCTGCGCACATACACTACTAACTCTACACACTACATACCGTGAGCGTAAATGAAGCTGATGCACTTGTCGACGAGGGCCGGCACGTCCTCCTTGGTGAGCTGCTGGTGGTGCAGGTAGGCGCCGTTGTTGTGCGCCGCCAGCTTCACCATACCGCGCCAGCCCTGGGGGCGAACAGGCGAACGTAAACTACCTTTACTTCCTGTCTTTGGCTACAACTCTTAGCTATACTTTAATAACATCACGCAAAGTATAATTTATGAGAAAAATATTTTGATTTATCCAACAAAGCAAACCTTTAGCTCCTTCTCGTGTGGGAAGCGCAGATAGAGCGTGGCGTGCGGGCAGTCGAGCAGCAGGCTCGCGCCGCCGTCCGCCGGGCAGCGGCGCCGCGCCTCCTCGTCCGCTTCCTGCGTCACTAAGACCACATACAATATTACTATTTACTACTAGCTTACTCGGCAAACTTCCTATCGCCTTAGAATACTTATATAAGTTTGCACGATTATTATTAAACTACCTACCTGGTGAAGACTCTATGGGCTATGTTATTTGCCTGCCCAGGACAGACAGGAAAACCAATTTAAAAACCACAACGTCAAATCTTTGATAGGAAAATAGAAAGAACATTATGTATGGTAAATAATAATTAATAACTCAAATTAAAAAAATTAAAAACCCCCGACACAGTCAGACCCCTCATCAACTTAACTAGAACTAGAGCTTATCTTTCCATAATAATTGAAGCAACACGAAACCAAATTTCAAATCGATAGGACAAATGGAAGGTGGTTAGATCCTCTCATCCATTATTCAAGAGCTGATCATCTTTAAACGGCAGATCAGGTCATGGTTACCTTAACATATACTTTCAATATCATATATGTAACATGGTACCAAATTTCAACTCGATCTGACATAAGGAATCTAGTTAGATCCTCTCATCCATTATTCAAGAGCTGATCATCTTCAAACGGCTGATCAGGTCATGGTTACCTTACCAAATACTTTCTATATCATAGATGTAACATGGTACCAAATTTCAAATCGATCGGACATAAGGAAGCTAGTTAGATCCTCTCATCCATTATTCAAGAGCTGATCATCTTCAAACGGCTGATCAGGTCATGGTTACCTTACCAAACACTTTCTATATCATAGATGTTACATGGTACCAAATTTCAAATCGATCGGACATAAGGAAGCTAGTTAGATCCTCTCTTCCATTTTTCAAGAGCTGATCATCTTCAAACGGCTGATCAGGTCATGGTCACCTAACCAAATACTTTCTTTATCATAGATGTAACATGGTACCAAATTTCAAATCGATCGGACATAAGGAAGCTAGTTAGATCCTCTCATCCATTATTCAAGAGCTGATCATCTTCAAACGGCTGATCAGGTCATGGTTACCTTACCAAATACTTTCTAAATCATAGATGTTACATGGTACCAAATTTCAAATCGATCGGACATAAGGAAGCTAGTTAGATCCTCTCATCCATTATTCAAGAGTTGATCATCTTCAAACGGCTGATGAGATCTTCATCAGACATGGCTAAGAACACTCGGCCTGAAATTATCTATGATACAAAAAAAACTAAACGAAAATCGGTTCAGCCGTTTGGGCTCTACGATGCCACAGACAGATACACAGACAGACAGACAGACAGATACACACGTTAAAATGATAACACCCCTCTCGGAATTTTCGTTCGGGGGTTAAAAAAATGTTTTCACTAACTTCATCGCAATTTTCCATAATGTTCTCACCTTTTAAAAACGGTTTAAAAGGTAGGGTTTCCTACCCGTGATCCCGGGATGGGGAATTCCCGGGAAATCGGCCGATCTTCTTCCCGGGAAAAAAATCCCTAGTTCCCGTGAATCCCGGGAAAAATAATACCATAGCGAAATTCGAATGAAATACTTACGAATCAATTCTCATATCGGTATTGTTTTATTGGACTATTCAGACCTTTGATAAATCCTGTTATTTCCACAAAAAATTGATGCTTACATTACGATCAAACTTTTACTGCAATTTTAATTGAAACAATCATACACTCAACGGTAAAAAATGTGGCTTGGTCGATCATTAGGAAAGGGGGTCCCATATACTTAATAGTTATTTATGTGACGTACATAATATGAGGCATTAATACACGTGTTTGGTATAATAAGATCGCATTAGTATTTTAATGCCTAATTATGTCCAGTTGCATTATATAACTTTATCTAATGCATATCATAAGTTTTCTACAATATGTTCAGAATAATTTTTGGTGGAATACTTATTTCACGGCAAAATACAATACATACAACTACAATAACTTTTCTGATCTTTAGAAGTTCGTTCGAAACAAATGACTGAAATGAAAAAGGCCGGGAAATTGGACACCCTATTAAGAGGAGTTTAACAAAATTAAAAATATATATATTTATACGGATCTGAGACCAAAAGCTCTCCGCAACTGACTCATTTTTCGTTTCGCTCGCGCCGAGTCGCAGACACAGCTCGAACAGAAAAGGAGTGGAGTCGACGAATGAGGATCAATATACGCAGAAATTGCGCAGCACTGTTCGTGCCTATCCATCTTTTCAATTTAATCATCCAGACAGCAAGCGCCAAGCTAGGAATATTTGTCCATTGATACCTCACAAAACTGTTTTTGCTTTTCGTCACAATTTTATTTTAGCCAAACATCTAATTAATAAAATTAATAGAATGGAAAAATTGAAAGATCTCAATAGGTATGAATTAAAGGTTAAAGTTTCGAAACTACTCCAAGAACTAAGCTACGATGAAATAGAAAAATTGTTATCAAAATAATGTTAATAATGTAGGTAGGTACGTATACAATACATGCTAAGATTTATACATAGTTCAAATTCATACTCAAAATATTTACCAATTTGTATTATTTTACTCTCATTTGGATCTATTTGTCTATCTATCTATTTACCTTACTTATGAATGATGTTTTATATGAACTTCATCAATTTGTCTTATTAAATACATACATACAATTAATTAATTAATTATACACATATAATTATTTACAGTTTTTATAGTAACTTTCATCGACTTGTTTTATATTTACACTGCATGTTGTCCTAAATTATTATTTTATCAATTATATTATACTTGAATTTCCTAATACTCTGTTAGAAATAATAAATATATTTATATTTTAAGCATGTTAGTTGTAAGCATGTTATCTATAAATATAACTTATCAATCACTAAATTATGCGGCCACATATATTTTAATTGTTGTAATGTTTGTCTTCTTAAGCAATTCCACTGGCTCCTGAGATACAGGTTTACGCCTAGTTCAGGAATCAGGGTTTTCATTGATGTTAACTACAGATTATATTTAAATGTAATGTTTAAATTTGTCATGTAGGCTATGTTTGAGAAATAAATTTTATTATTTTTTTTTTTTTTTTTTTTTCAATAAGTGATATCTTTAATTTATTAACATTTATATACAAGTATTTACAAAAAATTATAATAAATAATAAAACACATACTTAATTATAAATAGAACACTGCTTCCAAATCACCACCACCCGGCGGCACGGTGCCCAGCAGGCTGGCTGCATTGCCACGTTGAATGGCCAGGCTGATGCGCTGGCCCAGGTATGAGCCAGCCCGCTGATCACCAGTATGGTCGATAAGGCGCGCCGACAACTCTTTGTATAGGCGGCGCGCCTCCGGTCCCCATGGTCCGAGCGTCTCCACCCCAAACGGCACAAACTCATATTGTTGTCCGATAGATGCGTATTTGCGCCGTTTGAGGTCTTCTGCTGCCGCAGCTGCCGCACCAGCGCCAGCCGAGCTCCGCTGGACATGGCAAGCCGCTAGAGTGTCGACGCAAGTAGCGTCCCACACCAACGGCCTGCCATGGCTCCAGGGAATGACCGTCATACCATCGGGTCTTTTTCCATCGTCACGCAGTAAGCCATTCGGTTCCAGAATGGCTGGTACGTTGACGGTGGCAAAAGCCCGACGGATGATATCATTTAGGCTGGCATGGCGCGACCAGCGGCCTGCACTCCGCAAACAAGACAAACCATGGTGCCCTCGGTTGTCGACCATATCCCCGCAGTGGCAGCGATGTGGAACGCAGGTCCTTACTCCCAGCCTTAGACAAACCGCTAGGGACAATTTTATTATTATTATTATTAATATAAATATGTAGATAGTTATGGAAAATTCAAAATAATTATTAACCACGCCAATTATAATTATTATTCATGACAAAACTTTTTTTATCATGAATTATCTTTTTTAGGGTTATTCCATTAGTCTCCAAAAATCATTTTTTTTTATTTCCGTTTAGTCTCCAAGCTGATTTATTCTTATTCTTATTTAATTATTTTCCATTTCCTATAGTCTCCAAAATATTAACAGGCAAAGATGGTATGGACGACAAAACAAGCAAGAAAATCCAGTGTTAACAGCATTACAAAATAAAAATATAGTAACCGATACAAGATTATCGCCTGGATTTAAAAAATATTTACACTCGTTGTCAAAAACCTTACAAACTGATAAGGGGCGGCTATGACTACAAATAGGTACTAAGTTTTACGGAAAAAATAGCCGTGGAACTAGGTAGGTACTAAGTTTTACGGTTATTAAACCAATCACAGAGCGCTGCTCGGTAGTCCTTCGGCGAAAGTACCGTTATTTAAAATAAAAAAAATGAGTGCATGTGGTACTCTATTTTTTCTAATCCAGTCTAATCTTTGATTTGAGGAGAGATTAGGCTAGTGTCACTGTGTCAGTGCATAACGGAAGAAAGTGAAAATTCAGGCGCAGGACCTAGCACAATCACGCCGTTTAAATATATATCAACTCACGTAAGTTTGGTTAATAATTATGATAAGCTAAGTATTATTACAGTATAGAAAATGTGCAAGAAGTGTTTAGAAATTTATTACATGTTTAATAAAAGGGTAGTCACCTATTTTCCCCTATCGTTACTTATTTATTTTGCATAGTAATAGTTCTTCTGATTACTTACTTAATTTAATTAATTAATTAAAGATTAATTACTTCTGATTGTTGTAAATGTAAAAAAAAATATTCCCTTACCTAAGCAAATTTTAACAGTCATAAGTATTATTTTTTTGTGAAGTTCACGAGAGTTCATATGTAAATATTTATTGAAACTGATATACTAAAAACTACGTTTTATTAAAATTCCTAAACTTTTGTTGTTGTCTCTACATAGTTAAACTTACCTGGAGACTAAAAGGAATAGTTGTATGAAAAAAAAAATTTGTACCTACCTTAACCAAAAAAGTGTTTTGGAGACTAATAGGAAACGTTGTATGGGGCGGCAAAATTTTGGACATCAAAGGTTTTGGAGACTATCGGAATAACCCCTTTTTTAATTATTAAAATGAGACTATTTTTTACTGAATCAGAATATTTTATTTTTTAGCACATGTAATATGCTAATAATATTGTAATTACATACGATGATCATAAGAATTTAAGTTAGTTAGTTCACACCGCTAAAAGTTACAATTTTTACTCGGATGGGTGTGACGTCATCTCGTCTGAACTAAAATCGAACGAACTCAATTTTCTGCGAAGGCGACTCTTTTCATTATATTTCATTTTAAAAGTTCATTGTTTAACATGTATAATTTGAGTTCTAAATTTGAACATAATTCAAGTTTAGTTATCGACAAAGTCAAGTACAAATTAAGATGCACACAATGATACAGGTTTCTTTATATAGGCCACTAACTTGTCGTTTCTGAATATGTTGTAGGGAAGTAATCATATGGATGTAGATTAAATTCAATTCCTTCTGATACCAAGCCGGCCTGTAAAGAGAGATGCAGTTTTATAAGATAAGTAAATATAGGTATAAAGCAGTGGCTAAGGTTGTTTTTGAATGTCAGTTTAGTCTGACTTCAGCATAAAACGTTCCGAGTGGACGTCTGAAGGCCTGGCACAACTTTAGCGTTCAATACATCTCATTCGCTAATGACGTCGACTCATTCACATCAGTAGTCGACAAACCGTGATGGCGTTTAGCGCAGCGTATTAGGAGTGCAGAGGAGGGGTGGCATATCTACGTATAATTACCTAGAACTTTAGGTCTTTATGCAAAGTTACGAACTTCATACGAATCTACACATTTTCTATCAAATTAAAGAAATAAAAAAAATACAAATCCTTAGTCGGAAAGGGCAAATTTCCTTTTTGACCGACGAAAAAAAAAGGAGGAGGTACTCAATTCGACACGTACATTTTTTTTTTTTTTTAATGTATGATCACGCATAACTTTTTACATAGTAGTCCAATTTTGATAATTCTTTTTTTAATCGACAGGGCATACCTTGAAGTTGGTCCCATAAAAATTTGGAAATAAAATTCCCACCCTAAGGGTGGGAAAATAGGGGTGACTTTTTGGTCGGCGGGTCGATTTATCAACTCACAAGTTGCATTTCCGTGTAACACTATACATTTTGATACCTACTTACAATATCTTTTGAAATAAAATAATATTAGCCGAAAGACGTCCACTGCTGGACATAGGCCTCCCCCACAAATCGCCATACCGACCGGTCTTGTCGTCCCTGTAAACCATGTCGTCTGATCACCTTATGCGGTGTGACCACTGAACACCTTGTGGGAGAAGAAAATAATAAAACCCTAAAAGAACTGAAAAGCATAAAATAAAACTTTTTATAAAAAAATAGAACCGCCGAAAAAAAAACTGAAAAGCATAAAATAATAATCTAATTACTAAGTTCTTAAAGTAATGTAGGGTATACCAAGTAATTTTGAGTCGGCGCCACAGATTCCTCGTACAAAGATCACTAAATTAGGTACCTTAAATTTAAAGAAATAACCAAAATTCGTGAAAAATTCGCAAAATCAATCTTTACGTAATTAAGGAATTTGCGCGCGCCGACTTAAAATTACTTGGTATACCCTACATTACTTTAAGAACTTAGTAATTAGATTATTATTTTATGCTTTTCAGTTTTTTTTTCGGCGGTTCTATTTTTTTATAAAAAGTTTTATATATATAAAGAATATTAGTAGTAATAGTAAATTTATAAAACAATACAAAAAAAAGACTGCACTGAAAGTTTAAGTTATTCATCATCATCATCATTTCAGCCGTAGGACGTCCACTGCTGGACATAGGCCTCCCTCAAGGCTCTCCATCTGTACCGATCGCAGGTGGCCTGCATCCAGCGTGGACCCGCAGCCTTGCGCAGATCATCCGTCCATCTGGTCGGTGGACGTACTACGTTGCGCTTGCCGATCCGTGGTCTCCACTCGAGAACTTTTCGGCCCCAGCGGCCATCTGTTCTGCGGGCTATATGACCTGCCCATTGCCACTTCAACGAGCTTATCCGCTTGGCTATGCCGGTGACCCTGGTTTCTCTACGTATGTCCTCATTTCTGATTCGATCCCGCAGAGAAATCCCGAGCATAGCACGCTCCATGGCTCGTTGAGCTACTCGGAGCCTGTTCATAAGCCCTATAGTGAAGCACCACGTTTCAGAACCGTATGTCATCACTGGCAGCACACATTGGTTAAATACCTTCGTCTTCAGGCACTGAGGAATATTGGACGAGAAGACGTTGCGTAGTTTCCCGAACGCCGCCCATCCGAGCTGGATTCGGCGATTGACCTCCTTCTCGAAGTTGGACCTACCTAATTGGATGGTTTGTCCTAGGTATACGTACTCGTCGACAACTTCGAGAACCGAGTTCCCAACCATAACTGGGGTAGGCAGAACATGGACATTAGACATGACCTTCGTCTTGTCCATGTTCATTTTAAGGCCCGCCTGTTGGGAGACTCGGTTGAGGCCTTCGAGCATCGTGCTGAGTTCCTCCATCGACCTTGCCATGACTACGATGTCGTCGGCAAACCGAAGGTGAGTGATGTATTCGCCGTTAATATTGATGCCCTGCCCTTTCCATTCTAGAAGTTTGAAGGCGTCTTCTAAAGTGGCGGTGAACAGTTTCGGAGATATAACATCTCCCTGTCTCACGCCTCTGTTCAAGTTATTAGTTTAATTTAATTGCATTCCGATTTTAATTGCATCCAAACCGGCATCGCAGTCGTTGGCGAGGCCATCTTGATTCCAATCTCGAGAACTGGCCAAAGGTGACACAATGCAGGAATAGAAATAATTGGAGAATTAGGGTAGGTTTCCAGCAGTTAAAACTTTAGATGCTACATAAAAAAAATCATTCTTATAACCTCAATTTCTGCTTTTTAATATCTTTATATCAGAAAAATATGGCATTCATTTGTTAGGATGAACGCAGTATTATAAGTAAATCTTTACTATACATGGTAATAATAATAATAAAATATGTAATAACACATCACACTCAGAGCCCCTAACTAGGAAGAACCTGTATCTTGGATGCCCGAAACACACACAGAGACGAACATCACACCTAGACCCGAAACAAACATCGATATTCATCATATCACAATATTCGCCCCGCCCGGGAATCGAACCCAGGTGCACACGCTTCTCAGTACACACCCCTGCCAACTGAGCCACGGAGCAGTCAAACAACAGTAATAGTACTAAAAATTATCTTGCTTAATACTTTTCTTTAGAGCGTTATTACTTGTAGTCAGGATTTAGTTTCCAACTTAATTTTTGTTTTGACTACTTTGTGGTTATAATAATTAAGTATTTTCGAAAGCGCTTTATTAAATTTTTATTTCACTTAATAAGAATTTTTGACATAATGACATCTGTAAGTTGAGACAAAGGCGTCTCCACAGATTCCGTTCCGCTGCTGTTTTGTTTATATTTTATATAGGGTTAAACTACACGATCATTGTCAACCTTCAAGATTGTCATGGTTTTATTTAGATGCTGAAAATAATGATTTTTGTCATTTTACAGCATTAACTACAAAAATCATGTCATTATAATACATTATTTTATTAAACTATTAACGCAATTTTAAACTAATGACTGATTAAAGCGGATGGTGCCAATATTTGGTTTATGGTTTGAAAGTTTATATTAAAATATCAATATTAAATGGTTATACGCACAAAACAACAATACCATATATTGACGATTTAGCAATTTATTTTGCAGTTATAAATTTAGCCAAGAGAAATTTGTAAAAGTGACAATCATGGGGCAGTTTAATAATAATAATAATAATGGTAGGGTTGTGACGACCCCATCGCCCAGTGGAAATTCCAGTACTTTCGGTCTGGAACTTCCATTGCAATTAGTCACCGCAGGGACGGCTTGTGGCGAGTCGATGGTGAGTGGCGACACCACGGACCCTATACCTCCAGGGGGACACACGCAGTCATCACACGCACACTCACATTCAGTCATCACACACACACACCCCCCCGCCTCTGAGCTTGCCTTCACCAGCCGGCCAGAGTGGAGTAGCAAGAGCGAAGCCTATGCTCCAGGTTGGAAGTGTAAAATGTCATAACGCCGGGTGCATCTTATGCTGCCCGCAGTCTCACCTCTCGACAACCTGAGCTGTCCACGCCCAGTGTTGCAACCCGTTGCCAATATATAGGCGACTTAGTGGAAGCCCACCCAGTGGACAGCGAGTCACCGCCTGCCATGATAATTAGTGAAATGTTGCATTAAAGGCAGGCGTATACCGGTATTTCACTCCATAGCACCAGTTAACCGGTCCATTAAACAGTTCACCCCATAAACCATTTCTTGTCATCCATTTTACAATAGTTCCTATCACCTTCTGGGTGCCGCCTCTGGGTGCATGATCTATTTGTGCATTTAGTGGCGGTGTCTGGTTGGTGATCCATATACAATATAGCAAAACTCTCGAAAGGGCCTCTACGAGTTGGATTCGTCCCCTCGCACGCCTCTCAAAGGACCGGGCTCCATCCCGTGATACCGAAGAGTATTGAGAAACATAATAATAATAATTTATTTCAGACCAGAGTCCATATAATGTTAGTACTTACATACAAAAACCTACTTATAGCTAATGTTAGTAAGACTTAACTAATATATACAAGGATGTATTTTTACTAATTCCGATCGATGTGTATATTCACCCCATGACGCAGCATTGGAGAATCCCATCGATCGGCAAACACCCTCAGGAGCCCGTTATTGCCCCCGCGAAGGCGGCGCAGTAGAGAGGCGCACCGTTTCCTGATTATGGCGTAAAAATCATCCATATGCACCTCTGCAAACATGCCAGACGCACTGCACCTCCACGACAGCCCCAGTAGTTTACCCTAGGTCGAATATTTATCAAAGACCACGTGACCTGTAGGAGAACCGGCGTACACGTCCTCCCTCTACGAGCTGCACGCAGCATCTGAAGTATTGGTGGACAGTGACAGAAGTTCAATGATTGCATACGAAGAGACAGGGACAGTCATCTGTCAGTCGTGCAAATCGGATTCTTGTTTCTGCGCCACCACCTGGTTTTTAGTGAAAAGCAATTAATATTTAATATCTTTTTAATTATAACTTTTAAATCAAATTCAAATTACCAGAATTTAATTTACTTTATTATCATTATTCCTATGTAGTTTCAGCAAAACTAATTAGTAATTTCGAAGAACTAGCTATTCCCGTTTTTTGGAATGGTTATCTTTGACGAAATAATGTATCGAGGTTTTTGTATAAAGTTCTGATTAAGAAAGCTTATTACAATATTGATGATTATGTAAACGACAAAGACGCATGGAAGTAGTCTAGCTCTACACTTAAGATATTTTTCATTATTTCATGTAATTTCATTTTTATTTATCTGTATAATGTTCATAGTATTGTCACCTTATTGTATTGTAAATATAGTAATATCACAAAACAAAAAGAAAAAAAAAAAAAGAGAGATAAATTGTAAAGTAGAGTTTGTTACCCCTTTCTTCTCTACGCTGTAAAATCATTGCGAAAGGAAGTAGAATCATTTGACAGAGGAAGGCTCGTTTGGGGGCCTCTCCAGGCGACTATTGTCGTAAGGCAAGGCAAACATTTGTTTACCTGAGCCAATTGGTGGGCACCCTGAACTACCTCGCCTCTCACAGTATAGGATACTTTACCAAATAAGGTATCAATAGCGATTAGATTATATGTAGTCTAATTGACTTTCAATAAGTGATATCTTGTATCCTATATTGAATAAAGAATTTGACTTCGACTTTGACTTTTGACTTTGTATCCTCGTTGTGTTTCTAAATTATAAAAAACTTTGTTATATCCTCAAGAAGGTTATACTAAAGTTTCAGATCTATACCGTCTGTAGTTTATGAGAATTACTTGATTTAGAAACGCCTTCCCAGCTCGTATAGCGTCTTAAATGGTGAGAAAATTATGGAAAATTGCGATGAAGTTAGTGAATACATTTTTTTTATTTATCCTGGACTACGATAATCATTTCCGGCTCTAACACAAAAAGAGTTAAACCAGGTCTAAATAACTAGACTAGGTTTAAACCACTAATTCGACAAATAAGTTGGCGATTTAGACCTGTCTAACTTTTTAGTGGGGTTCAAGACCAACATTAACCAAATCGGCCCGGCCGTTCTCGAGTTTTAGTGAGCTTAACGGACCACGATTCATTTTTAAATATTAGTAGACACAGCTTCGCAAGCGCTAAACTCACAATTTTCCCGGGGGAATGTCGGAACAAAAAGTAGCCTATGTCCTTTCTCAGGCTTTAGGCTATCCTTGTACCAAACATTTACATCGGTATAGTAGTTTTGTCGTAAAAGCGAGAAAAACAGACAGATAAACAGACAGAAAGTAATTCTTACTTTGTATGCAATAAAGTGTTATCTATACCAATATTATAAAGAGGAAAGATTTGTTTGTTTGTTTGTTTGTAACGAATAGGCTCCGGAAATACTGAACCGATTTGAAAAATTCTTTCACTGGTAGGAAGCTAAACTATCTCCGAGTGACATAGGCTATATTTGATTTTCAAAATAATTAGGGATCCTTACTTAAATTCGAATAATGTAGCCCAAGGTGCATTTTTTACCCGTTGTTTACATATTTTGACAGTTGGTGGTTGTTTTGTGGTTTTAAAATTTACCCATTCTGGGCAGGCAAAGGAACTTAGTCCATACAGCCAATACAGTTGGTGGTTTTTTGTTGTTTTTTTTACTAAGCCCATTCTGGACAGGCAAAAGAACATAGTCTATAGAGCCAAGTGTTATGTAGTATCTTAAATTCTGTGGCGTAACGAAGTTCGCCGTGTCAGCTAGTTATATTCTATTACTAGAGGCAGCCCCGCGGTTTCACCCGCGCAGATTATTCTTAAACACATAATTACCGTTTTTTTCCGTTCTCATGGGAATTTCGGGAAATTATTTTATCCTTAGTTCTCCCCTACACTCCCCAAGGAATTCACGTGCAAAATTTCTGCCCGCTACGCCCAGTAGTTTTGGCTCTGCGTTGTCTGTTAGTCAGTCAGTCAGTAACGGAAGAGTTTTATATTTATTGATTTAGAAATAATCCTAAGTTGGATAATAAGATTGATAAGACTAAATCATTAATGGTTCTGGAGCTTTAGTCTGATTATTTTCGATTAACTCAACTAAAGTAAAAAAAATAAACTTACCAACGCATCTAGTTTTGCGTAGGTCGACGGTCTGGACGCTGGCAGGTTCGGTTTTCGTGGTGTAAACCAGAACGCGGCGGATAAGCATCAACCAGGCGCCCTGCCACTCGCCGCTGACACCTTCCTGTTCATTACCAATACAGAATTACTTGCTGTATGAGTGAGATATAGATATATACTATACTCGCGCGCGAAGGGTTCCAAATTATTCTTGCCATTGAGAGAAAATAATTCTAGCTGGGAGGCGATAAAATTTTATTGTCGTTATATTTTGTTCTTCAAGTTCATTGTCTGACTCAAACAACACGCAGGGCTTCCTGCCGCTTAGTTCTTGGTTAGGCGCATGCAAAAAAAACTGTGGTAACTCTCTCTAATCTCGTAAAGCAACAAAGAACTTTGTTTTATAAGTTAAACCTGATAAGAAAGAGGACAAAGGAAAAGCAATGCTAGGGTCATACATACGGACTTCGCACTGCGTTTTTTTCAGTATATTTTTTTCGCCAAAGATATGAAGGCGCGGGCGTTCTTGAAAAATCAAGCATATCAGAATATAAATTTATAATAAGTCAAAGTATTCAATTTAAGTACAAGGAGAAGCATCAAGCAAGGCTAGGTCCAGGTTCATAGGTATTTCGCAGTGCTTTGTCAGAGGACCTTTTTGACAAATCAAGCATATCAGCAAAAAATTTGAGACTAAGTCAGAGTATTAAGATTACAGTATAGCAACGCAAATATACTAAGAAAAACTCATACTGTCCCCCCCTAACCGCAAACATGCAACAGAGAAAGAGCTAATTCTTTGATGAAATTTGCGTTTCGGGGTAAAACGTTTTTTACTAGGTACTTACCTAAATCTTAGCAAATAACAATAATTTTGGTGTCTATCGCTTCAGCATTAAATAAGCTAGGTTTGTACGTTTTCTTTTTATGCATTGGTTTCATAAAAAATAAGTTACCAGAATGAGTGAGTGTATCAAATACAAAGATTGAAATAAAATAAAATCATCAGGGATTAAATGAGATTTAGAGATTATGTTTTAGACAAACTGGATCAAACTCTTACTAAATGATATACCTACTCAGTCAAAGCCACTTTAAATTAAAATATACAAATTGAGTCCTTGGACACAGTCCAGATGAATCCTTCAAGACCCCATTCATCAAAATCCTTCAATATACAAAGTTCCAACAACATGCTATTTAATATCCAGTACATACAAAGATAACACAAAACACATTTACCACTTTTTTGACAGAAGGGTAAAAATAAATCTTGGTTACTTTTACTACTAAAAAAAATACTAATAATACTTTTAAAAAAATATCCCATCTGCTCGAAAAGGTGACTTTTTGCTTACTGTTTTCTAGTCGTAATGTTCCTCTTTATTCCTTACCCGTTTGTTGCCGGTCAATTATGAATTTTCATAAATTCTTTATTGTCCTATGGGCAATTCTGATGCTTATTTTTGTATTGTTGTAACAAAAATAAATGATTGAAGTTAAGTATTAAAAAAAGAGCTAGCAGCTTTTTTATTTTCTCGTTGTATGGAATAAAAAGCAGAATATACAACTTGGAGGTAAGGTTATTCTGCTTCAGGTAAGTTTACAACATACATACATACATAATCTCACGCCTTTTATTCCCAGAAGGGTTAGGCAGAGGTACCAGCTCAAGAGCCGGACCCACGTTTAGCCGAGTTTATGCTTTTATTACCAACGTGACAAGGGGCCACCTTGTCGCCGCGGTTATAACGACCACTCTGCGGCCGGGACCAACGGCTTAACGTGCCTTCCGAAGCACGGAATCATCTTACTTTTCGGACAATCAGGTGGTTCAAGCCTGCAATTTCCTATCCAACCGAAAACAACCACAACGTGATTTTTGTGAAAAATTAATATGTGGTGTTTTCTGCGGGGATCGAACCCACAACCTTCCGTGCCCTATCAAAAGCTCGAAGCGCTACGCCACTGAGCTACGGAGGCGGAAGTTTACTACCCTCATACATTATTATATACTCACAAAGTATTCAGACTTGGTGGTGCAGTCACTTGGTTTTTACTAGACTCGCGTCGTCTTGACTTCCCTCGAACATCTCAATGTTAACTACCTTCATTCAATGTCAAGGCCAATACACAACATGCCTTTCCCCCATGACGAAAGTTCACTTTCACTTTATTAACTGTATTTTAGGTTTAATGTTTTTATTCTTATTCTAACACATCATCATCATCATCACTTTACTCCATTGTTACATAATCTATTATTTTTGGCTAGACTTACTTTCAAGTAGCACCATCCAAAACGAGTGAACTCAGCTGAATACTTGGGAGGATACCCACTGGACAGGTGTTCACATATCTTTTGAGCCCAATTTCTTCTCTCAGAGGCACTGTTGCAGCTGAATGTCACTTTCCGGGGTGTGTTGCGAAGCATTCCTGAACCCACAGTCAGTTCAAAGCAATAGTTGCTGTTGGAACTGTAATGAAATGAAATTAATTTCATGATAATTAAATAACCGGTCCAAACTAAATTAATTATTTGTTAATCATAAATAAATCCTACCTTGATGAAAGTGGCAACACAATCTGCAATGAATAAATGCTGTCCAATGTATAAGCTTCTTTTAAAATGGAGTTAGTTGGATCAGTGTAACACATTAATTTCTTTTCAGATAAAACACAGTATCTAGATTGAGAGTTCTTGAACATTTCTTCAACACCGCCGCTTACAACCTTTGTCAGTATTCCACTATAGTAGGCCACAAACATGCTATTTATAGCTGGTCTCTCAACTGTATCTAGTTTGGATACATTCAGTTTGTGAGTGGACTTATTCATATCAAACTTTAACATGTTAGAGAATCTCTGCATTACAGAAATGTTGGTAGGTTTTTCTTCCAAAGGTTTATCCGAACTTTCATTGTTATCAGTAAACCAATTAGTATTATTTATATCAGGGTTTGCTTCATTGATATTTGCATCTGAATTAGTGTCTGTTTCAGCTGGCAATAAACTATCTGACCTTTCTGGAGGTGTTGGTGGGTTATAGTATTCACTCTCTTTATACTCTTCTAAAATATCATCATGGCTGTCTAGACTTTGTATTGTGCCATATGTGTCTCCAACCAGGAATGATTCTAACAATAGTAGTTCATTGCTTACACCTTCATATTTTTTTGATGGACTTGTGTTAAGAGGATCAAACTCATATATAGTACTTTTACTTGGTCTAGAGAAAGACTCCTCTTTAGGAAGCAATGGTTCTCCAGGCAAATTCCAATTTTCATATAATGAATTTTGCCTCATGAACTCTAGACTACTTTCTGGTTTCTTTCTCCGTTCAGGTACTTCTGGGACTGACCTAATACTCATGATACTATTAGCTCTGGATACTTTTGGAGTATCATAGGTTGCAGACAGTTCATTATCCATGTTCAAACTTACATTGGTGTGATCATAATCTCTACTGTCAAGAGATAAGTTGCTAACAGTGTCTGCATTGGAGTCAGAATTACTGGAAAAGAGGGACATGTCATCTGATTGAGCTGAATTCAAATTTTGTGTTGGAAGATCAATTTTCCTATCGGCACTAGGACAATCATTCACATATTTTTTTTGTTCAAGCATTGGAGAATTAAACTGTATACTGTCAAATAAGCCCACATCTACAACAGGCATTGAGACACACCTTTGTGAATCTGCTTCACTAATAGTTTCATCAATTCTTTTGGTTTTTCTCAGCCTCAGACTAGTTTTAGTTCCTTCTATTACAGACTTGGTCACAGAATCTCTTACGGCACGTGAAGTTGTCAGGGTTTTTTCAAAGGTATCCTTAGCAAATCTTGATCCATCAATAATTGTTTTCTCAATTTTTTCATTAGCTGACTTTGCAGAACTTTGTACTTTTTGGGCAACTTCTCCTGTAATTTGTTTTGATACTGAACCAATGGAACGTAATAAATCAGATGATATTGTTCTTTCATAACTACTGCTACTGTTACTTGGTATCTTGGAGCGCGGCAGTGGTACAGGTTTCTTGGTTTCGCATTGTTGTTCGCTTAGTGGTTCTTCCTGAGGTCCAAATGTACTCCTGGGTTTAGGTTTGGGTACTGGTGGAAGGTCCATTTTATGACTAATAGCCTGGCCTAGATTTATGATTTATCCAGCATACTGAACCAAAACTTTAGAACAGAGAGAAGGTAAATCACAGACCAACTAGAGGTAAATCACTACTTTAGAAACTATACCTACACATCACACAACAAGTCACAAATAGCAAATAGTCAAACATGAGTCAAACAGTCAAACCTCAGAGTAAGGAAACCGCCGCTACTACGCTACCAATAGAGTTAACCTATTTTTGTGTATTTGCCCTGTCCTGGTTACGCTTACAAAACTTATTATGTGATCAAAAAGGACAGAAGATGGGTTCGATTTTGAGCGGCGTTTCAAACTAAACTGTCAAATAGGGTTGTATTGAATCCAGTTTCAATCGATATCGATATAGGTACGCAAAAATGAAAACTTATAATAAAAATATGTCAGTGTCACAGAAAGATTTTATATTTTTTTTCTTTAAGTTTTTTGTGTCAGAATAATATTTAGGTAGATAGATAAAAAAAAGTATGCATCACACAGCACAGATAAAAATCAGTTGAAAAACCTAAGTAAAAATATATAATACATATATTTTTATAGAAAAGCAGTATGTACTGTGCCATGAAAGGGCTCGGGCTCAGCTTCTTATCACAGAAATATGCGCACTAAGTAGGTAATACTAATTCACGTAACATACATCGCAATGCTGTTAATCCGCCCAGGACCCTTAATGTAAAATAAATGAGAGTATGAGTCTCAAGAGTGAAGACACTGTACGCTAATATATACTAGGTGTTTCTGACAAGGCGTTAATAAATCAAAGGAAGGGATTCTGCTCACCACACCTAACAACTTTCCCAAAGCAACATGGGCCGAAATCTCAAAACAAAAATCAGCCGTCCCGTACATTGACCCCGTCAGCTGATCGAACCAATGTATGGAACAGCTGTTTTTTTTTTTTGAGATTTTGACCCATGTTGCTTTTGGAAAGTTGTTAGTTATGGTGAGCAGAATCCCTCCTTTGATTTATTAACGCCTTGTCAGAAACACCTAGTATATATTAGCGTACAGTGCCACCTTGACAGAAACACCTTATATAAAACCCTCACGGCTCTACCACAAAAAGAGTTAAACCGGGTCTAAATCACTAGACTAGGTTTAAACCACTATTTCGTCATACAAATTAGTGATTTTTAGACATTTTGGGCTTATTTTTTTTCTAAAATGAATGAAATCAAGTTGGGTACTTATAATAATAAGCATTCTGAAGTATTTTCTCTAATTCTCATATAATTTTTAAGTTTATTTTGTAGGAAAAATACTCACGCGTGAAAACTGATTCTTTCGTCCAAGTTTTCTTTATTTCCATAGAGTGATCTGCAATTGCGCACCATGCAGAACATTCTCCTAATGATTGCTTTTCCTTGTATAACATACACACACCATTAAATTACGAAATTATTTAAAAAAATTAAAATATCTGCCGATGTTTACCTTTGAAAAGGCCACAAACCTAAACGCGACATAGAGAGGAGGTAGAGGATTGCTAATGTTACCATCGTAGATTTTTAGTGACTCTTTAATTTAGTAGGATTATAATAAGGAAATAAGATATCATTTGACAATTCTTTGGCTTCACGTGACGTCACTAAGGTTTGAAACGAGAGAGAGAGCCATCTTCCTTGTTCTGTCAAACACACTTCTTCAAAGTTCAAAGTCAAACACAAATAATCACGGCAGAGAGAAGGTCTGAGGAGAAGGTAAATCACTATGTGGGTAAATCTACTAAATTTTATTCTGTGGATTCTCCAGACGTTTTCGCACTAAGTTTTCGGAATTAATAAATTCCCTGATTGATGGTATTTTTTATAAGACTATATTAGGCAATAATTTTTCTGTAGTCTATTTCAAACATTTCAAAAGCTGTTAATTTTTTTTATGTTTAATCCTCAATCTAGTCCAATTTTGATAATTCTTTTTTTAATCGACAGGGAATACGTTGAAGTGGGTCCCATAAAAATTTAGAAATAAATTTCCCACCCTGAGGGTAGGAAAATAGGGGTGACTTTTTGGTCAGTAGGACTTTTAGTCACTCACAGGTTGCATTGCCGGTTGCCGTGTTCTGATTTACATTATAACCTTGGATACTTAATTACTTAAATATCTTTTGAAATAAAATAAAATAATAAATATTTCAGCCGAAAAACGTCCACTGCTGGATATAGGCCTCCCCTACAAATCACCATACTTCCAAGACCGGTCTTGTCGTCCCTGTCGATCATGTCGTCTGATCACCCTATGCGGTGTTACCACTGACCACCTTGTGGGAGAAGAAAATAATAAAACCCAGAAAGAACTGAAATCATAAAATGAAACTTAGTATTAAAAAAATAAACCGCCGAAAAAAAAACTGAAAAGCATAAAATAATAATCGAATTATACTAAGTTCTTAAAGTAATGTAGGGTATACCAAGTAATTTTGAGTCGGCGCGCCACACAAGCAAATTCTATAATTACGTTTAAAATTCTTTTATAACCAGAGAAGTAAGTAGACCTCCAGTACCTAACGCTACTTAAAATCTACTGTATCTTTATGAATAAGACGGATAGTCTATACCAATATTATAAAGATGAAAGATTTGTTTGTTTGTTTGTAACGAATAGGCTCCGGAAATACTGAACCGATTTGAAAAATTATTTCACTGGTAGGAAGCTCCATTAACCCCGAGTGTCATAGGCTATATTAGATTTTCAAAAAAATTAGGGATCCTTACCTAAACTCAAATAATATAACCCAAGGTGCAATATTTTTTCCGTTGTTTACATATTTTGACAGGTGGTTTGTTGTTGTTGTTTGTTTTTTATTCGGCCATTCTGGGCAGTCAAAAGAACATAGTCTATAGAGCCAAGTCTTTTGTAGTATCTTATATTCTATGGCGTAATGAAGTAAGCCGGGAAAGCTCGTATAAAATAAAGTCGCTTCCCGCGTCTGTCCCTATGTATGCTTATATCTTTAAAAATAAGCAACGGATTATGATGCGGCTTTTTTTAATAGATAGAGTCATTCAAGAGGAAGGTTTATAAGTAAAATGCATGCACAAAAAAGTTATAGGTTAGGCGATGCGAAGTTCGCCGGGTCGACTAGTTAACCTATAAACCTACCTAGTTTTTAGTACCAGTAATAATACTTTTAGTGTGATCGAATTGTTTGGCAGGTCTGATTGTACGTAAGTCTATAGACGCAAGCATTTTCTCTGTCAACATCGACCAATCAGAGAGCAGTGTGTTATTTTCCGTATTTAAAAAAGCGTAAAATTAAACGCTCTTCTGTGATTGGTCGATCCGTTTAGAATCTTACGAATTGATATCCGTTAGTTTATGAATTGAATTTACCACGATGCGTCGAAAATTTGCAAAAAAGTGGGCGTAAAATAATTCAATTTATCTCTCGTTTAGAATCCTACGAAAGTTTATAAATTTCCTATATTATTTTGCGGTGACAGATACATACAAAATGTATGATTAAGCATCAAACCATCAAACGCACAGGCGAATTTTTTCCGCCCGGTTTTTTTAATCAAATCCGCTTTCGAAATGCTCTATTCGCACCGCGTATAAAAAAAAACGCGCGGCTGCGTCAGATCGATTCAGTTCCCGAAATAGCGTAACCTAGGTAGCGTTTCCTGAGGCGGTTTCCAACTCAGAGTAAGGAAATCGCCGCTATTTCCAACCTCTCTGGTTTTCCCTCAGGGTTTTCCGGGTTTTCCCTATCTCACTGATGAATTTGAACCATAGAAAAATTTTACTCTAACTGATTTGAATTACTTACTTACCTTTGTCTATTACGCCATTTAACGCCATCTACGGGCGTATTACGAAACATTTTTTTTTTTTATAAAAAAAAATTAATGTCTTTTCTAAACTAAGGCAAATATCAAAAACATAGAAAAATTTTACTCTTAGTCGAGATCAAAAATGTGGAACAGTATGACACTAGATAATGTAGCCTAGTATTTTTAGGGCACTGTTGTATAGCTCTGAAATCTACAAAGTGGCCACTTTTGGCAACAATCAGTTGACAATTTTGTTCTTTTTAGTTAGTACTACTTTACTTTGCTCAAAAAATACTAAGCAAGATTATCTAGTGTCATACTGTGCCACATTTTTGATATTTGCCTTATATTAGTTTAGTTAGAAGATATAATTTTTTGTCGAGAATGGCGCTAGCATCGCTGTAAACTGTCTCTTAAGATAAATAAATCTTTTGATTTAAGGTGTTTATCGGTATTGGAATATTCAGTTTGAAATGTATTTTTAAGAGATACAAGCTTGTAGATCATAATGGTGTATATTCCAGTAGTTTTTATATTAATTATTACATTGATATATATACTCAGTACCGAACACAGTACTGATGTATACATCATTACACAAATTACTTGTTATAACTATACATTATACAATAGACTTATAATAAAATGCAGAGTGGTACTAAATAACAAAAAAACTGAGCATACAACTTTTTCGCAAGTATTTAACTGTGATTTACAAACATTGTGATAGTGATAAAGACGATTTGCTTTGCAAAAACATAAAGTTGGACATATTTTACATTAACAAGCTAATTTTATTAATAATTGTGATTGTGTGCCACCAGCTTTCTCTACTTAAAAATTATCATCTTAAATTATTTATCATCATGTCAATTTACTTATTAAATCGTAGGTATGTATAATATGAAGTTGAAACTACAACCTTTTATCAACTTATAATTCTTATAACTGAGGCAAACATCAAAAATGTGGCACAGTATGACACTAGATAATCTTGCTAAGTATTTTTTTGAGCTCAGTTAAGTAGTCTTAAGTAAAAAGAACAAAAATATCCACAGATTGTTGCCAAAAGTGGCCACTTTTAGCAATACTTTGTAGCTTTATTTGGTCTACAACCTAAAAGCTATACAACAGTGCCGTAGAAATACTAGTCTACATCTAGTGTCAGACTGTGCTACATCTTTGATTTTTGCCTTAGTTTAGAAAATATTAATTTTTTTCGCAAACGACGCTAGCATCGCTGTAAACTGGCTCATAAGATTTAAATGGACTGAGAAAGTCAGATAGCAGCATAATTACGAATCAGAACTGTCTTGAGATTTTTCAAGGGCAATTTTGTATACCAAGAGATGGCGCTTTTTAAAAGACAAAAGTCGACTTGTTAGTAGAGGTACAGTGGCGGTCTAGGACGGCGTAATTCTTCCGGTTTTTCCGTATTGCAAAATAGCTCTTGTTATTTGGTATTACGTTCTAGAGCACACGAGACCATAGACAAATCTGTTACGCCATCCTAGACCGACACTGTACCGTACCTACTGTAATGATGTGGTCCTTAGGAGTCTTTTTACGTAGACAATATCGCCACTCTAGAAAAAATACATAAGTATCTTCTAAAGTAAGGCTATTTATCAAAAAAGGGATCTCTAGTGCACTAGAACTTGGTCCCTAGTATTTTTTTAAGTATTTCAAATAATATTTAGGTTAGACTGTTTTAAGTGTGATGCTAAAAGACCCTTTTTTGTGCCTAACTGTAGAATTTAAAAGATATGATTTTATTTTTATAGAGTGTCGCTGTATGCGTAAAAGGACTTATGCGCGCGAATGCCATCGTCATCGAATTTTCATTGTTAGTTTAATGGTACAGTCACGGACTAGGAGGCCGTAACAGATTTGTCTATGGTTTCGTCAGCCCTAGACTGTATTAACTAAGAACTAGAGCTATTTTGCAATACAGAAAAACCGGAAGTGTTATGCCGATCGAGTCCGCTACTGTACCACATTACAGTCATTCATTGGTGATTGAAAGGTGAAAATTATGGCTTAACATAAATTAAAATTAAATAACAAAAATAATAAGTATTTACAAAAATCAATAAATAAATCAGAACAAAAAAATCATGTAAAGAAATTATCAAAATACTTAGTAATTATATAATATAAAATAAATCAAATTTCATATAAGTATTTATGAATATAATTTTTAAAGAGAACATTATTAAAGTTTGTATTGATATATACCTAACTTATATGATCAATATAGGAATGAAATATCGTTACAAACGTTGCACGTTTAATTCTCATTTTCGAAAAACACAGCGAGATTTGAAAAAGAAAAATATAACTACTTCAATAATTCCTATATTCCTATTTTCTAATTGATAGTTATTTATTACAGTCCAATTAAAATTGATAGGTAGTTATTTATTATTACAGATTACTTTTTTTATATAAAATAAGATGAAATATTGGTTTTACTTTATTCTAGTAAAATATTGTTATCTAGAAAGAACTTTTTAACCTACTCAAATACTGTGACATATCCATCAATCAAAACTTGGGCAAACTATTTAAAGGCGCACAGAAAAACTTGCCCCACAAAATTGAAGCGTTTTTTAGATAAAGACTGTTTCTCACTTTCAGGGTTCCGTAGTCAAACAAAAGCCCTTAAAGTTTCGATAAGTCTATCTATCTGGCCACTGGCCGTCGTCCGTCCACCTGACATCAACATTTTTCTCAGAAACTTGACAAGAATTAAAATTTGGCACAGATTCTAATGATGGTACCCGCATAAAGAACGAAAAATATCCTTAAATTCCCATTAGAACTACAAAAAAAAACACTAAAACTCTCACCTCGTCTCCTTTGACAGAACTATACGAATTTCGTGAGCTTACTAAGCCCCGATGATGCTTAATTGTATGGTAGGTGGATACAGTATAATTTAAAGCTAAAGAATAAAGCAAAATGTTTCAATGTCCAGTTGTTCTAGGTTCGCAACATTCGCAAGTGCCGTGAAATGTATATAATTAAAATAGTAAAAGATTTTCGAAAAAAATAACTGTTACTATCTATTTATTGATAAGAATCTGTATTCTAAATAGTTGATTACGTATAATATACTACGTTATATTTTTAAATCAAAATATGCCAATGGTTATGCGATGTCTTTGCAACTTGTACGAGTGCTCGTCATACACTTCGTTTATTTTCATATATGTATATCATATTCAGATGTAATATATTGTAACTTAATGGTTATGTTGCGCTGTACCCTAGACTGATTTATCTTACAAAACAAACGCAACAAAACTGAGTATGTTCCGAAGTAAACAAGTTTGTATGGCTGCATTTTAAATGAGCGTTTCGCAAGCATGCTTCGGTATAGATCAGTACATTATCGCTCGCGGCCTCATGCCCGAGCCCGTGGGCCTTGCCGGGCCCCGTCGTTGACCGCCTCCGCTCGCTGTGGGGACGCAGCATAATAGTTTACTATTTTTCTTAAATGAAGTGACTAGCTTCAACGTTTTGTAAATCTGTCAAGGGTACAATCCGCAAACATACATTTCACATAACACCTTACTGGTGTGTGAGCTGTTACCTAAATACTATATTAAAAGGTGAATAGTTATCCTATTGATTGATTATAATTTAACATTACAATAATAATAATATGAGGTCCAATAAACAATAGCAAAAAGCTGAACTTGTAATAACATTAAATGCATATGGTTTTAATATTATAACGTTGATCCATTACTAAAAATAAAAAAGTACATTATAATACACGGGCGTAAAGTAATATATAAGTACGAGGTGAGGGTTACAAGTTCGAAACCGAGTGCTGTGAGTGAGAGTTTCAAGGGTTTATTTGCAAGGGAATATGGTTCGAAACTTGAACAAGCGAGGGTTATAACAAAACCCGAAGCAGAATATCTTTACGCCAGAGTATTATATTGTACTTACTTTTCATTCCATCCGACGAGAAAATTTTCCATAAAAAGCAGATACCTAATTCTGTTGACCTTATCAGTCGTTTTAGGTACGTTATCGCGAGTCGTTTGGATTTTTACAAAAAAAAGAAGAAAAAAAAAGTTATTTTTTTAATTTACATAAACGAGTAGAGATACTAACATAAAGCTGTATTTTTATGAAGGCCCTTTAGGGAGGCATTCAGTTTTAGAGAAAAGCCACAGAGAGTAATGAAGGGTGAATGTCATTTTTTTTAATAAATAATGAAGATCGTAAGTATATGATTTAATCCGGACAAATGCATATATTTTTTTAATTTCACTATCAATTTGAAGATATATTTTTGTCATCAAGAAATGTAAGGATTCTTAATTAAATGGATCAATAAATTCATTCTCCTCCCAAGTCGCTCATTTTACTCTCCAGACTGAATGTATGAAAATCGGAGAATTATGAAGTTTTGACCTTTTTTAATTATTGCTCAAATCTAGTGCTTTTAAAAAACTTAAAAAAAATTACTAAGTTAGCAAATAAAATATTTTTTACAAAAAGTTTGGGAGTTTCGACAACGGAGGATAATGAGTTTTCAGCATGTTTTTGCTGAATTACTCGCTCGTTAGTTTCACTAACTATTGAGTACCTAGTTAACCTTTTAGAGTTTTTTAAGTAGATCATTTGCATATTTTCAATTTTAGCATTTAAATTTTAAATTAACGAATGATTACCCAGAAACATGAATCCGAACGACTGGCGATATCGTACCTTTAAATACACTTCACCTCAATCAATTATTTTTTTAGGACCGTAAAGAGTCACTTTTTGATTAAGAGAACAGTAAACAAAAAGCACTATTTTCGAGTGGATGGGATGAAAAAGTATATATAACACGAGCTGTCCCGGCTAATTTCGTTACGCCATTACGCCATAGAATATAAGATATTACTTAAGACTTGGCTCTATAGACTTTGTTTCTTAGACTCCCCAGAAAGGGCGAATAAAGATACAAACAACAACAATACACCTGTCAAAATATGTAAACAACGTAAAAAATTACACCTTGGGTTACATAGTTTATTTGAGTTTAAGTAAGGATCCATATTTTTTTTTTAATAAAATATAGCCTATGTCACTTGGTGATAGTGAAGCTTCCAAACCTATTCCAAACAGTGAAATAATTTTTCAAATCGGTTCAGTATTTCCGAAGCCTATTCGATGCAAACAAACAAGCAAACAATCAAATCTTTCCTCTTTATTATTGGTATAGATTACACTAGGTCGATAGAACTGGATTTATTGTGCTAAGTATATGAAGGTTGAACATAATTTCTGCATTACAAAAATATTGTCAAATTGTGCCTAACATAAACCACTTTAGCAAGCCATTTGTGCAATTTTTGAATTAATAACCCTTCAAAAAACCAAATATTTTCCATTCGTTACAAAACACTATTAATTTTATATTAAAAAAAAAATTAATTGGTAATTATAAATTCCGGTTAACTAAAAAATAAAACATACTTACTAACCTACAAATAAAATATTGTTTAAATTTAATTTTTCCCAATAAAATACATATACTAACAACCTAACACACTGAGTTAAATGAAAACTTTGACTCTTGTCAAGTGCAAGTGTATGTAAATGCTGTAGTATAGTCCGGAACGAAGACGCGTGCAACCACGCGACAAACTATAAGTACACGATCAGTACGCAAAATTCGTGTATGCATTGTAATAACAGATTTTAAAACAGCACTACAATGTATACGTGAGCAGTTACCTATGGCTGCGTACTGGCCTTGTATAGAACGGAAAGACGCTAATGCGATAGCGTAATTTGAGTAGACATAAAATACTTACCTACTTTTGCAAAATAAGTAAATATGGATCTTAACCGCCCTTACTACAGTAATTATATACTTAATTATTCTAATATAAACATTGCAACCACATTTAATGACTATGTCATTGTTATATTAAAAAATCACTTTTATGGATTAATTAAAGCAAAATATAAGAAAGAAACTTTAGCCTTCTATACAAAGTCAGTTACTCTAGATTACGAGTAGGCTTGCCTTGCATAGACGAACATCAATACTTAGAGCGCGAACAGACTACAGATTTTTGTCGGCCGATAGTTTTGATGGGTAGGGTTGCAGTGGAGCAGGTTATCCCTAGTTTTCCTTTTGCTATATAATTAGGACAAATAGGGCTTCAAGAATTTTTCTCCACTTTAGGCTGTCTTGAGCAACAGTGGTTAACTCTTGCCAGTTCAGTTTCACACAAGCTGACTCTTGCAGCATACACATTACACAAGTATCTGATCAAATGCCTGACTAGACTATCGGCCGATTCAAAGCTGTAGCCTGTAAGCGCCCTTATAGAAATAGAATTGTGTAAATTGTTGGCAGCCAGTCATTAAATAATAATTATATGAACATTGATAGTAAAAATCAGTCTTGCCCTAATTTCAAATCAATTTACTTACATATATTGTTTAACACGTAGCGTAGGTAATGAAGTTTTTGTTCCGTAAACATATTCTAATAATAATACAATAATTAATGAATTTTGTTACTTGAGAATAAAATTTAGTTTCAATATACATATAAAAAAACCAGTCTTTATAATACATTTCAAAACACATAATCATGTGCAGTTTTGGTATGAAAAAGTATTTTAATTTCCCTAGTATTCCTTTTTGTTTTGCCTTTTTTTATTTATAAGCTATACAAAATATATTATCATCTTAAATCAGCATTTTATTCAAAACTCTCAAGTAATTACAAACACTATTTGAAGGAAGTATGTATAAAACAAAAAAAAAATATTACCAAGAATCCAGTTTGGTGCGTGTAATTTTTAAATGTATTTTGTAAAGAACTTTTAGTACCTCTAAAGAAAACTAGCACAATTTAAACTTTCTAAATTACAGAAATATCTAAGTTGTCCAGGAAAATAAAGTCAGAAGATAAAAATACAAAAGTACAGTCACTAGATAAAAATACAGCTTTAACTCAATAAAAGCTTTAACATGAACCTGGCGCTACAACAAACGTTTAACGATGGGCGAAGTTCTATCCGCTAACAATGGGTGCAAAATTACGCGATTATGCAAATCGTGTCCTAAAATTAATTATACATCGTTTTTGATCGCTGTAGAGTTACATATTGTAAGCTATATATATCGCATCTATCTGATCGGATAAGAAACCATCGCGCAAATGCATGCGCTGCTTCTCACCGCGAGAGTTGATCGGCACCACGCCCGGGTCCACCACCACCACCACGCCCACGATCAGGTGATGCTCCTCCAGCACCGCGTTGGTCACCAGCGGCACCAGGTTCAGAGCTTCGCTGTCGTTGCCGTCCAGCTCCACGACCACCACCAGTAAGTTGGTCCAAGTGAACACAGCACTGTCAACAACCAAACCACATTTTTTAACTTTTATGTAACCAGCAAAACCTTAACAAAAAACTAATAATAATAATGAACAACATACCATTCCGCTATCTTCTTATGGCATCTCATAACTGAATTCTCAATATCGATGGGGTGATACCGCATGCCTCGGAGCATAATAGTCTCGTCGAGCGCGCCCACAACGAAGACAGCATCGTGCGTGTCGTGCGCGTCAGCGGGCGCGCCGCCGCCGCCGCCGCCCGCGCTGCCGCAGCCCGAGGCGAGCGACTCAGAGTCGCTGTCGCGCGCCAGCAGCGACGTGGAGTCGTCGCCCGCAGCCGCCGCCGCCGCCGCCGCCGCCGCGCTCACCTCCGTGCGCCGCAGGAAGCCCAGGTAGCCAGTCCGGGCGTACACTTCGCCAGTGTTGCCCGTCACTAGTTGTGCGCTAAAGTGATCTGCGTAATCGCTCTCGTCGCCGTAAATAGTAAAGTATCCACTGGCATTGTGCGGTGATTGCACCCAGATCTCCCCGAGGTGGGAATCTCCACATTGACCCTTTGTTTCTGGATTTGCTGTTATGACTTTCACTCCGGGCAGTAGTTTTCCTGATTCCATTACGCATAAGGAATGGGGACTGCCTCTTTCCACCAGAGACACGCGGTCGTTCCGAAGAGCTCTGAGATCTACGTATACGGTGGAAGGTTCTGGACTAGAAGCACCTTGCAGGCAAATGGCTATGTTAACTCTACAACCGAAAGAAGTTGAAACAGCACGAGGACTCAGGCCAAGAGCTGAGAACAGTTTAGAGAAAGAATTAGTTAAGTTCATTCTAGGTCTCTCCTCTGCAACAACGACACACGTCCTCACGCAAGCGAGGTTTATTCCTTTTGATTTCAGCTGATTCACTGAGCTTCCGAGTCCCTTTGTGCATAATTCCATAACACCGTACGAACAGAAGGTGTCTCGCACCTTGTACTGCGAGACCGCACTCAGCCATAGTCCCGGGTTCATTTCAACCTCAGAGGGTGGTATCAAGATGGAATGGTGGCCTGAATAAATGCTACTGAGCACCCAGAGGGCGAAACCCAGACTACAGTAGGGATCGAGGCAGAGGGCTATGTGGCGCGACGGATATAGTTCGCAGGCTATTTTCATAGAGCGGCAAAGAGAAGTCACAGCAGCATGGGACATCTTGATGCCGGCTAACATTCCGGTCGTGGAAACGCTAAAATCAAGATAAGCGAGCATCTCAGCCGTGGGCGCTCGGTAGAGAATGGGCAGTTTCTTCTTTGGCATGTCATCAGTGTCGAGCGTGAGCGGCCAGCACTTGGCGTCGAGCAGGCTGCTGGCCTCCTTGGAGCGCAGCAGCTTGATGACGGACTGGTTGGAGAGCACGAGCGTGGCCTTGCTGACGTCGACGATCATGCGCACGGTGGGCAGCGTGGTGTGCAGGTTCTGCGGGTGCGGCGGCCGGATGGTGACCGGCACGGCGCCCACGTACAGGCACCCGTAGAAGGCGCACACGAGCTCCAGCCCGGGCGGGAAGATGAGCGCCACGTGGTCGCCCGTGTTCACGCGCCCCTTCTCCACCAGCAGGTTCCCGATGCGCTCGCTCTTCTTGTGCAACTCTGCGCACGTCAACGTTTTCGACACAGCGCCTTTTGAATTGAGCAATGTGAAGATCACATGATCAGAGGTGCTTTGTGCTCGCCACCTCAAAATTTGCGATATGAATTGATACTGAAACAAAGGAAAATATTTCAATTCTGCTCCACTGCATTACAATTTAATATGTTGTAGGTATGTAAATTTAATTTAGTAAACTAACCTTCCTGGCAGCATCTGAGTCATCAGAGTAGCCCATGTCGCGACCCTGTGCAGAAGCCAGCCGGTTGCCTTGTACCAAATTACCGACAATAACGGAAGCTGGGCCTACATCTGCACAAACAACAGTGAGTTGAGTATACAATATCTAAATGCAAATACCATTGATTAACTCACTCATTGATCAACGCCCAGCCGACCGAAACCGCTAAAGATAGAAAAATAAATTTGGACAGTAGCTTAGTAGGATTTTGGGATATCTTAACCAAATAACAATTTGTATGAAACTCCTAAACTGCTGGGTTTAGAAACCGATTACGATAGGCAGATTCAAATTTGGATTGTAGGTAAATGCTTTTGTGACGTAACACCCACTAAATTTGGATTTTAGTAAATATTATTCTGGATAAGATGTACAGGTGAACACATTTATTTTCTCTTTAAATTATTGCTATAGATGCATTGAATGTAATATGCGTCTAATCAGATATGATTTCTTGATTGTTCTCATTATCAAATTAACCGTTATTTTGGTACCTTTATAATAAAAAAGCGCTTGCGAAGCTGCGGGTAAAAGCTAGTACATTATAATTTGGCATGGTAATTATTATTTTGAGTATTTTTTTAAGAGTCCTATTACACCGACACTAGCGCCACTCACAATAAAAAAAAAACTTCTAATACAAGGCAAATATCAAAAATATGGAACAGTACGTGTAAAGTGGCCATTTTTACATTCTTTGGTCTCTAACCTAAAAGCTATAGAACAGTGCCTTAAAAAACCAGGCTACATAATCTGGTGACACACTGATTTTTGATATTTGCCTAAGTTCAGAAGTTTTTTTTCAGGAGTAGTGTTATTGGCCTCTTGAATGTGAACGACCTATAGAATAACCAAAATAAAAAAAAATAAAAACCCCCGACCCAGTCAGACCTTTCACCAACTAAGCTAGAACTAGAGCTGATCATCATCAAAAGGTCATGCATGGTTGGTTACCTTACCATATATACTTTCAATATCATTGAAGTAACACGGTACCAAATTCCGAATCGATCGGACATAAGGAAACTATTTAGAACTTCTCATCAACTAGAAAAGAGCTAATGATCTTCAAACGGCAGAACAGATTTTCATGAAACATGTCTATTAACACTCGGGCTAAAATCAATACATAGTATAAAACAAAGTCGCTTCCCACGTCTGTCCCTATGTATGCTTTTATCTTTAAAACAAAATCTTAAACAATATCATGAACTGTCCTGACTTATTACACGCTGTTGGATTTCGAGTGCCAAATCCTCGACTTAGAAATCGTAAGCAACTTTTAGTTGTTCCTCTTAGAACTACTAATTATACTGGTAACTCATTTATAAGGAGAGCCTCTAAGTTACATAATAATAGTCTATCTAATCTAGATTTATTTAACACTTCACTTCGAAAATTTAAGCTAGATGCCTTGCAAACATTGTTGACTGAATAAAATATAATAACACTTAATAATGATATTAAAATAATAGATCAATGTTCAACTATACACTAAGATGTTTTAGGTTATTAAAATATTTGTAAACTTAATGTAAGCGAAACTGTAGGTTTTTTTTTTTTCTTTCTCCAAAATTTGTAATTGTTACTTTAATTTACACTTAATAACTGTTTGTTTCGTAAATAAATAAATAAAAAAAATAAAAATAAAAAAAAACTATGCAACGGATTTATATGCGGTTTTTTTAATAGAATAGAGTGATTTAAAAGGAAGGTTTATATGTATAATACATGTTCAATATAGTAATAGATAAGGCGGTACGAAGTTCGCCGGGTCGACTAGTTATCTATGACACACAAAAAAAAAACTAAATGAAAGTCGGTTCATCCGTTTGGGCTCTACGATGCCCAAGACAGATACATAAGGAAAACTTATAACACCCCTCTCTTTTTTTCGTAGTGGGCTGGAGGAATATAATGTTCATACCTGAATGTATTTCCCTCGGCTTGGGCAGGTTGGTGACGCAGGTGTGGGGGCACATGAGCACGTTGGCCGGGTGCAGCGTGCCCTCGAGGAAGCGCCGCTTGCACTCGCTCAGGTGGATCCCGCCGAGCGGAGTCTTCGGCAGGTAGTTCGGCTGGACCAGGGCCAGGCAGTAGATGCCTACTTGGTGGATGGAGTCCACCGCTTGCAGAACGCGAGACATCCATTGGAAAGACTGATGGGAGCGATTACAATCGGTTATAGAGAGTAATATTATTAGTAATTTAAAAATGACTAGCTGACCCGGCAGACGTTGTCCTGTCTTAAACTGACTGAAGTTGTCAGTTATGTCAAACGACTGGCGCTAAGTTTACATTGCACAGTTAGTTTTTTTAATAATGGATTTTTTTTTACATCTTTCTCGTAATTTTCTAATAATTTCTCAAATTTTGAAACCTTCCTTGGACTACAAAAAAACATTGTAAAACCAAAATCAGCTAAATCGGCCAGGCCGTTCTCGAGTTTAAGCAAGACTAACGAACAACGATTATGTTTAACCCACGAACGAAAATTCAGAGAGGGGTGTTATAATTTTAACGTGTATATCTGTCTGTCTGTGTACATCGTAGAGCCCAAATAGTTTTATTTGTATCATAGATAATTTCAGGCAGTCTGATGAAGATCTGATCAGCCGTTTGAAGATGATCAGCTCTTGAATAATGGATGAGAGGATCTAACTAGCTTCCTTATGTCCGATCGATTTGAAAAATTGTACCATGTTACATCTATGATATAAAAAGTATTTGGTAAGATAACCATGACCTGATCTGCCGTTTGAAGATGATCAGCTCTGAAATAGTGGATGAGGGGATCTAACCACCTTCCATATGTCCTATCGATTTGAAATTTGGTACTGTTTCTTCAATGATATTAAAAGTATATAGTAAGGTAACCATGACCTGATCTGCCGTTTGAAGATGATCAGCTCTTAAATAGTGGATGACGGGATCTAACTACCTTCCATATGTCTATTTGAAATTTGGTTTCGTGTTGCTTCAATTATATTGAAAGTATATATGGTAAGGCAACCATGATCTTTTTAAGATGATACGTTCTAGTTTTAGTTAAGTTGAAGAGGGGTTTGACTGGATCGGGGGTTTTTATTTTTTTTATATTGAGTTACTATAGTTATTTATATGTAGTATAGAAGCAGATATATAGATATAAGACCTCCTCTTCGCCGCAGTCGGGCCGCTGCTCCGCCACAATGCAGATGCGGTCGTCGCGGAGCACGCGCACGGAGAAGACCGCGATGCGGCCGCGGTAGATGAACTTCATCGGCTCCACGGCGAGCACGGTCGCGATGATGTCGTCCATGTTGTGCTTGCGGCCCGTCACCGTCATCAGCCCGTCCCGCGACCCGCACACGAACACCAGACCTGCCACCGCAGACATAACACATACACTTAGATACATTCATAGCTGACTAGAAGGTATTACGCTGCTTGGAAAACATTGTTTAAAGGGCTTTCATCGCAATACTAGCGTCAATCTCTTTAAAATAGAATTATATCTTCTGACTAAACCATGGCTAAAATTAAAAAATGTGAGATAATGAAGCTAACTCGCTAAGAATTTTTAAAGCAATGTTATAGTATAGCGGGTGTTCGTGACGCGATACTAGCGCCACTTTAGATAAATAATTAATATCTTGTGAATAAAATTCTGAGATAGATTATCTATGGCCTAGATTCTAGGACATCATTGACGCATATTTTTGATTTCAGCCATGGTTTCAAGGATATTAATTATTTATTTATCGTAAGTGGCGCTAGTATCGCATCACTACGCAGCCGATGGCCCGTTAATAAACTACTGCAATACATGCTCTAGTTTTTAAATATAACTAGACACTTAAGAACCGAGTAACGTTAACCAACACGCACTAATTTTGGAGTGAATGTTAAGCAAAGCCCAATAACATACCACCAGGTCCTAGGAAGCCGAGCAAGCCGCTCCTGACGTAGTGCTCCTCGCCGATGGGCTCGGCGTCGGCGTGCAGCGGGCGCACGCGGAACACGCCGCTGGTGAGCCCCGGCAGCCCCCAGTAGCCCGAGCCCGTCGCGCCGGAGAGCACGCAGATCTCGCCCACCTCGTCCGTCTTGCACAGGTACGCTGGACCCTCCATCTTCACTACCACTATAACACCTGCAGATTTGTCAGTCAAACTCTTCATTAATATGTATAGAATAAACAAACTTATCGGCTGTAAAACTATTAAATAACGCGTAGAAAAAAATTCCACGACAATACTTAAGTATTTTTTTCGACAATTATAATAATTCTGAAATTCTATTTTCGACTATAATTGCCAAACTTCTATTATATAAGATGAGTTTTAGCGGATAACCCGGTAAGTTTGTAATCTTTTATAAAATAAACTCGAACGGGCGAACCTCGTACCGCCTAACCTATTACTGTTTTGTGCATGTATTATACTTATAAATTATCCTCTTTAATCACGATATCTACTAAAAACTAGCTGTCCCGGTGAACTTCGTATCGCGCCTTACAATTTGTATGGGAATGTTACTTTTACTAACTGCTTCTCAATTTTTCCATATTTTCTCACGTTTTAAACCTGCCCTGGACTACCACGAAAATTTCAAAACCAAAATCAGCTAAATCGGCCCGGCTGTTCTCGAGTTTTAGCGAGACTAACGAACCACGATTCATTTTTATATATATAGGAGATAGATAATAAAACAGGCCTTTAAGTATACAAAATGACTTACAAGAGGGCATGACCTGGCCGCAGTCCTGCAGCGTGAGCGAGGTGAGCGAGTTCTCGGCGTCGACGCGCACGACGCCGTACGAGAGGCCGGACATGGAGAGCACGCCGCGGCCGGCCGCCGCGTGCCCGCGGCCCGCGCGCCGCACGCACACCGTCAGCGACTCGCTGCTGCACGCGCACGGGCATATCGCGTCGCCGCGCACTCCTGCAACACACACACACACACACAACACGACATCATTACATTTCTTTACCATACCCCTTACCGAGTTTCATGACAAATTTAAAATACCCCTTAGTTCTTACTCGTATAGGTTTACTCATATTATAATGCGAAAGTAACTGTGTCTGTCTATCTATCTCGCTTTCACGACAAAACCACTGAACCAATTTTAATTAAATTTGGTACACATATAGTATAGAGCCTAAGAAAGGACATAGGCGACAGGGCCATACTATTTATACCGAAAACTCCACGGGAACGGAAAATTGGGATTTTGCTGTTTCAAGTGAAATTACGCGAGCGAAGCCGCTGGCGCACACTAGTATAAAAGTAAGTACCCTTGCTTTGGAAGACGGAGAGGAACTGATCGCAGGAGGAGAGCGACCAGGGGTTGGCTCCGTCCGCCACCAGCAGCATCCGCAGCGAGCCGAGCGCGATCTCCTTGTGGTCGCGCGTCGCCAGCAGGCCCCAGTGCAGGTCCCGCGACTTCACTATGGCTACTGACGCCCTGAACAATAAGATATTTTTTATCCCATCCACTCGAAAAGTAGACTTTTTTATTACTGTTCTCTTGTCGTAAAGTTCCTCATTATACGCATGTGGTTTGTAGCCGTTCAATAATGAATTTCCATACATTTATGATTGACCTCTGGGCAATTATGATGTGAAGTAAGATTGAAAACAAGCTAGCTGATTAGGTCAGCAAAATTAGGTAGGTACATAGGTGCTTCTTTTTTAAATGTAAATTTTCTCGTCGGATGGAATAAAAAGCAGTATATACAACTTGGGGGTAAAATTATTTTGCCTCGGGTGAGGTTAAAATCCATGCTTGTTCAAGTTTTAAGTCATTATTCCCTCACAACGTTCGGGAATAAACCCTTGAAACTCTCTCTGCGCTCGGGTTTTAACAGACGACCCTCGTAAATGATACATCACTTTACACCCATGTTGAATAAACTACTATTTTCATTCCACCGGCTCGAAAACACTACTTTTTGTACCTGTACACGTATTTAAAAAGTGACACTTCATTGACTTTTGGCTTACAGCTGGTTGAATATCAATTTCCATACATTATGAATGTACTGAAAAGTTTTTTAATCCGTGCATCTGTGCCTAAACCAAAGAAATTTAGCTACTATACTAGCTCCATGGCCTAAACTGACATTAAAAAAAAAAAAAAAGGCGGCAAAATAATTGTTTTTGTTTACATGTTGTTTTAGTATAGTACCTACTAAATATGAGAATGCACTTTCATTTTACTTTGTTTAATAGTTATTGTTACAAATTAAGTGATTGAGGTGACGTAGATTTAAAAAAACAAGTTGACCAATTATTTCAACAGAATTAGGTAGGTACCTACCAAGGTATCTGCTTTTTATGATCTGCTGATCTATTTAAAAAAAATCTCGTCGGATGGAATGAAAAGTGGAATATAATACTCTGGCGTAAAGATATTCCGCTTCTGGTTTCGTTATAACCCTCGCTTGTTCAAGTTTCAAGCCATTATTCCCTCGTTTAGCTCGGGAATAAGTCCTTGCAACTCTCACAGCACTCGGGTTCCAACTTGAAACCCTCATACATAATACATTACTTTACGCCCTTGTATAATAATGTACTATTTTTAACCAGAGTGGCGACACTTGTATAAATTTTTTGTTTCAATAAGATTTTGAAAACCGAAAACTACTATAAGTTTATCCCTTATCGAGCTGTCCCGGCTAACTTCTTTACGCCATAGAATTGCAACGATCGTCTAGCGGTCGTTCCTGTTTCCTTACCATAATTGTATCCTAATAATTCTATCTCATCATTTTAGGCATTTCACTCTAAAAACCACAATTTTTTTTTCTGAATTCTTAATTTTCTTTTCTTTTGTAATTTTATTTGTTTACATTTTATAAAATATAAATTTTATTTTGTTTAACTTTCTGTTTTGATACTTTTTTCAGGCAAAGATTCTTGTAATCGTTTTTAAAAAGGGTTGCCCTCGTATGGAAAATTTAGCATTAGTGTTTTTCCTCAAGAAGCGATATCGATCGCGCGATAGGGGTTCGATAACCAATATAAATCGCTCGTACATCCACGAAGCTTGCCTGATTGGCTAACGCGCGATCGATATCACTTCTTAAGGAAACACGCTTACCGGCCACAAACATAACACATAACATAATTTCACGCCTTTTATTCCCCGAAGGGTTAGGCAGAGGCACCAGCTGAAGAGCCGGACCCACGTTTAACCTAGTTTATGTTTTACGAGCTTTCCTGGCTTACTTCGTTACGCCATAGAATATAAGATACTACAAGAGACTTGGCTCTATAGACTATGTTCTTTTGACTGCCCAGAATGTCCAAATAAAAAACGAACAACAACAACAAACCGCCTGTCATAATATGTAAACAACCTTTCCTCTTTATAATATTATTTAGGGAAATAAGACTCACGCGTGTTACCTAACCCTGATTACTAATCTCTGTAGGCCCTGGGATTCTAAATCAACTAACTAAAATACTTTTAATTTAAGTCCCAACTCTACAGAATTATAAGATACTAGTCGACCCGGCGAACTTCGTAACGCCTAACCTCTTATTATTTTAAGCATGTATTATACTTATAAACCATCCTCTTGAATCACTCTATCTATTGAAAAAAAACGCATCAAAATCCGTTATGTAGTTTTAAAGATTTAAGCATACATAGGGACAGACGCGGGAAGCGACTTTATTTTATACTATGTATTGACTACTAAATACTTGGTTATTTTGACTGCCCAAAATGGGCGAATAAAAAAAAACAAACCACAAACTGTCAAAATAAGTAAACAACGGAATAAAAATGCACATGAATAAGGATACATTATTTGAGTTTAAGTAGGGATTTTTTTGAAAATCTAATATAGCCTATGTCACTCGGGGATAGTGTAGCTTTCCAACAGTAAAATAATTTTCAAATCGGTTCAATATTTATATTCGATACAAACCAATACTTAGTCAAATCTTTTCTATTTATTGTTGGTATAGATATAGATTTCGCATTACACCCATATTACAATAATTGCCCAACACCCAGACCTAAAAGCAAATAAGGTGGTGTTTTGTAATGTTGGTACAAAACGGCCAATTTAGATTGTGTTATTGAAGCTATTTAATGTTTGTCTTTGTATATGTTTCGGGCACCCTAGATACAGGTTCTACCTAGTTAGGGGCTCTGAGTGTGATGTGTTTTTATTATATTATTATTACATTTACCAGACAGTTGCAATTACAAGCCTCCACCAAGAACTAATAATATTCAAGCTGTGCAGGTTTTTAAATAAACTTTTGGGTAAAAATAAGTCAGTTATTCTAAATGTTAAACCTGACAAACTTTGTACCTCCGTCACTGACTGCGTCACGTGTCTGCCCACTGCGCCATGGACGGGTAGTCAAGTCAGTAAGTAAATCAGTTACGGAAACAAACCTGTATTTAGTGATCATGTGCATCCAGGAGGCGGGGCTGATCTTCATCAAGGCGTACGGAATGAAGATGACGTGCATGCCGTTGAGCACGCTCGTGAGCACGGCGTGCCACAGGCCGGTCTCGCGCTTGAAGTCCAGCACGCACACCATGTGCTCGCCCTCTGTGTAGTTGCACGCCACCGACAGCATGCGGCAGTGGGCCAGCATCGACGCCCTGTGCAACACCACATAATATAACTCCTTACAGACTTACAGCCCTGACGCACTACCTACTTTGGATTTGTTGAGACACGTTCTAGTGGTGGCTTGTCCATTCTAATAATAATAATAATATACGTTTATTTCAGACAAAGTCCATGTGTCGCGCCATGATCGCCCAGTGGTGGTACTACAAGTAGCCATCGATCGGACAGATCCATTTATAGCAAACAGTGTTACGCAGAAGCGCAAAGATAGGCTAAAGAAAGAAAGGATCCTGGATTAGGTTTAGGTCCTATGCCATCTGCATTTAACTTTATTTTGCAGAATATAATGTGAATATTTAAGCTCCGTAGTTTCAATAAGACACTGTCGATTAGAACTGTACACTCTACGTATTTTTTCGACAAAGTTCTAATTAAACACAATTACGATATGAGAGTAATGTGCCGTTCTATTACCTAGTAACAATAACGCCCATAGCGGAGCCGTCAGCGGCGGAGGTGTGTTCGATGTGCGCGGGCGAGTCGTCGGCGGGGCGCGGCGGCGGGATCCAGTCGCGCGGCGGCCGCGGCAGCTTCTCCGTAGAGACCCACTGTAGAGAAGGCCAGCCGCGGAAACAGACCACGTCGCCTGATGATGTCTTTGGCAAACCTATGAACAAAAAAAAGCACGAAAGATATTTAAAGCGTTTCTGAAAACACACGGCGCTAGTTTAGTTTAGTTTACGGGCGAGATTCCGCAATTTGACATCGTGCCTATTTTGCGTGAAAAAGGGGTAGCGCTACTCTAACCACCCCAGCTCCTCCACGAAGCTCAGCAGCGCTTTCACGTTGCCTACTGCCTCGCGCACGGTGCTTGGGAACCCTAGGTACTTACGTCTGTATACTTCTACCTGTTTGCAGTCTAGTAAAATGTGTTTGGTAGTTTCGTCCGCCTCCATGCAAGCCCTACATGTTAGGACTGTCAAAAACACACGGCGCTATAGTCATTGATATAATAAACTAATCAGATAGATAGAGGGTCCCATGCAAAACTGACGCCGGGCGCTCTGTGTGACAGGGTCAACGTAAACACGTTTTACAAGCATTGTTTACGCGGACAGCTTTTAGCTTTGATTTTGTATGGGACTCTCTATCAGCTAGCGCTCAAGCGCGACGCTATGCTATAGTCGTATATCGGGTTGACATGGAGTAAATTAAAGCGAGCCGAAAGAGCTACCTGGAGAATAACAATATCTGCTTTCTGCCCCGAATGAGGACAAAAGGCTGAACTCAATTGTGCATAATTAGATTTATTCGGGTGCTTTTTATAATAACCTTTGAAACAAGCGTCCGAAGTGAGCGCATACTGTATCCCGCAGGAGCCGAGCAGGAAGCCGACTTGCTGCAGGCCGGCGTCCCTCCTCGTGAGCGGCACCTCGATGGGCACCGGCACCACGCCCGCCTGCAGGCACCCGTACAGGGCGCACATGAAGTTGATGGGGTCGTTGTTCGGGTAGACGAGGGCCACGCGGTCCCCCGGCTTTATTGAATTGTCCCCGGTCACCAGGCCGCTGCTGCTGCTCTTCGTTGTGAACGTCTTGTTGAGTAGTGCATGTGCGATCTTCAGCGAACGGCTAAGTAATTTTCCTGTTGGGTTAAACGAAATGTTATAGTAACAATGAACAAAAGAATCATATAAAAAATTTGGTGTTTTTGGATCATGTTATCGGACAAACAGAAAAAGTTTTTATATTGTGAGGTGTTTTTAGGAATGTTGAGCTAAATCAATTCCTTAAATTCAGAACAGGCTTGTCAGAAGCACCCTAAATGGAAATGCGTTACCATAAGTGAGTGAATTGCAGAGTTTCCCATTGGGATCGAGCACGGTGGCGACGTTGGCCTTGAAGGAGGCGGTGCCGTAGCGCTGCAGAGCCGCCTCCAGGTTGCGCGGCAGCCCGGCCGGCACGACCAGCTGCTCGCCCACGGCCGGCGTCATCGTGCCGCCTTCCGGCTTCGGCGCGTTCGGGTCCTTGGGGTTAGCGGCCAGCTCCAGCTCTATGTCGTCGTCCTCGTAGAACTCTGGCAGTGGCCGTCTCTTTGGTCGTTTAAGTGTGTTCAGCAACTGCTGTATTTTGGCTGACACCTGTTTTTGGGCACATTCATGTTCATTTCATCCATGAGAACATTACTATCAAATTAAAATTTAACGCTTAGTTCTGCCTTGCAAGTTTTCCTAGGATGATCAAGTTACAGCAAGTGTGGCGTTAGTTTTAATAACTTACGGTGATAAATATCACCTAAGATATAACCAAAAGCATAGTAAATAGGCTACCTACCTTCCACCGGCCGGTTCCCGTGCCGGTGTCCTCGGGCTGGGCGTAGCACTGCACGCGGTCGGCCACGAGCGAGTTAGCACCGCGCCGCGCGCCCGACGTCGTGTGCGTCACGTCTGGCTGGACGTCTGTAGATATTATTTCATATTGAGGATTAGACGTACATTTAATTAGCAAATCAAAATATAGGTCAAAACAACATGAGCGGGTTAAACTAATTGAAATTCCTACATGTTGGTAGATGGGTCATTTCAGTGAAATCGAGCTTAATCCTTTGCGGGGGCTGTTTCTTCTCGCGCTGCGGATGCGGGTGCGGCAGCGGGTACGGCAGCGGCAGGTGTCCGCGGGGCTGCGGCGGCGCGGCGGCGGCGGCGACGGGCCGGCGCGCGGGCGGCGAGCCAAGCTCGGGCGGCGGCGGCAGCTCCACGTCCCCGGCGCACGAGTCCTCGTCTGAACTCGATGCTGAACATTCATTACAGATTACACAATTTACCTCAAAACTACATCCTTATGATATCACACTAATATTATAAAGGTGAAACTTTGTGTGTATGTTTGGTACTCCTTCACGTCTAAACGGCTGGACCGATTTCAATTAAATGTGGTACAGAGTTAACTGAAACCCTGGATTGACAAATAGGCTACTTTTTATTGCGGTAATATACCGCGGGTAAGACAGCGGGGCACAGCTAATTAATTATAAATTATGCACATTTAACACCCAACTTGTTCGAAAGGCTCTGATATTAGGCAGTTGTCATTCAGGTATATTTTAGTTGAAATGCCATGACAGTGAAAGATTTTTATTTAAAGGAAAACTTGTGATTCTTGCGAGATCTCGGTAAGGACAAATGCCACGAGATTGCTCTCTTTACTCGGCGATACTAACACAGATCGTGCCTGTCTCTGTCAGGACTTTTGGCCATGATCGAGGTGCGCTTGGACGGCATCGGGAGAGACGGCTTGGGCCGGTGCTGCATCTCCGCGAGCGCCTGCTGCACGGCCTCCTGCCGCACTTCTGTGACACACATAGTTCAATCAGTTAAGACAATGTTACCACACAAATAAGGCTCAGATGAAAAAAAATTTATAACTCGTTCTAAATGTAAATTAGTTTTTTACGATGACTTCAGATTTAAGTAAGATTTTCACTCCATTAGAATCGTGCGTGACATGCTAAATGCTGTGACAGGGTAAATAAAAGCAAATGAGTGATTGAGTCCAGATAGCCCGCGTATGCCACCAAATCACCAATATTATTATATTAATAGTTTCTGTTAAGGAAGACAGTCGGAACAGTATAGTTTTCTTTACATAGATAATTTGCAAAAGTTGTAACCCATAAGATTCGTCTCCCTCCATCTGCAGGCAGGCTCGGCATCGGACGGAATCAGATTTTAGAATACTCAAACGAAACTCGAATAAAAAAAATTAAAAACCCCCGACCCAGTCAGACCTCTCATCAACTTAACTAGAACTAGGGCTAATCATCTTCAAAAGATCATGGTCACCTTACCATATACTTTCAATATCATTGTAGTTACACGGTACCAAATATAAAATTAATAGGACATATGGAAGGTAGTAGGATCCCGTCATCCACTATTTCAGAGCTGATCATATTCAAACGGCAGATCAAGGCATGGTTACCTTACCACATACTTTCAATATCATTAAAGTAACACTGTACCAAATTTTAAATCGATAGGACCAATGGAAGGTAGTTAGGTCCTCTCATCCATTATTCAAGAGCTGATCATCTTCAAACGGCTGATCAGGTCATGGTTACCTTACCATATACTTTCAATATCATAGATGTAACATGGTACCAAATTTCAAATCGATCGGACATATGGAAGCTAGTTAGATCCCCTCATCACCTAGAAAAGAGCTGATGATCTTCAAACCGCTGATCAGATCTTCATCAGACATGGCTAAGAACACTCGGCCTAAAATAATCTATGATACAAAAAAAACTAAACGAAAATCGGTTCAGCCGTTTGGGCTCTACTTTGCCACAGACAGACAGATACACACGTTAAAATTATAACACCCCTGTCTGAATTTTCGTTCGAGGGTTAAAAAAAACTTATAGTCTATGTTTCGGAAAACGTCGGTATGTCGACGTCGCCGAGTCTGTGCGATGTCAGACAAAAACGGTTTTACATCTTTAAACTACTACTACTTCTAGAAGTACAAAATTTGAAAATGGCATGATAATTGTCTAGTCTTTCATACAATGATATTTTATGCGGTAAGTTTTCCGAATAAAATAAATAAGCAAACAAGAACATAAACAGGTTTTAAAGTCTATATTACAAAGTTAATAACAGCAGCTCGACAGCGAGCATTTGTTTCGGCAGCCCATCGACTGTCGCGGCGACCGACGACGGCGCCGATTCCGTCCGTCGGGTCCGTCCAATCGTATCTTAAAAATCGGATCATAATCGGATCACGGATCGAACCAATGCAAGAAAGACCAATCTAATCATGAGATCTGTTTGGGGGGTATGGTCGCTTGGTAATTAAACCCACAAGGATGTATTACTCTCGTCGACGTCCTATCGTTCCCCAATTCTCGTTCCTTCTCCCACACAATACCCGCGCACTCCCTAACGCCAATGCCTGATTGGGGTTATTCCATTAGTTTCCAAAAATCATTTTTTTTAATTTCCATTTAGTCTCCAAGCTGATTTATTCTTATTCTTATTTAATTATTTTCCATTTCCTATAGTCTCCAAAATATTAACAGGCAAAGATTGTATCGACGGCAAAACAAGCAAGAAAAACCAGTGTTAACAGCATTACAAAATAAAAATATACTAACCGATACAAGATTATCGCCTAGATTAATATTTGCACTAGTTGTCAAAAACCTTAAACTCTCAGCTACCTGATAAAGGGCGGATAAGACTACAACTAGGTACTAAGTTTTACGGAAACAATAGCCGTGCGGTTATGAAACCAATCACAGAGCGCTGCTCGGTAGTCCTTCGGCGAAAGTACCGTTATTTAAAATTAAAAGAATGTGGTACTCTAGTTTTTCTAATCCAGTCTGATCATAGACTTGAGGAGAGATTAGGCTAGTGTCACTGTGTCAGTGCATAATGGAAGAAAGTGAAAATTCAGACGCAGGACCTAGCACAATCACGCCGTTTAAATATGCATTCAACTCACGTGAGTTTGGTTAATAATTATGATAAGCTACAGCTATACATACAGTATAGAAAATGTGCAAGGGTAGTCACCTATTTTCACCTATCGTTACTTATATTTAACATATTAGCGTAATAGTGCTTCTGATTGTTGTAAATGTGAAAATTTTATTCCCTTACAGAAACAATTTTAACAGTCATTAAGTTTTTTTTTTGTGAAGTTGACGATAGTTCATATGTAAATATTGATTAAAACTGATTATACTAAAAAACTACGTTTTATTAAAATTCCTAAACTTTTGTTCTTGTCTCTACATAGTAAAAATTACCTGGAGACTAAAAGGAATAGTTGTATGAAGAAAAATTTTTGTACCTACCTTTACCAAAAAAGTGTTTTGGAGACTAATAGGAAACGTTGTATGGGGCGGCAAAATTTTGGACATCAAAGGTTTTGGAGACTATCGGAATAACCCCCCGATTGCAATAATGACTTTAAGAAAGGTGAGAACCCATAATGTAACATGCACGGGGCATGCGTCAATAAATAAAACATCGTGACAGACTTACTAAACTAACTGACGGACAATGTACCGTCCAAGTCGAGACTGAAATTTGGAATGTGCGTAAGTGCTTTAGAAATAGTAAGGAAGGAATTCAAAAATGGAAATGAAAGGAATGAAAAATACATAAAACGCTGTAAATTTAAAAGCACAGACTCTGTGAGCGTGAGCACACAACACACGATAACAGCGTTGCATGATTGCATGTCTGGACAGTGAGTGCTTCCCCGCACTTGGTAACATATGGAGCGCACTTGTCACAAAATATTTGTAAATTATTATGATCACGATTAACGATTTCCTGTTTTTGCAAAACATAAAATATAGCTGATGTATTTTAATTCTCTTTCTTAAAAGACTTTTCTTGTTAATTATAGACATTATAGATAACTAGTCGACCTAGCGAACTTCGTACCGCTTAACCTATTACTATTTTGTGCATGTTTTATACTTATAAACCTTCCTTTTGAATTACTCTATCTATTAAAAAAAAACCGCATCAAAATCCGTTGCGTATTTTTTTAAGATTTAAGCATACATAGGGACAGACGCGGGAATCGACTTCATTTTATACTATGTATTGATAATCTATACCAATATTATAAAGAGAAAAGATTTGTTTGTTTGTTTGTTTGTAACGAATAGGCTCCGGAAATACTGAACCGATTTGAAAAATTCTTTCACTAGTAGGAAGCTACATTAACCCCGAGTGTCATAGGCTATATAAGATTTTAAAAAAAATTAGGGATCCTTACCTAAACTCAAATAATGTAACCCGAGTTGAAATATTTTTTCCGTTGTTTACATCTTTTGACAGGTGGTTTGTTGTTGTTGTTTGTTTTTTATTCGGACATTCTGGGCAGTCACAAGAACATAGTCTATAGAGCCAAGTCTTTTGTAATACTTATCTTATATTCTATGGCGTAACGAAGTAAGCCGGGAAAGCTCGTAATATTATAATTATCTTATTGTAATTATCTCATTTAGATGTACTGCACAATTAATTATTGTATGGAAGTCTCTGCGCACAAGTTCATATCGAACATCATACTATACCAGTTTTACTGGCCGCTACTCATCAATATTATATTACAGTTTTTATTGATCGCTAACAGCTTATTATTACAGACTGGACTTTTAAAATACACGTCGAGTCATCTGTACTATTAACAGAACTCTATCAAGATCTGTACTAAACGATAATCAGCTCCATTTTGTATTATTTTAAGTTTAAGATTTTTTTAACATGCGTGCAATTAAGAAAATACAATGTTTGCGTGTTTAATTATCACATATTACATACGTGAGCGAAATCTCTTTTACTTAAATCTTAATTGATTCAGTTTTATATCTATCAATCAGTATCACTAATTACAAAAGAACAGGTTCGACAAGAAATCTACTGCAGAAACAACAAAATTAATAATGAAAAATACATAGTTTCTGGCAAAATTATTTATGTACTTACACATAAAAATTTATTTCGTTGCATTTTTTATCACACTTGCAGAAGCAACAGAAAAATGTGATAAATAGACGGTGCAATGTGATGTAAGTGACTCACCAGACCAGAGTGAGAGCTACTTGTATTGCGCGGTGAGTCGGCGAATCGGCAATTAAATCTGGCCGGCTAAGCTGCGAGCGCGATACAGCCGGCACGGCGGCTCTGGCCGAGCAGGACCGGCCAAACAACCAAACACTCATCAGTCAGTTCAGTCATCCATCTCATATTAACACACAAACATTATGATGTCATATTTTTAACTTGAGCGAAGTATTACGGAGAATCGTAAATCCGTATCCTATATTAACCAAATGTCACTCCTTAAGCTGACTTCATGACTGTTTGTAATAACCAAGGTTCGGTTAACACTATATTTATTTATATTGTCGATATATATTCGGGATATAATCGGAAATAAAAAAACAAAGCAAACGAAGGATTGCCTAATACATACTCGTTATATGAAATCTGAATATTAGTTAAGAAGACCAGCGGCTCCGTCCAAGGTAGCTATTATTAGAACTCTAGCAAGCCCGAGATACTTCGTGCATACATTGCGCAATCAGCGTGTGCCGATTAAATATTCTCTAGTCGCGCGCGTCTGCTCAGAAATACGTTTTGCTTGAGAGTTATCAAATCTCTCGTGTTTTTACTATTGGGTTACAGTGCAGAGCTGTAGTGAGGGTCTTTTACGATAAAAGTTAAGGCCGTGGTACGCTGGCTGCGTCACATACATAATACTAAAATTTGAAATTACAATACGTATGTATAATATATAACTTTACATTAAAGCCTTCTTCTAAAGTACTTATCTTCTAAACCACAGAACAAGGAAGATGCTCTCTCTCTCTAAATAGAGATCGCGAGTAGGCGGAGCCTATCATTAGCTCTGCAGTGCCTATGCGTAGTTTTTGACAGATTTGATAAGCTCAGTTGCTTTAAGCTTCTTGTAAACAAACCACCAGAAAAAATATGAAAAAAAAAACCCACTAAAATGCCATATTGTGCTGTGTTGGAATGCAAAAATTGAAGTTGGGGACTTAAAAGTACTAATTATGCCGTATCATTACATCGGTAAGTAATATTTCACTGTATTTTTAAATAAATTTGAAATTATACATGAACAAGAAAACAAAACCTTATGTGAGAAAATGAAAACACCCTAATTACGGAGCAGTAAAATTGAATTTTCATTGAAGCCTGTGACTGTGACTGTACCTTCTTAGCGTTCTTCTTTATCTATAGTATTAGACTCATGACTTTTTCTAGAACATTTTGACAACAGTATAATGGAAATCAGTTAGAGATTGCTCAACATGATGAAAATCTATCGATAATTTTCTATGATAAAAATCTATAGATAATAATAATTTTCAGTGAAAAAAAAAAAAGGTATTCGCTTCGACTTGAAAACCTCTACCTTTTTTTCGGTTTAAAATGTGATTTACTTTAAAGTTAAATTCTTGAATACGAATGAAATTATATGAATCTATCAACTTAGACTCTTGCGTATGAATGAAATTATATTAGCATCATCATCATATTACAATAATGTTGTAATATGTAAAAAATAAAGTCGCTTTCCGCATCAGTCCTTAGGTATGTTTAAATCTTTAAAAATACAGCGGATTTTAATGCGGATTTTTTTAATAGATACAGTGATTCAAGAGGAAGGTTTATAAGTATAAAACATGCACGTTCTAATAATAGGTTAGGCGGTACGAAGTTTGCCGGGTCGACTAGTATTGTATAAAGACAAGTCGTCACTCTTATAGTGTGCTATATTTTATTTTTCTTTTCATTTATTTACAGCCTCCTGGATCACCTTGGGCCAAGCTCACAACCTAATACACATAAGCATAAACTTGAAGATAGAGCCATCATGAAAGCTTCTTAAGCTAAGAGGAGTTTCAATAAACAATACCTAGAGAAGAAAAAATGCTAAATATTATTAAAAAAAACCAAGATTAGTTAAGAGTTTAAGGCAAGTAATAAATAAGCAAGTACTTCGATATTAAAAAAGATAAAATAATATAAATATTAAACCCATCTTGTTTTATTGGTCTATCTACCCATCCACCTAAATTGTTTACTTTGGTTAAAATAAAGCTTCATTTAAAGTACAGTACTTACTCCAAAATTAATAATGCGCATGCAGATTCGCTAATTGTCGATTTCACGGAAACACCTGAATCAAAAATCATAATTCTACTAAATTACGCATGCAGAAAATGCACTTAACCTCCTTAAATACATATCGTCTTCCGTCGCTTGGGAATACGACCGTTGTCGAACAGTGACGAAGATTTCTATGCGCATTATAACTTTTGCAGTACTGTAGGTATATACAATTGTATAACTAAACACGTTTTATTTCTGAATCTCTATTTATGCGAAGCATAACTGTTGAATACAAAACGACATTGGAAATAAATAAAAATTAAACTGTACACTAAAATAAACTTTGTTCTATGAGCGACTGGTTTTTTCATATGATAATACCAATACATCGCCAATTACCAAGAAGGCCGTTTGCGTAGAATACCCATAGTTTTTCGTAAAAAAAAAGTAATTGTTAACTGTAGCCATATGAAAGAAAGTTGTATATCGATAGGTTTTTCTCATCGACAAACTTTCTCCCGCAATATGTACATCCCTAGCTTAGTTTTTCATTTTTCGACGTAGCCACCTAGTGTTTAGTAGCGGTAGTACAAAAGCTGTAGTTCCATCTAGCGTCGAATAGTAAAACTAGGAACAATGCATGAGGATTTTAAAGCAAAGAGGATGTATAGCTTTCTACCATGTCTTTGGAAAAACCTAATTTCATTCTTTTATCATATGTATGTCATCATTATCTTAAGTATTTCATAATTGTTATTTGATTTTGATCTTTGTTTATTTGTAAAAAAAGTTCATAGTCTACTTCAAAGTTTTGTGATGTAGATCTTTTGGGCTTTGTCGTTAATCACCAATGGTAGCTTGGATTTCATAGTGAGCGTTTGGTTTATATGTGTGATTTTGGACACACTGGTTTCAGTACTAAAAGCTCATGATGCTATCTCTATTGTATTCTCTTGTTCTGTGTTCTAAACCATGGCCATGGCAAATATAAAAAAAATGATGTTTGTCACAAAATTGTCTTGCTTAGTATTTTTAGGGCAGTATTATGTATTCCTATGTTTTGAACCCAAATTTAATCTAGTGATTGTTGCCTGAATTGTCCACTTTCAGAATATTAAGCACTAGAGGCTGCCCCGCGGTTTCACCCGCGCAGATTTCTCATAAACAACAAAATCCCATTTATTCCCGTTCCCATGGGAATTTCGGGAATTTATTTTGTTGTTGACGAAGAATGTCGGGATCCTTAGCAGCTATCGCCGGAAGCTCGCGGTTCCTTCTCTCTCTCAGTTACTGACTTACTGACTGACTGCCCGTGTTTTACTTATAAATTTGCTATTAGCTACTTTATTACTTTTTACCGTCCTGTCAGACACACCATATTTATATTACAATAGAAAATTACTAACTATTTTAAAATAAATATAGAACCTTATATGTGTTAAGAAAAAATATTGCACCTTTGGTTACATTATTTGAGATTAAGTAAGGATCCCTAATTTTTTTGAAAATTATATATAACCTATGTCACTCGGGGATAGTGTAGCTTCCTACCAGTGAAAGAATTTTCCGGAGCCTATTCGTTACAAACAAACAAACAAATCTTTCCTCTTTATAATATTGGTATAGATAAAAGGCTTTTTCAAAAAAAAAAGTAGAGTGCATCAAAAATTAGAAATTTAATCTCGAGGAAAAGGGAAAACATCTATACTTAATCAATATACAGTGTGTCCGGGGAAGTTATAACATAATTTTAAGGGTGTATTCTATGATCAATTTCATAGATGAAAACACTCCTTAAGGGGGGTCGCAGCCTCACCCACCCTCAGTATGATGTTTTTAAATTTTTTCTCGCTAAAGTCGACCCCGCCTACTTTTAAATTCACAGTTAAAGATCTAAGGCTCACAGAACCTTCATTAAGGTCTTGATCGAAGGCTAAGTAGTTAGGCTACCTAAGTTACTACCAAAATAACCAAGTATTGCTTTTACTTTTTTTTTAAAAGATGATAAACCAAAAAAAAATATTTTTTTTGTGCATTTTTTACGGTTTTTCAAAGTTTGCACAAAAAAATGCAGATACTTTTTTTTATTTTTTGTGTTTTATTGTTAGCTTTTGAGTTGTTCTCCAAATTGGTATTAGATTTATTTCTCTACGTCTATTACTTCAGAAATTATCAACTACCAAAAAGACCCTTCTCTTTTACCTTTTAATTTAAATTTTCAGTTTAACCCACTTTTATTAAAAAATTAAGTCAATATTTAATTATTTTGTTAGTTATTTAGGTAGCCTACCTTCTTAGCCTTCGTACAAGACCTAAATTAATAGTCCTTTTACGCGAGCAGTGGCGCCACTCTAGAAAAAAAATATTTTCTAAAGTAAGGCTTTTTCAGAAAAAAGTGCTCCCTTGTGCAATAAATCTTGGTCCCTATTATTTTTTTAGTATTTAAAATAATATCTAGATTTAGAATGTTTATGTTTTACTGTTTGTTGCTGAAAGTGGCCACTTTAGGTTTATTCTGTTTCATGTATTACTGTTTGTTCCTAAAAGTAGCTAAAAGTGGCCACTTTCAGCAACAAACACTAAAACATAAACATTCTAAACCTAGACATTATTTTAAATACTAAAAAAATAATAGGGACCAAGATTTATTGCACAAGGGAGCACTTTTTTCTGAAAAAAAGCCTTACATTAGATTTTTTTTTTTCTAGAGTGGCGCCACTGCTCGCGTAAAAGGACTATTAATTTAGGTCTTGTACGAAGGCTAAGAAGGTAGGCTACCTAAAAAACTAACAAAATAATTAAATATTGACTTAATTAATAATTAACTTTTAATAAAAGTTGGTTAAACTGAAAATGTAAATTAAAAGGTAAAATTGAAGGGTCTTTTTGGTAGTTGATAATTTCTGAAGTAATAGACGTAGATAAATAAATCTAATACCAATTTGGAGAACAACTCAAAAGCTAGCAATAAAACACAAAAAATAAAAAAAAGTATCTGCATTTTTTTGTGGAAACTTTGAAAAACCGTAAAAAATGCACAAAAAAATATTCTTTTTTTGGTTTATCATCTTTAACCTTTTAACCGCCAAGCACTTGATATGAAGTAGTCACAAAGTTCTCCCACCACGCCAAGCACTTCTCTGGAAGTAGCTTACATTTTTACATTTTATGACCCAACTATATGTTCTAAAGAGAAAAATCCAATTGGATACTGTTCTTGAAGCTTCTATGAAGTAATTCATGTTAACAGATTTTGTGAAAAGTTATTAAACTTAGAATAATAAGACGATAAACTTTAAGAAACTTTCAAATGAAAAATAGTGTGCCCTCCCACGCCAAGTACTTTACTGGAAGTGGTCTAGTGTTGTGACATTACTCGGAATTTCCGATGATTCCTAACAAATATATTTTTTAAATTATTATAACTATACACTTTTTCAACCATCTCATAACGTGTATGCATAGTGCGGACTGGAATAATATAATTTCTATTAGAATTTACTATTGATTCCTTTATTGTAGACATTACAAATCCTCGCCTTTGAAAATGTCGACAACAATTAATAAGGTAGGCGGGCGGCTCTAGCGTAGCAACCCGTTCATCAGTTGTTTGATATATCCCGTACGCCAAGCACTTGAGGTGAAGTGCTGCTGTGACGTCACATACGCAAGACAAGTTTTTTAGTGCTGTGCTAAAGAGTGGACATTTTGGTACATTGTGTCTAGACTGTTGGTACGCTCAGCGTAAAAAATAGTGAAAGTACATCTACAGATGAATTGCGCTGCGCTTTTTCCAATGGTTCTAATTAGAAACTAATAAAATATTGTTGAATCGAATTAAGTCAGTTTGGATTTGGTCGTAAAAGTACCTACCTACTAATACTACGTTTACTTCGAAACGTGTACACTTAGATCTACAAATGGTCATCACAGATTTTTTACAAACATCCATACATAGCTGGGTAAACGCTTAAATAGACACCATAAAATTGAATATTATACTATAGAACAAAATCACGTCTTTTAAAAAAAGCTTTCAACATTTTAAACGGTATTCACAAAGTAATAGGAAATACCCAGCAAAACTAAAAAAAATATATATTGGCAATTAATTCCATAAATGGGTTTGATTTGTTTGCTAAAGCTTTAGGTAGCAGTGCTCAGAGACAAATAGATGTCGCATTATGTTGTCTTTGTGTGTAAGGTATGTTGGATAGGCACCCCGCCTATGCGTATATGCTAAAACAAAAGCGTCGATTCCAGGTAAGAATACTCTGCAAAAAACCCTTTACAAAAATGTGATTTATGACTTTGTTTACCTTAAAAATTATTCTTTCCCACGGCTTCTACTACTGGAATACAGATTTGCAGAGAACTATTGGGACCTTACCTCATAAGTTGTTTTTTTTGAACTAGTTAAAAGTTCATTAAAAAAAACTCTACAACATATATTTGTTTACGTATGTAAATGAGATACTTTAGAAAATTCCTGATGAAAATTAAAAAATCTCTTTGATGAAGTGTAAAGGTTGTAAAAAGAGACTTTATAGTATTTTACAATTAATTGTAATTTTTAATTTAAATGTTATTTATGTCCTCAAAATTAAAACAACCTTTGATTTTACATAGTTCTTTATAATGACGTTTTGGATACGATGTTATCTATGATTGATTTATGGCAAATATGGCAATGGTCGAGGGACGAACAGCTACAAACATAAATTATATTAATTTTTAGATTTTAAATTTATAGAAAGTATAGTTTTAATTTTGTACATATTTGTATTTGAGGACGAAAGAGAATAATTAAAAAAATATATAATTTGCCAAAAGAAAACTAAGTATAGGTACTATATATTTTTTTATCCAGAATTAATTACGTATTTATACAAAAATAGAAAGAACGCGCGTGCGGTCGGTGCGAAGCCTAGATCCCTCTGGAGGGGCACGATAAGGACCGATGCGCTCGCGACACTATAGGCTCCGTCCGCCCCATTTATATTGTCTCCATAATGTAAGGCCCCTGCAAACGCAAAAGCGGAGCGTTTTTTAATGGTGGCGAAAACGCCAAGGGAACATTATTTTGTTGTTACGAGTGTTAGACAAATTTACCCAACAACTTCCATGTCCCAATACAACTCAATTGCTTGACGGCTATTGGTTTTTTCAAATAATAAGCTTTATAACACTAATACTATACGTTTTTTTAACTAACAGCTATAGCTTTTGGAGTATAAATTGAGGTGTGTTTCCATGCCCATTGTCCAGGTATGATTCAATGAAATATCCCGATTCCCGCCACGCTCATGACAAAAATGTAACGAGAAATGCATCACATGACATGAGACTCATGAACTTAAAATTATTAAGTTACTTGAGTGAGATTATTTTGATTGGTACATAAATCGTTTTATTAAAAACTAGTCCACCCGGCGAACTTCGCACCGCCTAACCTATAACTATCTTGTGCACGTATTAAACTTATAAACCTTCCTCTTGAATCACTCTATCTAATTAAAAAAAAACCGCATCGAAATCCGTTGCATAATTTTAAAGATTTAAATACGATTAAATAAAAGATAAAAAAATATAGTACAAAAAAACTATCGACTCTGTGATTAACAACCCTTTAACGAGATCGAACTTCGCAGTTTTTGTGTCTCTCCAGCGCCGAGTACTTGATAAGAAGTAGTTAGTGACGTGCCACCGCTTTAGTTTGTTATATAATTCAGTTGAAAGTAATCAGACAAAACTCCATGAAAGCAAATTCTAATTGGGTTCTAGCATTACAAAAGTTTTAAAAACGGGAAAATGTTTAGCTTTTCGTATATTAATCACTCCATTGTTTATTTATCTCACATAAAAATTTTGGTTGATTTTGTGTGTCGATTGAATTTTGCAATCACTAATGTTTTTGAAGGTAAAATGCCTTGGCGTGGGGGAGCAACCTTCGTTTATTTCCTGCGGCGCCGAAAAGGTTAAAAAAAAGTAAAAGCAATACTTGGTTATTTTGTTAGTAACTTAGGTAGCCTAACTACTTAGCCTTCGATTAAGACCTTAATGAAGGTTCTGTGAGCCTTACAGCTTTAACTGTGAATTTAAAAGTAGGCGGGCTCGACTTTTGCAAAAAAATAATTAAAAACATCATACTGAGGGGGGGGTAAGCCTGCGACCCCCCATATGGGGTGTTTTCATCGATGAAATTGATCATAGAATACACCCTTAAAATTATGTTATAACTTCCCCGGACACACTGTATATGCAACTCTACCCTTACTGACTGACAGACAACGCAGAGCCGAAACTACTGGGCGTAGCGGGCTGAAATTTTGCACGTGAGTTCCTTGGGGAGTGTAGGGGAGCACTAAGGAATAATTTCCTGAAATTCCCATGGGAACGGAAAAAAACTGGATTTTTGTGTTGATGAGTAATCTGCGCGAGTGAAACCGCGGGGCAGCCTCTAGTCATTTATAAAACGCATGCTTAGCCAGTGCTAACTCTACAATATAACAAACAACAAATGCTACACATATAAGGTACTATATTTATTTTAAAATAGTAACTTTCTATTGTAATATAAATATGGTGTGTCTGACAGGTCGGTAAAAAGTAATAAAGTAGCTAATAGCAAATTTATAAGTAAAACACGGGCAGTCAGTCAGTAAGTCAGTAACTGAGAGAGAGAAGGAACCGCGAGCTTCCGGCGATAGCTGCTAAGGATCCCGACATTCTTCGTCACAAGTTGCAACGCACACCGGTCCCAGCCTTGCCTCGGGGCCCCTGCCTGTTTAACCACTTCCTTTGCTGACGTCGTCGTCGGGTTTCGATAACCACCTCCCTTCTAGAATGCACAGTCACCTGCACTAATACGTGAAAACTATTTTTAATTGTTTCATTGATCTATAGGCCTATTGCGGTTCTTATTGATCATGAAAATAAAAATAAATTTGACATTTTATATCCAGTCTGGATATCAATATCTCGAATATTACAAGAAAATGGACTTCAATCTCCATTTTCATGGCTGACCGAACTATTTAACTATTTTGACGTTTCATGGCATTGCCGTTGTTTTCGAATGAAAATGGGGATTGAAATGAAGACGATTTTTGGATGTCAACTGTCAAACGATACAGGCGACTCATTTGCTCCCTGTATCGATATTGTTAATGAGTTTGTTTTGGGTTTAATTTTTTTAACCTTGAAAAATCTTTTTGAATTTGTAATAGGGTGAAATAATTAAAATAAAAGCTACCGTAGTTTCATCATTCAATCGTTCTTTTGTTCATAACCATAGTGATAATAATTAATCGTTTTGCAACCGCAATACCAATGATATCCATCAACTGATGTGACAATTTTGATTAAACAATTTTAATTCTCGTAATCCGTTCCATTACCATTAGGAACCGCAATAGGCCTACTGATTATTATTTACTATTATTAATCTATATAACAAAGTTCAACAAGCCTCTTTACTAAGTGTTTGTTGACTACTCGAAGGCTTTTGACAGTCTTACTCACTCCTCCATATTTGCAGCCCTCCGAAAACAGAATATTGATCAATATTGATTGAAGATGAATCGGTCCAAGACCCAGGTTATGACCAACAGCACGAAACGTAGTGTCGAGGTGGATGGGAAAATTATACGCTATTTTGACGAGTAATACCTATTTGGGCCAGATTGTCTCCTTCAACAACGGGCGAAATAAAGAAATAGATCGTAGGATCGAAAATGCCTGGAGGAGCTTCTGGTCCATGAAGGAGTTGATGAAGGGAAAGCTACCACTTTCCCTGAAGCGCAAGCTCGTCAATATGTGTATCTTGCCCATCCTAACCTACGGTGCTCAGACCTGGGTCGTTGACTGAACATCAAAAGTCCAGACTCAAGATTTGCCAACGTGCTATGGAGCGTAGCATAATAAGTGTTAAATTAACTGATCGCATCCGAAACACCGATCTATGCTCAAAAACAGGAGTTGCAGACGTTGGTGTTGAGACCGCTAAACTTAAGTGGAGCTGGGCTGGTCTGCCGCATGGACCCGAACCGGTGGGCGAAAATCGCAACCGAGTAGGTGCCAACCGATGGAAAACGTGAGCGTGGCCGACCGAGAAGGAGATGGCGGGGTGATATCGATTCCTATCTGTCCGACTGGATTCAGTTGGCACATGAAAAGGGACACATGGATACAGAGGGGGGAGGTCTTTGCCCAGCAGTGGGACAGAAATTTGACTACTAAAAAAAAACTATATATAACTATATTTGTTTAAATACCATTAATAAAAAGGAAATATTTGATTGTTTGTTTGCATCGAATAGGTTCCGGAACTACTGAACCGATTTGAAAAATTATTTCACTGTTGGGAAGCTACGCTATCTTCGAGTGCCATAGGGTATATAAGGGCTATAACAGACGAGCGACCCTGTGCCAATCGTATGGGTCGCTCGCCTGTTATAGCCCTTAGATTTTCAGAAGAAATATAAAGAGAAAATATTTGATTGTTTGTTTACTTATTTTATTTCTTTGTTTGCATCGATTAGGCTCCGGAACTACTGAACCGATATGAGAAATTCTTTCACTGTTGGAAAGCTACACAATCACCGAGTGACATAGGCTATATTAGATTTTCAAAAGAAATATAATGTCACCCGAATGATATAGGCTATATTATATTTAAAAAACCTTACTTTAACTCAAATAATGTAACCCTAGGTGCAAAAAAATGTTCCGCTGTTTACATATTTTGATGGTTGGTGGTTTCTTTTCAAATGAGGACTGTTCGTTGTTGTTTTTTTATTCGCCCATTCTGGGCAGTCCAAAGAACACAGCCAAGTCTTCAGTAGTATATAATTGTGTAAACTTATGTATTTTATGACTTTACGAAGTTTGTCGAACAGCTAGTGTCTTAATTTGGCGCGGAGGTCGCTGAAGACCAATTCGCTCTTCTTCCTTAAATAATGTTTAAATAAAACTACATAATATGTACATATAATTTTCAGTACAGTCCCAAATGGCTTAGAACATTATAAAGTGTTCTAGGATTTTTTAAAACCAGGATAAAGACGTTAATTCTATATAATTTTTTTGTTTAATATATAATGGATACACCTGTATCCTGTTGTTACCTAACAACGCGCAATCTAACGCACTCAGTTAAGAAACTTAAACCGCAATCCAAAATTCTCAGACTATCTATTGTTCGAAGCAAAAATGTAACCTACTGAGTGGCGGCGACTGGCGGGCGTGGCGACAAACATCGACGCGATCTATGTATTAATTAGGAGCAGGTCCTCCAACACCAACACTAACCCATGTACTGAGCACCGGGCACAGAGTTAACAGTGAACTTATTGAGGAAGTTGGCATCCGCCGCACACGTACAACACGAACCGTAATAATTAAGTACACGACACGACCAACTTAAATAAAGTGACGAACTTAGTATTGTAGCATCTCACCTCGATAACCGCAAGTAAGTTTTATAGACTACCCAACTTACTCAACCGATATACTCGTAAAATCCTCGTAGAGCAAGATATCAAAAACCCTACTAATTTTTTTATCCCACCCGCTCAAAGAGACTACTCGTCGGATTGAATGAAAAGTAGAGTATACAACAGGGGTGTAAGGCAATTATAACTTCGGGTTCTGTGATAACCCCTTATCATAATACTAACTTTACATCCTTGTTGTATAATCTACTATTATTGTTCATTTTAAAACATAATAGACCCGATAATAACGCACATGTGGGAGAGCCTTTTCCTGTTGGTTGTTTTGTTTTTCATTCAACACGCATTCAATGGTTGATAGATGAAAGTATTTATGTAATTGGTTGATTTATTAGCAATAAGCATTAAAGGATGCATTAAAAAAAAGCAATGTGCTTAAAAAAAAAAGTGTGCCGAAATGAAAAACAGAAAAATTATTAATAACAATAAAAGGTCCATTGTTGCAAAGTTTCTACATACAAATACCACCCTTAAACCATCACAGAAGCCTTCTATATAAAATGTTATTATAAGGGTAAATACATTTAAAAGCGCCAAAGTAATTCCCTCATATTCTTCTACTTCTCTACTACCCATGAGATCATGCACATTCGCACACCACACACACACACCAGCTCCAGATAAACTTGCACTACTAAATCTATATTTATTGTCTCAGAAAGTTTATGATTAAAGCCCGTCACACATTACGCAGATGCGATAAGATTTTATCTGCGTATACAAACTTTTTTATCTGAAGGTACCACACATTACGCAGATGCGGTAATATGACAAGATTATACATTCACTCGAAATCTCTCGGACTGAGCAGACTTGTTTTTTGCTAAAGAATGTGTATATAGGATGTTACAATGAGTTCACGTTTACGAAATGAGCTCTGCTTCTGGATTTATTAGACAGCTTGTCAAAAGATGATTCTGATGAATGAGTCACGTCTTGCTTTAAACACACGCACTATAATTTCTTTTTTACAAAAAGATTGCAGTTAAAATATTATGCCATATTTGTATCGGCAGATGTTATATGCTGATCTTTCAATTTATATGTCACGGCTCAGATATATTTTACATTATCTGCGTAGTGTGTGGTCGTCCATAGGATTACATAGAAAAAAGATGCTAAAGATCATCTGCGCCGATACAGATATCTTATCGTATCTGCGTAGTCTGTGAAGCGCTTAATATTTTAACTGCAGCTAAATACAGGATGTATGATGAAGTAGCCCTCGGGTATCGGAAATAGGCTGTGAATTTGTTATCTGATCGATCCTCGAAGATATGAAATTCCCCTCGGTCTTTTTAAGCTATATATATATATATATATGCTGTTCTTTCAAAATTCTTCGTGTTTTTAACCGACTTCAAAAAAGGAGGTTATCAGTTTGACCTGTATGTATGTATGTATGTATGTTTGACCGCGATTTTCTCGCGATTGGCTGAACCGCTTTTGATGCGGTTTTCAGTAGGTAATGTATTTGTTACATTCAGGAGAAGGTGAGTACCTATTTTAACCGAATTCCACTTTCGAGGAAGTTCTCAGATTATATGTTTGTGTCAGTTCGTTGAAGGCGGGTCTCTTTTTGTAAAAAATAAATTATAGTGCGTTTGTTGTTTAAAGCAAGACGTGACTCATTCGTAATCAGAATCATCTTCTGACAAGCTGTCTAATAAATTTGCAACAAAATTGTCCGTGTATGTTGATAATAGCCCGGTTTTTAAAATGAAAACCTAAATTTGTTTTATAAAGCCTTAATTTTACGATGTAGATTGTTGTTATTGTAGTCGCATCACTTGGCGTGTTCAGAAACAAATTATATCTACTCTTTTAAAAACTTTCATTCAATATGGTAAAATAAAATAAAAAGATCTTGATAGCGGTATAGCAATTAAGTATAAATTGTTTGATAAACACGTGAATAATCGTTTATTATTATAACATAATTTCCTTTTTTACAAAAAAGAAAGCCGCCTTTTAATAAACCTGACACATACATCAAATGAGCACTTTTTCTTTTTCCAAGTCGGTTAAAAAATTAACTAAAATCTTCTCCTGAATGTAACAAATACTTATCTAAAAACCGCATCAAAATTGGTTCCGCCAAACGCAAGATATCGCGGACAAACATACATACATACAGGTCAAACTAATAACCTCCTTTTTTGAAGTCGGTTAAAAAAGAACCATGCAAGAAAATCGACTTTTTAATTTTATTAGCTGTGGTAATCAACACTAATCACAAATAAATGTTGAAGATCGACTTAGAAATAACAAATAGTAGTCCAACAAAAAGCATTTCATCCAAAGATCCAATGCTGGTGTATCACACGCGAGTGCGTGGCTAAAGTCAATCAGCATGTCTACTCAAGCAAAACTCGTGTCTAAGATACCTGAGTGGTATCTTTTCTCGTTGTGTGTGACGCGGCGGTGCGTACGACGGTTGCGGGTGTGCTGTCGGCTGCTGTCGCCGCGTGGGCCTCTGCTGGCGGTCCCGCTACCTGCTATATGGAATTATTCTACACTAAATACCAAAATTATAATTGTAAAATCTAAAACCAAACAGCTATAGATTAAAAAATAAAACATTACAATTAGAAGTAGCTCAATATACCTTTGGTGCGCACGTGTTCTTTTTCGCGCTCGAAAAACTTATTTTCTTCTAGTTAATAGCACTCACTCGGAATTAACTAGATTAATTTAAAATATATAAATATTTGTTAATTTAATATACATTGGAAAAATATATCTTTCGTACTGCCTACTATGGCCATACCTTAGACTTTTTCAGCCTATATTTATCACGTCGAAAACAATGGAAGATCTTATCTGATGAAAGTCGCATTTAAACATAATTAAAACATTAGAATTCGTACATTTTGGGTAGATTGGATAAGCGCAACATGGGATCCAGTAGGGTTTACAAGTTTTCACTGTTTTTTTTCTTGTATTGCCAATAAACTTGTATGTAACCCTTTAAAGGGGTAATTATCTTCAGCGTTGCGGCCGCGCGGCCGAGCCGCTCTACTTATGATTGTAACGATATATAGCCTGTCTGTATTAAATGTTCTAAATTGCTTTCTCCAATTATCTTGGTACACCTGTTCAATTATTTCATTTAGTAACCATTCACAATGATCTCAATAATTTTAACGTCATACTAACTAATAATAATTTGCGCGACCTAGGTCATCTCATCATCATCGTCACCTCAAAAGAAACACGGCAACTTGTGAACATAGGCCTCCCAGACAGAAAATGTTTTATACATATATAACAAAATAAAAAAATTAAGAAACCCCCGACCGAGTCAGATCAAATAGATTCTAGAGTAGAATCCCTTGCTAGGCTCGGGATTGTACTCTAGAATCCCTCCTTCGCTCTGGATTCAAAAAAGCGCGCTCACCGTAAAAATATTACATTGCTCCCTGGTGATACAATCTACTATTTAATCCCAGTTAGGTCGCCTTTAAAGGATTTTCATACAATTTTTAGGCACACTTTTTAATTTGGAACTGGCTGGTAGACGGCTTCGCTGTACTCGTCCCGGGACCTTATTATAATATAACTTAGTTTTTTTAACCAATTTTGTCGAGCCTCTACTGAAAACTGAACGGGTTAACAGGCACAAATAATTAGAAATCGCAACTTTACTTATGAGCCAAGCACAGCTAAAGTAGCGAAACCCGAGAAAAAAATCAATATCTCGTAAACTAAGGCAAATATCAAAAATGACTAGATTATGTAGCCTAGTATTTTTAGGGCACTGTTGTATAGCTTTTAGGTTAAAGACCAAAGAAAGCTACAAAGTGTTCTAAAAACGGCCACTTTTGTCAACAATCAGTAGCTTTCTTTAGTCTTGGTTTGGTAGTTTTCCATACGTTGGTTTGAAAAAAAAAACAAATGGCCTGCCTTAGGAATATCAGAGGCCTGGATGTCTGCCTCTTCGATTTGGTGTGTTTACAGGATGACTGTAATCATCAGCCCCAGAGGCAGACAACTTAGTATGATTTTATTTTTTTTATATTTACATTGTTGAAACGTTGTCAATTGAAAACAAAGGTCCACCATGTTAGCAGACAATTTTTCCGAAGTACTTCTCATAGTTTTTCTTCAAACTATACACGTCTGCAAAGCGTGCAACTAATTCAATTTTTTTAAATCTTAATAAATATTCAAAAATAATAACTACAAAATTCAGAGCCCTGCCTAGATGTCTGCCTCTTCGAATTTGCGTGTTAACAGGATGACTGTTATCATCAGCCCCAGAGGCAGACACGTGCAAATGATTTAGTTTTTTTTTTTTTTATATTTAATTAAAACCTTGTCAATTGAAAACGCAGGGCAACCATGGTGGCAGACGCGGTCCTTGATGTTTGTTAGGGTATAATTATCGCTATTCATTACGTCTGTAAAGCGTGCTTATTATGTATTTAGAAAATTTGCTCGCCACCTTCTTATCTTATTTTTTTGTTGTAATAAATAATTCTTAATTTATTATACAAATTAAAATTTTACTAAGAATACTTTGGTATTTCTGACAAATCGTTAATAAATTACAGGTCAAGCATTTAGCTAAAGAAATTCAGCTGTCCATACATTGGTTCGATGATCTTACTCGTATGTCAGAAGTACAGTCTGATGATAATGTGCTCACATAAATTGGTTTAATTGGTATTTTAGATTTAAATATCATTTCTGAATAAATAGTTTTACATCAAATTGCGGCTCAATGACCGCTCATCGTTATTATTTACAAGTGGGTAACGATGCAAGATGGCCTTTCCGTTTGACCCTTGTTGTGAAATCGTAGCACGGGCGCAGGCGCATTTGCCAGCGATTCGTAACCGAACATATTCTAGAGTCCAGCAGTCATCAACGGTGACCAATGTACGCCTGCCTGACCCCAGCGATTCTTACCTAGGACTTTCCAGAATAAAAGAGGCTAAAACCAAAGGATTTAATTATGAACATTTAGGGTGCAATGCTAAGCAAAAATTATAGCAGCTGCCATGAATTATGTTATCTTTACCAATATTATAAAGAGTAAAGATTTGTTTGTTTGTTTGTTTGTTTGTTTGTTTGTAACGAATAGGCTCCGGAAATACTGAACCGATTTAAAAAAATCTTTCACTGGTAGGAAGCTACACTATCCCCGAGTGACATAGGCTATATTAGATTTTCAAAAAATTAGGGATCCTTACTTAAACTCAAATAATCTAACCCAAGGTGCAATATTTTTTCCGTTGTTTACATATTGTGACAGGTGGTTGGTTGTTGTTGTTTGTTTTTTATTCGCCCATTCTGGGCAGGCAAAAGAACATAGTCCATAGAGCCAAAGTCTTTAGAAGTATCTATATTCTATGGCGTAACGAAGTAAGCCGGGATAGCTCGTCTCTTATAATCTTCTTTGTCTTGGTATGGTGTCTTAGGCTGACATTCACAGTCAGTGTTTGAAGGCTACTCGATCAAGTATGATACTCGGACAAGTCGTTCCCGAGAACTGATAATGGTGGCTCGACCTGTCTCCGACTCCGTGAAGCTTGTATTTCACTGTCACGCAGTAAAACTCGACTATGTTTAGCAATTTGGAGTGGAGAACGATCTAAAGTTACATTTTGATACTTTGGAGTGCGAGTTCAAGCTGCGACTCGACTGTGAATGTCAGCCTTAGATCTCTGGTCACAGTCTTAAATTGTGTTTTTTTATTATTATTCGACTTTAAATTTCAAAATGGCAAGCAGGCAGTACGCAGCTTTTAAGCGGGTCTAAGAATTAAAAAAATAATACAAAATTATATGTGTTGATCATGGGTAATGACTAGGGCTTCCAAAACCGATGTTTTCAAAACATCGGAATTGGCTCTGATATTGTGCCTCAAAACATCGGAATTCTGACATTAGCCTGAACTTTTTAAAACATAAAAAACCTCTTAATAAGAAAATTTTGCCTACTAAAGGTTAGTATATTTTTTTTCACTATTAACAATTCTTTAAATATAAGTGTTTAAACATAAAACTCTTATTTGCAACCCCTTTGCGTAGTTAAACAATTTTTGTTAAATTCTCTTCTCTTCATATATCACTAGTCGATCCGGCGAACTTTGTACCGCCTACCTATTACTATTTTGTGCATGTATTATACTTTTAAACCTTCCTCTTGAATCACTCGATCTATTAAAAAGAACCGCATCAAAATCCGTTCTGTAGTTTTAAAGATTTAAGCATACATAGGGACAGACGCGGAAAGCGACTTCATTTTATACTAGAGGCTGTCCCGCGGTATTTCCCGCGCAGATTTCTCATAAACAGAAAAATCCCGTTTTTTCCCGTTCCCGTGGGAATTTCGGGAAATCCTTAGTGCTCATCTACACTCCCTAAGGAACCTACAAGCCAAATTTCAGCTTTGTACGCCCAGTAGTTTCGGCTCTGCGTTGTCTGTCAGTCAGTCAGTCAGTAACGGAAGAGTTTTATATATATTGATTATCGTAATATCCTATTATTATCTTAAACCCTTGCTTTTCCAATTTACTTGAAACAGAAAATTTCGCCAAAAGGAAACTTTTCTTTAGTTTTACAGATAAATAAACCTAAATGCCAACCTTATTTAATACTTTCAAAATTAATAAATTATTCCGTAATATATTTCCAACAAAATTAGCAATCTAAATAAAAGGAAGGATAGGAACTGAATTACAATTTAATAAAAGGAAGGATAGGAACAGAATTTAAATTTTGCACAGAATTTAAATGAAACCGTATCAACAAAGAGCGAGAAGCGCTCGCACAGCACGACAGACACCACAGTGTAGCTCTACGAAGGTGGAGCTCCAATGTATCACAAGATTCACGAGACAGACCAAGCTTCGGATTTTCGAGTTATTCCATTTCCGCCGCTCTCTTGCTACGCCGCTCCAGTTGCCCACTAAATATGCCTAGTCATCGTCCGCCTTGCATGCGTTCGCGCTACGCCGCTCCACGCATTCATGACATTCCCGTAGGCCCGCGCGTCAGTCCAGCTGCTCAAGTGGTTTTATTGCATTAAGGGGAGTATGTACTAGCATTTTAGGATATTAAATTTGTTTTATTTGATATAGACAATAATTGAGTATCGAATTATGAAACAATGAACGCTTTTCACAGTATGTGGCGCGACAGACATGTAGTCCCAAAACATATTGGCAACTTATTGGTTTGCTAGTTTTAATGAAAAAAGTACCAGGCTAACATGAATTAGTAGAAGGTTCTTGAAATGTTTTTAAGGAGCAAACTATTGAGCAATGAATCAGTGAACTTTGGTTGACGAGAAGACGAGAAAAAGGTTAGTGGGTTAGGTTAGTGGTTGGATGTTTATACCGAAAATAAACAACTTATATCTACACTAAAACCAACCTCGGCATTATTTCTCAAATAAATACAGGAACCTCGGTACTTTGAGGAGTAAGGAGTAGAGTTAGGTAGGTATCCCTAAAATCATAATTCGGGCTTGCTTTATCCTGCTACGCTAGTAGGGTTGCCAGATGTCCGGTATTTAAGCGTACAGTCTGGGTACGGTAAAAAATAAATGGTCATACCGGACAGAACAATGTCCGGTATTTTGAGGAAAGTCGGTTCTACTGGTCATACAAAACATACCTACTTTAAAGGTGTTTTTTTTTCTGAAGTTCCTACCTACTAAAATTTATGATTCAAACAACCCAATGTTATTTTATTTTACTAATACCGCTAACTCACCAGGGTCGTCTAGGGCACAACATTTAGCTAGCCGTACGTATACTCACTCGTACAGTGGCGGTCTAGGACGGCCTCCCTCCGGTTTTTCTGTATTGCAAAATAGCTCTTGTTGTTTGGTTGAAAGTCTCGGGCGCACGAGACCATAGACAAATCTGTTACACCGTCCTAGACCGCCACTGTACATGGCCCCCTCCCCCTCATGTGTCATCAAAAAATCTATAGCCCCGCTAGCGCTCTAACCCAACGTAGCGCCGTCTGTTTGACAAATCCTTTAATTTTTACATGCTTACAATTACAATAACCTTCTACTAGTTTATGTTACCCTGGTACTTGAAATATAAACTGATCGAATTCTTATACTCTACTTTTTCATGCTTACAATAACCTTTCTATAAGTTCATGTTACCCTAATACTTGAAATATAAACTTCCTTACAGAATTCACTTAATTTACTTAATTTTTGCCATTCCAATAAACCTTCGACTAGTTCATGTTGCACTGGTACTTTCAATATAAATCGGTACAACTGGGACGGTGGCGGCGGCGAATTTTTTCACTACGTTTACTTGATTGTTTTATTGCCCTTAAGTAAAAATAAAATGTGTATTTTATAGATAGATTGATCATGACAGCGAGCGGCGTACTGCGAAGTCTCACTAGGCGGGGGTAATGAACCAGAACTTTTATGAGCTTACCGAGCGGCGTAGCGAGAGAGCGGCGGAAAGGGAATGACTTGATTTGTGCTTTGTGCGAAAAGACCTGACTAGTAAACTTCAGGATAGCAAATTCTCGAGAAGAATACTTATCATATCCTGTTCACGAACGATTAGCAACACAGATCTATGATGCCAGACAAATCAAAGGCCAATTTAAAGGAAATCAAGAGCTAAAAAGTGGCATTGGATAGGGCACTCGCTCTAAGACGATCAAATGGATGGACCTTGCAAGGAAGCTCCACGGTTTATTGCAAGAGTCAGGTTGTGTGAAACTGTACTGGGAAGAGTTAACCACAGTAGCTCAAGACCAGCTAAAGTGGAAAAAAAATATTGAAGCCGTGTGTCGGGTTATTCCGATAGTCTCCAAAACCTTTGATGTCCAAAATTTTGCCGCCCCATACAACGTTTCCTATTAGTCTCCAAAACACTTTTTTGGTAAAGGTAGGTACGAATTTTTTTTTTCATACAACTATTCCTTTTAGTCTCCAGGTAAGTTTTACTATGTAGAGACAACAACAAAAGTTTAGGAATTTTAATAACACGTAGTTTTTTAGTATAATCAGTTTTAATAAATATTAACATATGAACTATCGTGAACTTGACAAAAAAATAATACTTATGACTGTTAAAATTTGCTTAGGTAAGGGAATAAAATTTTCACATTTACACTAATCAGAATCACTATTACTATGCTAAATATATAAGTAACGATAGGGGAAAATAGGTGACTACCCTTTAATTAAACATCTAATAAATTTCTAAACACTTCTTGCACATTTCCTATACTGTAATACTTAGCTTATCATAATTATTAACCAAACTTACGTGAGTTGAATATATATTTAAACGGCGTGATTGTGCTAGGTCCTGCGTCTAAATTTTCACTTTCTTCCATTATGCACTGACACTAGCCTAATCTATCCTCAAGTCAAAGATCAGACTGGATTAGAAAAAAAAGAGTACCACATGCACTCATTTTTTAAATTTAAATAACGGTACTTTCGCCGAAGGACTACCGAGCAGCGCTCTGTGATTGGTTTAATAACCGTAAAACTTTGTACCTAGTTGCACGGCTGTTTTTTCCGTAAAACTTAGTACCTAGTTGTCTTAGCCGCCCCTTATCAGGTAGCTGAGAGTTTGTAAGGTTTTTGACAACGAGTGTAAATATTTTTTAAATCTAGGCGATAATCTTGTATCGGTTACTATATTTTTATTTTGTAATGCTGTTAAAACTGGTTTTTCTTGCTTGTTTTGCAGTCGATACCAGCTTTGCCTGTTAATATTTTGGAGACTATAGGAAATGGAAAATAATTAAATAAGAATAAGAATAAATCAGCTTGGAGACTAAATGGAAATAAAAAAAAATGATTTTTGGAGACTAATGGAATAACCCGTGTGTCCTATCTATATAGGAAAAGGAAAACTAGGGATAACAGGATAAAATTAAGTTAAACTAAAGATTAACTATAAAATTTGGTTATTTAATTAGTTTCTTTAAATTGATCCTTAGTGTTCTTCTTGTTATAGATTTCATGGTTTTCCCATCATTCAATCTACTTATCAAGCCTGTTAGAGAGACTGATCCCTATATGATTGACCCTATCGATTGATGCCATAAATGAGCAAGATGTGTTTCCTTAAAATTCTAGTTTTGACTCCTGCCCGGGCTCGGGTGCAACAAACAAGCCACTCATGAAAATACCTAAATGCAGGCTCCAATTCAAACCCACAAAAACAATTGAATACTTTATTAAACTTTACTTTACTTTATTAAATTTCAAGCTTTAGCGCCAGTATTAAGAGCCCACCAGGGCGCACAACGAAATTGCGTCCTGTATAGCAGACAGAGAAGAAAGCTCTTTCTTTCTTTAATTTTCTGATACATAGCTACACTACCAGAAGGTATAGTGTAGAGTTTATCTCATTTTTAAAACATTATGTAACACTCTCGAAAAATACCGGAATTCCGAATTTATGCTTAAAAATTCTGATGTTTTAAAAAGGCAAAAATCGTCCGATATTCCGGCTTTTCGGAATATCGGAATGGAAGCCCTAGTACTGACTGAGTGATTAGGAGCAAGTACCTACCGCAAGTTGCGAGGAAACTCACCTTGTTGCGGCTGTGTTGAAACATAGGGGGTGAGGAGCCGCGTTCGCTTCTTTTCATATCCCTTTCGTGTAATGTCACCTGCAAAGCGTTTTATAATTTAATTAAACTGCACTAAAATTTAACATAACATGTTGGGTGTTTCTGACTAAAACATTCCATAAGAACAAAGGTCGCGAAATCTCAAAAAATCATCGATCAGATGAGTAGATTTTAGTAATTACTTATATTATTTCAATTATTTTTTTAAATATAAAATTATTGATTAGTTATTAAAAATAGTATTTAATTAAGTTACATTAAATAAAATACTAAAAGTAATTACTGTACACAATAAGACATGGTTACAATTGATCTGTATTACCGCTTCGTTGCCTCTTCGCGTAGGTAATAAAATCGCTGTGGTAACGGTGCGCGTGCGCCACACACAGCTAGTAGTCCACAAGCATAATATACATGTATTTAAGTGTATTGAAGGTAAATTGAAATTAATACATACTAAAGTTGATGAAACACGCAGCCTCGCAAGCATCGTTAAAACCATAACAGTAACGAGTTCAAATAATAACTCAAATTTAAAAATTTAAAAACCCCCGACCCAGTCAGACCCCTCATCAACGTAACTAGAACTAGAGCTAATCATCTTAAAAATATCATGGTTACCTTAACATATACTTTCAATATAATTAGTAACACTGTACCAAATTTTTAATTGATAGGACAAATGGAAGGTGGTTAGATCCTCTCATCCATTATTCAAGAGCTGATCATCTTCAAACGGCAGATCAGATCATGGTTACCTTAAAATATACTTTCAATATCTTAGATGTAACATGGTACCAAATTTCAACTCGATCGGACATGAGGAAGCTAGTTAGATCCTCTCGTCCATTATTCAAGAGCTGATCATCTTCAAACGGCAGATCAGGTCATGGTTACCGTACCACATACTTTCTATATCATTGATGTAACATGGTACCAAATTTCAACTCGATCGGACATAAGGAAGCTAGTTAGATCCTCTCATCCATTATTCAAGAGCTGATCATCTTCAAACGGCAAATCAGGTAATGTTTACCTTACCAAATACTTTCTATAACATAGATGTAACATGGTACCAAATTTCAAATCGATCGGACATAAGGAAGCTAGTAAGATCCTCTCATCCATTATTCAAGAGCTGATCATCTTCAAACCGCTGATCAGATCTTCATCAGCCATGGCTAAGTACACTCGGCCTGAAATTATCTATGATACAAAAAAAAACTAAACGAAATTCGGTTCAGCCGTTTGGGCTCTACGATGCCACAGACAGATACACAGACAGACAGACAGACAGACAGATCACACGTTAAAATTATAACACCCCTCTCTGAACTTTTCGTTCGGGGGTTAATAAAAGGGGCTAGTATAGTAAAAATAGTACATAATTCAAGTACAACACTACGAAAAACAACTAATATTACTAAAATTTTAACTTTATTTTAAATAAAATAAAAAAATCAAATTCATGATCCACATTCCTACTAAAAAATAATTCGATTTTTTAAAACTTTAGCAATTGAATTGTTTTTTTGATAATCCAGCAAGTGTTATACCACTATAAAATCTGTATGAAAAAAGCAAACTTTTAAAACAACTTGCCAAGAAAGCTCATTACATTTTTTTTAGTCCAGCAGATTGAAGTTGAGCAAGTATTTTTTATTTTATTTTTGGTTAGGAGAAACGAGCAATTTTCTTCTAGAAACTAATATACATGACTTTAAATCTCAGGCTTCAATTGATAGACGCATTACTCGGGCCTATATTTCAAAAATGAAACCAAGCAAAAGTAACGATTTGTAGCAACAGGGTGGAAAAGATCGTCACAGGATGTTGTTTTTTTTGTTTTTTTTTTTTTTAATAGCAGTTTTAACACCACAGGGTCTAGAATTTTTATTGTAATTTTCTGGGAGCTGTAATGACTTGCTCTATCTCCTGCTTCCGGTTTATCGTCGACTTTTGGGACACCCTGTATATTGATAGTGTGTTAAGTAAGCATTTATTTATTTTGAGTCATTAACGGCCTGTACTTTGAAGCTTCTTACCTAATTAGGTATGAGGGTCCCCCACCCTCGCAGCTGTGACATGCGCGCGTCGAAATGCGAAATGTCGCGGCAGTTTTAAATTTTATTACTTTTCATACAAGCCGATGTTAAATCGAGATGTTTATACCTACCGCACAATTTTTCTTTCCGATTTTCGTTTCAGCGCACAAGAATTTGCGTTTAGGTAAGGTATTTGTAATAACGAGTTTTTTTTAAACCATCTGAGAAATATAAAACAGATTTCTTAATTCTGAAAAATATAGATGTAGGATTTAGTTTAGACAAGTTATTAAAAAGTAACAAGATGTAATGAATTTCACTCTGTAGAAATAAATATCAAAGTAAACCCTTTTTGTAGTGTTTTCTCAATATAAATAAAACATTACTGGTTGTTTTAATTTAAAACAAATAACGATATAGTTTGAGTTGATAACTTTTTTTATTTGGAACTAAAATCACACCCTAAGGCCTCCTTTACGAAGACGCGGCGTGTTGTGCGGGATGTCGTGTGGGTTCCGACGCAGGCGCCACCACGGTCGCCGCCGCCGCGGGCGCCGCCGCGGGAGCCGACGCGTTTCCTTATACGATATCGAACATAGGCCTATGCGCGTCTCCGTAAACGGTCTCATACTATTGCTATACATTTGATTTGGGCGCAGCACGCCCCGCACGACGCCTCGCGCAACGCCCTGCGTGCGCTAGGCAGTACATCTCAGCCGCTGTACACATTAACATGCATTCATTTTCTTGTAAATAGTGTACCTAACCATGTGTAAATATATCATCCCTTCTTCAACCTCTGGAGTTATTTCTACTGCAGGCGGGCGGACATAGGAGTTCTCTAAATTGGCGACCTACGACGATTGGATTACAAAAACCGCAAAATTTTCAACACTCGCCCCACCAGTTCCATTGTAAGTGGCGACTACCTGCCTTCTTCTGGAGGACTCTGGGGGACTTCTGGAGAAGCGCCTCGCCGACTAATATAATAATAATCATCATCATCATCTCGGCTGCCCAAATTCAAAACCTAGTAACTGGTGTTTTTGCAAAAAAACCATTTTTGTCATTTTTCGACTTACTAGGCGGTATAGATTTGATATGAACCTTAAAACACCCAGTTTCTAACGTAATTTTAAAAATAAAATTTAATTTAAGTCTACCCAATTTGGAAAAGTTATTGAAATTTCCATGAAGTACATATTCTTAACATAGCGCATGTCGGATTACAAATAAAAAAACCTAGCAACTCAACCGACTTACTAGGTTATGAATTTGAAAGCTGACTTACTATGTTTTGAATTTGGCGCCGATTATAAAATCAATCAAATTTTGATGGAATTTAGTAAGTTACAAAAACAGTATACAAATTTGGCTGAATTAACCACGAGTCGTAACCAAATAGTAAACAAAACTTAATTCTGCCACAAATAAATCATTTGTATAACTTTTAAATGAATGCACTTCAAAAAATAACATTTTTCATTCGAAACGTACAACTAAAAATATAAATTGCTTTAAAAAGTAGAGAATTAACTCAGAGATTGTATTTCAAAACATAGTATTTCACACTTAGTTAATTAACTAAGTGTGAAATACTATGTTTTGAAATTGTTTTCATTGTCATATTTGGGTAAATTAAAAAAAAAAATAGTGGGATCGATTTAAGTGTGACTATAGTCAACAATATAGTCAAACTTTTGGTCAAACACCGAAATCGCTATTGCGTCTGGTTTCTTCGGGGCAACGAATTAAAGTGGTCGACCCGTTTTTTGGCTCTCCTGAATATTTTTGTTAAAACGAGTTACTAGGTTTTGATTTTAAGCAGCCGATCTCACACGATAGCGTCCACTGCTGGACATAGGCCGCAACCTTTACCAGGTCGTCTGACCACCTTCAGGGGTGTGAGACCAGCGTTTGGAGGGTGATTTGAGGTGAAGGTGAACCTTGAAGTGAGAGGGGGGGGAATTCCTTAAAATTAAACTGAAAAGCAAAAAATAAAATCTTTTCATCAAAAAATTAAACAGCCGAAAAAACCGAAAAGCGTTAAATAAAAAGGAAACATTTTCTATTAAGACATAAATTACTGCCTTCTTAAAGTAATTTGAGTAAGTATACCACGTAATATTGTGCTAATGTAATATTAATATTGTGTTATCGGCGCCACAGAACTAACAAAGATATGATATAACTATATAATAAGTAACCTATGATTTAAGTTTTATTTGTGGGAATAAAAAAGGTAAGTTTGTAATGCGACGGTTTTATAAATGTAATATCGGTATCAAAATTGGTTTCTTTCAGCTCCATATAGATCCTAATCAGATGTTATGGTTCATTGTTTGGACATCTGTTGTCAAATTTTGTTTACATTTGAATAAAAATAAAACGAAATACGAGAGCGCGAAAACAAAAATTTGACACAGAACCGGCCTCGGCCGTGGCCACAAGGGTACTGACGGGGTAGGGAGCGGCGCGGCATGGCATCGGACCGCGCGAAAACGATGTTTTTTTTTAGTTTTTGCTGGTTTTTTGTCTTTTCGTTAAACTTAAAAATTCTTACTATAGTAGTATGTCTAAAATTTAAGGTCAGCAATTTTCATTCCAAAAATCAAATAAAAACAATCAGCGGTTTAAAAATAAAATGGAAAAAACGGAACAAAAAGGGGTAACTTTGAGATTTTTTTCTATCAACTAAAATTAATTAGATCCTATTTCCCTTTAGTATGATGACTAGATTAGATCCTTAACTAACACATATATTTTTTTCAGAATGAAGACATCAATTTTGTATGTCTCAGATTGTTTAAAAAAATCTCAAAAACACAAATTTTTGAACCACCAAGCCTTAATGGTTTATTCGCATTGCAGTTAAGATTATTACAAAAAATAATATACTCTTGATTACTTTTTAAGTAAAAATCTACTAATGTGGAAAGCCCTTCTGAGGGGCTATTACGGCCGCTTTTGCAATATTACTTTTTGTCCTCTAGTGTGTCAAAGTCAATACAAAAAAAAACACAAAGAGGACGCAAAGCAATATTGCAAAAGCGGCCGTAATTGGCCCTCTGGACTTTTTTTTTCTTCTTTCACGACAACACATTCGCTGCATCTTACTCTCGTCTTACTACTAAAACAGTTTACCCACGGGAACCTTCGCAGTCCGTAAGATTTATATCGTTTTCTTAGTGCGACAAACTTTTGAAACATCATCTTAGTTGTCTGATCAAATCTCAAGTCTAAAAACAAATCAGTCTAGTTTATGCGGCATGATACTGGCTATAGACATGTTGGGTAGCATTACAAATCTACGCTACTATATATATATATATAAAAATGAATTGTGGTTCGTTAGACTCGCTAAAACTCAAGAACAGCTGGGCCGATTTAGCTGATTTTGGTTTTGAAATGTTTGTAGCAGTCCAGGGAAGGTTTAAAAGGTAGTAAATATAGAAAAATTGAGAGGCAGTTAGTAAAAGTAAACATTCCCCATACAAATTGTAAGGCGCGATACGAAGTTCGCCGGGACAGCTAGTGTAATATAAAAAAAAATAGCGGTTCGTTTATCTCGCCATAACTCGAAATTTAGGTGATTTTGGTTTTGATAGAAATGTTTGCAAGTAGTCCAGGGTAGGTTTATAAGGTGAAAAAATATAGGAAAATGGAAAGAAATAAAAATATATTTGCATCAACTAAACATATGTACACCATTAGTTACACAAAAAGTTAATAAAAACACAGAAAACAACAAACAGTAAAAAATAATTAACAACAAAAATCGCGCGCTACATACCTTTCGCATTATATATTCGCTTTGATGTGCTTAAGAATTGAATAATGTGTTATTTAATTTTGGATACCTATTATTCAAAGACAACTGCTGATATATAGGTTGATATTAAAAAAAAAACTGCGCTGCGCTTTGCCATAAGTATATGGGTCCAATTTTGCTCCAAAGCCATTGTTCTCTGCAATTTTTAGCTTCCATACATTGATTCAGATATTGCTCCAAGAAATATTTTGGTACGGTCAGAAATGGTAGCATAATAGTAATAATTTGGTTATGTTATACAATGTATGAAATAATATTAAAAAGGTAACCGGTTATTATTATCTGCATGCAATAAATACTGCTCGACAAAACAGACAAAAACTCTGAAGGAGGTCTTGTTAGGTTATACCAGTCATTGAACTATGTATTTTGCTAAGTTAGATAGTTATTTACTATAGTAGGAGTGTTTGCTTAGCTAGTGCCTGATAACTAATTTTGAAATAAGGTACCAGGGCAACATGAAATACTAGCACTGCATTGGTCACTAGTCAATGATTTCATGTGAGAAATGTTTCAATTATGAAAAATTAAATCAATTTAATACAAAATGGCAATTCGGATAAATCCTATAATTTATCAGAAAACGATAAACCCGCCAAGATCACCACGCTAACATCCACGCTAAACAACCAAGCTACCATTTTAAATCAATTGTTTAGTTTCTGACCGTACCAAAATAATTTTTGGAGCAAAATCGGAATGAATGTATGGAAGCTAAAAATTGCAGAGAACAATGGTTTTGGAGCAAAATCGGAATAACCCTTTTTTTTTTTTTTAGGCGAAATCGGAATAACCCTGCGCCGGGCCTGTATTTAACCTTCACATTATTATTTTTTATATTTACTTGCTTTAGCTAACACACCTTAAACTTAAACACATGATATAATGAGAATTTGCATGTACAAGTTAGGGATAGTCTTTGAACTAAAAAGTTATTAAAAAAAACCTTGGCTATCACCCCCAAACTGCCCGCAATTGTGCAATATGGAGATAGAGCTAAATTTTTGATGAATCATAGTAAAATTACTTTGATTTTGATGTCCATTGCTTCTTTATTTTTTGAATTGCTATAGAAAATTAAATTGTCATAATTTCAAAATTTGTTATTGTAGTTGACTGGTTGGGTCTATGGTGCATTGTATCATGATATGGCTTAGGAGCCATATCATGATACAATGAAAATTAACAGTTGTTGGTCAGTTAATAAGCTTTATCATGCTACAAAAAATATTTTACTGTAGATAGAATAAAAAAAACATAAGCCGTTCTGTACCCATCATGGTATGGTATAGGTACTTTAAATCTAGATGAAAACGGGCTATGGCTGGCTGGAGAGACAAATCAAGACTGGCTAGTGCAGTTATGGCTTGAGGAGAGCCACTTCAAAGTGAGTAAAAATAAAATTTAGGTTGGTACCTAACGTAGAAGACCAAGGAGGAGATGGCGGGACGATCTCGACTCTCACCTCGAAAACTGGCCGGAGTTGGCACAAGATCGGAAGGCTTGGCGAAATGGGGGGGAGGCCTTTGCCCAGCAGTGGGACATTAACTAGGCTAAATAAAAAAAAAAAAGGTACCTACCTACCTTTTGACTGATTTTCAGTTCAAGAAACAATCAAATAAAAGTCGTCAACAAATTATCGATCTGTGTGCATATTAATGAAAATTTCAATGACTTACCTTCAGATAATTCCAAATCTAGTTCAGCTAATTTATCTCTTATTTCGTCAGGTAACTTTGATATATCAACACTTAACTCAGCCATGCTAAAAGTCCTTCTTTTCACAGAATTAAGGCAAAATTAACAACTGCAAGAAACCATTATGATGACACATAGCCATCTTGAATATTTGTTGTGTGTTGGTGTTGGTTGTGTGTAGTAAAACGGTAAAACGTAGTGATTTACCTTCTCTCTGGTTGTGTTGTTGTGTGTGCGTGTGTTGTGTGTCAGCCTCAGAATAATAATAATACTGTAAACAACGTAAACAACTAGCTGTAATATATTATACGCACAGGCGGATTTTTTTCCTCGCGGTTGTTTCGCCGCGCGGATAAAAATCCGCTGTTGCGGTTTTATTTCCGCGCGGTTGGAAAGGTTGTTATTTCATTTTCAACCTTATTCATAGGCCACGAAGGTACAGGCGAATTTTTAGCCGCGCGGAAATAAAACCGCGACAGCGGATTTTTAACCGCGCGGTTTTTTATCCGCTGGTGCGCACACTTCCATAGGATTCAGTATGTTACATAAAATCCGCGCGGCAAAAAACCGCCTGTGCGTTCGTAGCCTAAGGTGTCAGTGCTGCCAATGGCTATTTAACAGATTCCTCAAGATCACTGGTCAAATTCTCCAAATTTGGGGAGAAAAATATCCTGATTCCCCACAAAATCCCCTCACAATGAGATAGTGAACTATTTACGATATAACTTTAGAATTTAACCATTTATTAATGACAAACACTAAAAAAACGCAATATCCCTTTAAAAAACATCCGGTATAATCCTCCTCCGGTTTTCTCGTATGTTCATATTCATATTCATTTATTTAGTGCTTGCTTAAGTACTTACATAGATGTTAAAACATAAAAGTGCCACTTAAGCTATCTTAAATTAGACATTGCACAAGTTTTTAGGTTTTTGTAGGTATGTTTGTACTTACATTACTAAAATAATTATAAAGATAACATACTTATTCCTAAGCTCTTAAATTACGAAAATAATACTAAACTATTCTGAATTTACATATTCAAAAGTTTAAAACAAAAACTCAATAAAAACTCTTCTATGTTCAGGCTTTAAAGTAAAAACTAGGTTAAATACATGTAAAAACTGATGAAGTGTAAATTAAATTTACTCGTACAAAAACCAAAAAAAGAAAGAAAAAGAAAATTTTGTAATTTAGTGAATATTATATAGGTAGTACATTAGCAAATAATAGAGATAGCCAATTAACTGACTGATACCTTTTCATTATTGTATTTCCCTATTATTCAGTAATTTAAACGAATAAGGGTTATAATCGCTTCCCTAAAGATAAGTTTGAGCCTTATTATCAATAAAAATAACTATAAACAGTAATTTATATTTCATCAATGGATGTTTTGGTTGTAAGTTTTTTTGAATTGGGATTCCCCGCACGGTGCCTCTCCCCACAAATTCCCCATTCGCTTTAGGATTTCCCGCAGTTTGGGGAATTCGCCACACATTGGCAACGCTGGTGTGTTGTATTCTCAGAATAAAGACAAGCATAGAAGGAGTCCTAAAATAAAAAGTCACATCATTGTGTTACGCTACTTACTCAAGTGCAACCATTGAATATGTTAAAAAGAGACCAATATACTTTCTCCACTGGGTCGTATGACTCTTCCGCACCTTGCCCGTACCTGGGTTCGACTTTTTATTTTTAATTTTCTAAAAAGCTAGTGATGGCAAAAATAACTTGTCCTAAATCAAGTTGTCTATACTTTTATACAAGACATGGTTCTTTATTATGGAACTTATCATAACTAATTCAGGAGTAATTGTATGGTATTATAATAACAAGAAAACAAAGACAAAGATAAAAACGCTTTATTGCTATAAAAATGCAAATAAAAATACAAAATGTAACAAACCGTATAACATTTTTAACAGAAAAAGAATAAGGGCAATTGTGCCTTATCGATTAAAGCGATTTCTTCCAGGAAACCTACTGCACACAATAAGTTATTTTAATGAATAAAACGGGTGTCTTGATAAAAATATAATAATACTTACCTATTTCTAAAGATTTTCCGTTCATAAAAAACTCTGTTACATCAGATATTATTAGCACAGCTCTAAAATAATTAAAACTAAAAGATGTGTGCCTATAATAATATGTATATATAAAACAAGTAAAACAAATCTATTTTTGGAAATTTCATAATGTATGAATTATGCGCTTCTTTCTTTACACACTCATTTTCAATAATCTTGCTCTGCACTCTGCACCTCAAATGTTTGTTTTTGCCTGGGTTGATCTTGATCATCACTTTGTTTGTATGTGAAAAAACCCTGCTTGTGGTTTTTTTTTGAGACCTAAAAATATAATATGTTTTAATTAAAACTTATAAAAGAGAGTAAGTATTATAAAACCTGGGTGTAAACAATTTATACATACGTAAGTGATATCCTGCAGCAACAATGGCGCTTTTGTTTTTATCACAAAGTAAAATTTTCATGGAATTTTATTTGTTTACAGTTTACAGCATTGGTTTACCCAAATTTACGGTTCATATATTCTGTAGCTTTTTTTATCAAAGTATTTTGTGAGGCCTGTAAGAAAGCAAGAAAAATGTTCTTAAATATTATATTCAAGACAATAATAATAATAATTTATTCAAATATATATTAATTAAAGCCTTCGTATTTTTTTTTAGAAAACAGGTATCTTAGAGAATATTAACTTAAACGATGACATCCCGCAACTTAAACTTGAAATTTTCATATACAATTATGAGGATCTGCAGAAAAAAAACATAGATAAACTTAAACCTGTTTTATCCAGAATGGGCAAATTGTATGTCACGATATTTTCTTTAAGGCCTATATCCAGCAGTAGACGTTTTTAGCTGAGATGATGGTATTTTCTGGTTGCATTTCTTTCTTAGATATGAAATATGAATTGTCCACTGAATGTCGCTGTCCTATTTCCTTGAACATTAAGTTGATAACGATTAACATTTAATTAAGTTGATATAAAATAAGCAATTGAAAGGGCAATATTTTATGATTACCACCAACCAACTTATTCAAATTGCAGCAGCAAAACTGTTGTTACAGTTTCAGGTTATAATCTTCACCATCTTAAATCTTCTTTGTTGATAAAACAGTATGTTGTGAATGTTTATAATCTTGTCTCTTTATAGCATCCAGTCATTTTGTTTTTAGTATATAATTTACTTGAAAACTGAAAAAAATACAACAATTAGCATATTATTATGTCTGATTTTTATTTGTCCTTAAGTTAGAACGGATGATTTAGGTTCGATAACTTTTGTCTAAACATATTTTGGCACAACACTATCATAACCTTTACAGAAGGTGTTTTACCGTAATAATTCAATAAATTTAGGTACGAGTTCGACAAACAGCGTGTAAAATTGATGTTCTTGATAATTTATTTGTCAAAATAGTGCCCAGAAGTCTACAATGAAACAAAATTATTTACCGAATGGTAGGTGACCGAAACATCAAGATTTTGATTCCTTGACGCATTTGATTCACATCCCGTCACTACACAAGAGATTGTTATACATTAAGTTAAACATTCACAATCACAAAACCAATTTATCACACCTTTTTCATAAAAAATAATCATAAAACTTTTGGAGCTGCTACCGATGTTTACAATGTCATATTATACGTCAAAATAAAACAAACCATAAACAAACCACGAAATATGTACCAAATTATTGGTTTTTAATTTTGTACGGTACTAATAAACCAGTGTCATCAATAAACCACTTTGATACCACAAGAAGAAAACTTGCAAAGAATTCTTATATTTTATCTCTCTCTAACTAATAGTCTTTTTGCCGTTTAGTAAGGAGCGTAACAATATGAAAATAACTTTTTATTTTAGCCCGGTTTCTATGCTTGTCTTTATTCTGAGGTTGTATTGTATGAGCTGCCCATAGACTAGTAGAGTAGAGCTAGAACGCTAGAGCTTAGCGATCTTCTATGTCTACGTGCCTGCCTGTGCCGCCTGTACTGTAGGCTGTAGGTCAGTACCCCGATTCCCATATTTTTTCGAGCCGTTACGGCCTCGTAACGATCGCTGATCGTCCGTCTTCCACCCTGTTCAAAATTATATTTACACTAATCTAGGCTTGGGTAACTCCGGACAATCCACTCCCGGCTTCAAAAATCTGAATCACTCCTCAGATTTATTATCGAGCTGGATCCCAAAAAAGTCCGGAGTGAGAGCATGGCACGGAAGATTAACCACGTCACTGACTCTGACTCAGTGACTGGGAATCAAAGTAGCGTCGGTCGAATAACGGATGCTGATGCTCCGCTCGCGCGATTCGGTTTCGGCATTTCATTCGGGTTTAAGTAATCGCTGAATTTCGGCAGCGTTCGGTTTTTTGTCTTTTGCAAATTTGTATCGTTTCAATAGTATGGCAAGCAGTATTTAAAATGTTTTTTTTTATGGACTTTCTCGAACTCAACTCGACTCTGAACTGTTTTAGTTGTAAATAAACTTTAAAAAAATGTTACGAAAGTCAGAATTAGTTTTCGTTGTAGCGCGATTATTAAAACATTGTTTTACAGTTGCATTACTTAATAATAAGCAGTTAACAATCAATCGAATTTTGATAAGAAACTTGACCCCCAGTTTCATCCAAATCCCAGTACTTGTCGCTAATATTAAAATACAGTTAGAATCGATTTAACTTCCGAACTATTTTACACTACGCCCTAACATGACACTTTCACGAGCCGTTGCCACTGTCAATATTCGGGCGGCGGATTCTGACTCGCACGGATCCAGTACACTGATTCCCATGTTTTTTCGGGCCGTTACGGCCTCGTAACGATTGCTGATCGTCCACTTCCATCCTGTACCCTGATTCCCATATTTTTTCGGGCCGTTACGGCCTCGTAACGATTGCTGATCGTCCGATTTCGATCCTGTTCAAAAATGGTATTACACTAATCTTTTTTAGAATGTAAATAGGACGGCGTCGTTACGACCAACAACCGTTCAAACGATTGAGAAATGTTTGATTTGTGCCCGTTTTTGCCATGTCTATGGTCTAAAAAACGTCGTGCGGGATTCAAGTCTACGTCGATAGTGAAAACTTAGTCGAAGATATGTGAAGATAAGACACCAAATGAAATGTTTTCATACAAAAAAGTGAAAAAGAAAACTTAGAATCGATTTGTCATGGTGTCGATTGTGTTTGAAATAGTTTGAATCAGTGCAAGAACTTTGGAAATAGGTACCTATACCTACCTATACCTAGTTATTGGACTTAGTAAAGAGAGCGCGTAAGACCGCGGAAAACTTTGAACGTGGTTTTGTTTTATGGAAATATTGTCATAGCTAGGTATTTTCTTTTATTTGGTACCGTAGGTATTAGATTACCGTTTACTGTGTACGTTTATATAGTTTGTAAGTAGACCATGCAATATTGATTGGTACCTATGCCAAATTAACGTTGGTCCTATTACTGACCATCATTCCGCCTCGTTCTACCCATATATTGGGAAAGGTCTTCTACGAGCCAAGACCTTTGTCAGGCGTTTCGATTTAAATTTTTTACTTTAGGGAGTGAGTGACATGCATTGTGGCGACCGCGTACCGAAAGACGCAGAGTAGGCAGACCCTTCACAAGGTGGTCATAAGACCGCTGTAGACTGCGGGATAACTCTGGATGAGAGTCACTCGAAATATGAACCCGTCGGTGTGGCGATGGGTGGAGGAGGCTTGCTTCCAGCAGTGGACGATTTTCGGCTGAGATGGGTGGTGATGATGAACTCACTAACTCTGAGATGTCAAACCGGACGAGAGACCCTTGAGTGTGGTGATGTGTGGGGGAGGCCTACGTCCTGTAGTGAACGCCTTTCGGCTGAGATGATGATGATTATGAACTCACTAAATCTGAGATATCAAACCGGACGAGAGTCGCCTAAGCAAGACCTGTCGGTGTAACGATGTGTGGGAGAGGCATGCGTCCAGCAGTGGACATTTTCGGCTAAGATTATGGTAGGCGATGATGAACTCACTAACTCTTGAGATATCACACAGGACGAGGGTCGCTCAAGAAATGACCGGTCTGTGTGGCGATGTGTGGGGGAGGCCTGCGTCCAGCAGTGGACGATTTTCGGCTGAGATGATGGTGATGATGAACTCACTAACTCTGAGATGTCAAACCGGACGAGAGACCCGTCGGTGTGGCGATGTGTGGGGGAGGCCTACGTCCTGCAGTTCACGATTTTCGGCTGAGATGATGGTGATTATGACCTCACTAGCTCTGTGATGTCACACCGGACGAGAGTTGCCTAAGCAAGACCCGTCGGTGTGGCGATGTTTGGGGGAGGCCTGCGTCCAGCAGTGGATGATGTTAGGCTGAGATGATGGTGATGATGAACTCACTAACTCTGAGATGTCACACAGAACGAGAGTCACTCAAGACATGACCCGTCGGTGTGGCGATGTGTGGGGGAGGCCTGCGTCCAGCAGTGGACATTTTTCAGCTGAGATGATGGTGATTATGAACTCACTAACTCTGTTATGTCACACCGGACGAGAGTCGACAAAGCAAGACCCGTCGGTGTGGCGATGTGTGGGGGAGGCCTGCGTCCAGTAGTGGTCGATTTTAGGCTGAATGGTGTCGATGATGAACTCACTAACTCTGAGATGTCACACCGGACGAGAGTCGCTTAAGCAAGACCCGTCGGTGTGGCGATGTGTGAGAGAGGCCTACGTCCAGCAGTGGACAAATTTTGGCTGAGATTATGATGATAAAATCACTAAATAATGCTCCATTTAGTTGAATTATTATTTTTTTATCAATAATTCAACGTTTTCTATAGAAAAAGTTGATAAAAAGGTACTTTTGCAAAACGACCTGTCGATCGAATGATTTGACGTTTAGTCGTCGCAATCCTATCGAAACGACATTCATTTTTTTGATAATACCGATTTACAGACCAACGACGTCTGAACGATTTAGTGTAATACGATTCGACGGTTTTGCGATAGGAGCTAGTATCTCTAGTTGGTCTGTAATGTTATGGGAGCCGGGCCGTCACGACAAAATTTGAGGATGGGAATACTGATTTGGTCGATCGCGACGGCCTCGCTACGGCACAGTCTGGAAAAAAATAGGGGAATCAGGCTACTGGTCTGTGGCCGCGCCGTCTTTGTCGTTCCGTTTCCTTTCCTTCTTTCGTTCGATCGATTCGTTTCTATCTCGATCCCGTCTGTCCGTCCGTCACCACTCTCGTTTTATTTAGTTTTTTTTTTACTTTTTTATTTTTTGTACTAGGTATGTACTGTAGTTTAGTTGACTAAGTAAAATTAATCATGTAATGGCTGCCACGCTAAAAATGTAACTTAATGGTTATGTCACTACTTACTAAAACCTTCTCGGGTACTTAAACGAACGATATGTGTGTTAATTCAAATCTGGTGTAGATCAACAAGTGATACGAACAATGGTCGCGTAAACGAAGTCAGGCTTCTTGAAACGTTTCTTCTTTCATGTTTCCTTTTATGGGAATTATAAATGGTTTTAGCGTTTGTGTAGGTACTTTCAGTGACTATTGTACCTAATATCTATGCTGCGTGCTAAGTGATTTATAGAATCAAATTGTGATAAGCGTGGACTGGGAGCCGTTACAATGACGGACACTCGGTCGTCGTCTGCGCTGTTCAAGCGAGCGGAACAACTCAAGAGATGGGAGGAATCGGATACCAACAAACAATCACCACTGCCCAAACAGGCATCTAGGATTCAGTTTTCATCAGGGATTGTGTTCTTAGCAGCCTGTACAGCAGGAGACAAGGAAGAAGTTCAGAGGTTATTGAAAATGGGAGCAGACATCAACACATCAAATGTTGATGGTCTAACAGCCCTTCATCAGGTAAATAATGAAGTAGCACTCTGGTTCCTCCCGCCCTTAAAACGACCCACCGACCCCTTGGTTCCCTTCAGCTAGTGGCAGCAAATAATGTTAGGATGATTCTCAAATAAGCGGTTTTTAACATGGCAATAGACTAAACTATAGGATATCAAAATATTTGTTCAGGCATTCATGGGTTATCAAGGTACCTTGCGCAAACTAAATTGATCCAATTTCATGACCAAGTACTGAAAAAAAAATTCAAAAGCCCTGAAAAACTAATTTCGGTGTCTGTCCGCAACCCAGTTTTGGGATAAATATTTTTTTTTAAAAGAAAAATAATATTTATCCCAAATTTTTGAAATAACTCAGACTATATACTTGTCTGCGGAAAAACCATAATTGCCGTGTCCACTCCTTTCACACTCTGTAACTAAATTCATTCTGATTGTGGATCTTCGGCTCCCACATCTCTGCACTCCATAATTGCATCTTATCATAAGACCGAAGACCAATAATGCACTGGATTCCATGTTTAGTCGTAAAATATATAAGTACATGCTTCAGTGGCTTTTGGTTCGGTGATTTGCCAATTTCAGTGTATTTCATTATGTTAGTACTAAATTGCATTTAATTACAGAAGATTTTTTTAAAGATAACTCTTGGCTTCTAAGTATTGTTTTTTAAATTGAATTTTAAGTTGTTTTTATTATTGAAGCACAGAGATTTTTTTTTGTGACTTTTCCAATTACGGTGTCCAAATTTCGGTGATTATGGTGGCTTTTTTTTGGACACCGAAATTAGTCATGCACACCTTTTTATTTTTCTACAAGTGTTTCCCAAATTTAAATGCAATCAATATATATAAAACTCTTCCGTAACTGACTGACAGACAACGCAGAGCCGAAACTACTGGGCGTAGCAGGCTGAAATTTTGCATGTAGGTTCCTTAGGGAGTGTAGGTGAGCACTAAGAAAGGATTTCCTGAAATTCTCATGGAAACAGGAAAAATCTGAATTTTTGAAACCGCGGGGCAGCCTCTAGTGTTTAATAAAATTTGTTATTTAATCCATATTTTATTAAAATTTTATGTCCTCAGGTTGTTTACTTCAAACTTCGTACCGCCTAACCTATTACTATGTTGCTCATATATTATATTATAAACCTTCCTCTTGAATCACTGTATCTATTAAAAAAACCGCATCAAAATCCGTTGGGTAGTTTTAAAGATTTAAGCATACATAGGGACAGACGCGGGAAGCGACTTTATTTTATACTATGTATTGATATTACTAACTGGTTTATATTTATACTAGAAGCTGCCCCGCAGTTTCACCCGCGCACTTTTCTCATAAACACAAAAATCCCGTTTATTCCCATACCCATGGGAATTTCCGGAAATCCTTTCTTAGTGCTCACCTACACTCCTTAAGGAACCTACATACAAAATTTCAGCCCGCTACGCCCTGAAGTTTCGGCTCTGCGTTGTCTGTCAGTCCAGTCAGCCAGTCAGTAACGGAAGAGTTTTATATATATTGATTCAATATTCAAAATATTTTTCTGGTTAATCTATATTTTGAATTGTAGTAAGTTAATAATCAGAGCTATTGTATAATATGTCGTAGTAAGATTTGATAATTAGGTTTTTTGCAAAAAAGAACTAGGGATTTTGTGAAAACCTGTATAATTTGATATAAGCATTACTTTTTTTTTCAATCATCCTGACATAAAGCAGTTTTTTTTGCAAAAAACCTAGTATAATTGAAAAATTTGAAACCTGCCTTAACTCTTTAATAATTAATTGCCTTTTTGTAAAGGCCATCAAGAAGCCCGGACTTGACAGCAATGGACGTTTTAAGTTTTGGGACTCAGACGGAAATGCATAAATATATTCTTTGACCTAAATATGTTAGCATTTTGGATAGCTAAAAAGATGTAGATGTTTTTAAGATAATCTGCTGAAAGAAATAATAGCTGAGTTTCTTGAGAAAATTTCACTGCGAAAAACACCTTTGTTTAAAATGCGAATTAAAAGAGTTTACCAGCAAGCAATATTATAGCCAATCAGAGTTAGGCAGGTTTCAAATTTTTCAATAAGTGACGTGAGCTGTTGATTTTCTTTAAGAGGACTGTATACCCCAGAGGCGTCCATACAAAAAGAGAATTTGTTTTTCTTACTAATTATTTTCGAGTCGACATGAAGTTTTAGTGTATTACTAACACCATTAAAGGTTACGAGGTTTGTATGTTTCCATTTTTCAAAATTCACTATAGATTAACCGTCTTATTCATAAAGATACAGTAGATTTTAAGTAGCGTTACTGGAGGTCTACTTCTCTGGTTTGTTGTATGGTAAATACGTGACATCCAGTCTAAATTGACATACGTCAAAAAAATAAAATGCTCTTTAACTTTTTATGAATAAGAGGGTCAGACTATAGTCTCCTGAAATAGATACAGAGATTTTGTGATAAAAAATTGGTTGGATAAAGTTGTTTGTTTTACAAAAAACCAATGCAAATAAAAAAAAAGGAAAACATACATAAACCTAGGTTAATGTAGAAAAAAGAATAAATGGAATCGGTTTCAAAATTCGGAATCCGGAAAAAAATAGGGGTTCATTTTTATTATTAAACAGGATTACTAGTAAGTAGACCTGTCCATTTCAGGAGATGACATTAGGGGTCATTAGCAATAATTTTAGTCCTCAGGTAACTAGAACTAGTAACTGCGCTGACACCGCGCTGCCGTCACGTGCGATGTTCAGAACTAGAAATGTATTACATGGTGTTACTAACAATAGTACAGTGGAACGATAAAATTTGCATTGATTGTGCGGCGCCGGCCGGCGGCGTGGTTTCGGCGTGCGTGTGTGAACAGTGTTGCGGTGCGGCGGAGGTTTAAGGCTTCAAACGCACAGGCGGATTTTTATCCGCGCGGTAACAAACCGCGCGGATAAAAATCCGCTGTTGCGGTTTTATTTCCGCGCGGTTGGAAAGGTTGTTATTTCATTTTCAACCTTATTCATAGGCCACGAAGGTACAGGCGAATTTATAGCCGCGCGGAAATAAAACCGCGACAGCGGATTTTTAACCGCGCGGTTTTTTATCCGCTGGTGCGCACACTTCCATAGGATTCAGTATGTTACATAAAATCCGCGCGGCAAAAAACCGCCTGTGCGTTCGTAGCCTAAGAGGGCAGTATAGGAACGCAAACATATCAAGCAAAAACTCATGCTGTCGCCCTCTAAACGCGACCATGCGACAGAGAGACAGCAATTTTTTTTTAATGTGAAATTTGCGTTTTGGAGGAAAACGTTTTCACTACTTAGATCTTTGCAATTAATAACAATGATTTTGATGTACATTACTTCAGCATTAAATAATGTAGGTTTATACGTTTTCCTTTTTCTTTTTTATGTGTTTTCGTAAAACAAACAACTTTATCCAACCAATTTTTTATCACAAAATATCCGTATTTTAGGTGCTTATAAGTCTGAATGTATAGTTAATTTTAAAAAAAAGGAAAACGTACAAAACTAGTTTTTATAGTGTTAGGCTGTTAGCAACATACTAAAACTTCATAGCAATTGGAAAATAATAATAAGTAATAATAATTCAGTTTCTTTGTACCCTGTATTTATTTATGTACTTTTGTATTGTATGCAATAAAGTGTTTTCTATTCTATTCTATTCTATAAGTAGGTTGTAGAAAAACGTTTTCTCTTTTTGTATGGACGTTTTTGGGGTAAACGGTCCTCTTAAGCGCTAAATATTTCTTTTAATGCCAATCTCATCCTCAAATAATAAATCATTAAATAATTAGTATTAAAGCTATCTCAACTGCATTTTTAATTCGAATTTTAAACAAAGGTGTTTTTCGCAGTGAAATTTTCTCAAGAAACTCAGCCATTATTTCTTTCAGCAGATTATCTTAAAAACATCTACATCTTTTTAGCTATCCAAAATGCTAACATATTTAGGTCAAAGAATATATTTATGCATTTCCGTCTGAGTCCCAAAACTTAAAACGTCCATTGATGTCAAGTCCGGGCTTCTTGCTGGCCTTTACAAAAAGGCAATTAATTAATTAAACCACTAAATAAAATAATGCAAACTGATTTCGGGCACTAAAAACTATTCGCATAATTTTTAAATTATTGCATTATATCAAAAAAATACTTGTCCCCCTTGTCCCTCAAAACAATTATAATGCTTATCAAAAAAAGATGATTAATTACCTGAGCGTGCAACCAAATTTTCTGAATTACTGCTATCATAACAAGAATTCTTATGACACACCGAAATTACAAACTTTCACATGAAATTATCAACATAAAATGTTTTTTTATATATGTCACCGGAAAATAACAAGAACCGTAAATTTATAAATTTACTAGGAAATTTATAAACTTTCGTAGGATTCTAAACGAGTGATAAATTGTATTATTTTACGCCTACTTTTTCGTAAATTGATAAACTTACTAAACTCACTCGTAAAATAATAAGTAACCAATAACCAAACGCCATGTATAATGAATTGAAAGGAGATTGACCATTCTGGACCAAATGCTGCCCACGCATGTGAATATTTTTTTTCTTCTTCACATGAAGAGATATATATATGAAAAATAAAAAATAAAAATTAAAACCACGGATTTATAATATATACGTAGTACCTTAAAACTTATTTTTTTGGTGATCTTACATTTGATATATAGTTTTTTATCGTTTATGTTAAATAATATTATTATTATCTTACCTATTCTACCTCCCGAGTCCGGTTCCGACCTCACTAGTCTCGTTCGAAGCAACTTTTTTTTGTAGCAAGTTCTATATGAAAATGATAAATAAAGAGTGATTTGCCAGAATTTAGAGAAACACACACACTTACCACACTCGACGCAAATAAATCGCGGTTGTGCACCATTTGCCGGTGGCCTGTTGAGGTGGTAAATGGTCGACTAAAACGGGATTTCAAGATTTTTCGTCATGAATTCTGTAATCTGGCCATGAGCCACTTTTATACAGATCTTCAGATTGCTGCAGCCATAACCAATGCCTTCCATGTTGATATTCTTGACAATGCCAATGGCAATGAATTCATCAATATAGCCAGAGAGCGGCTGAATGTTCCCAATCACTTAGCTGATTATGTTGATGAAAGAAGGCTAAATCGGAACAGAGCCAACTTCGAAAATATTTCAGTGGTTAGGGATAATGTTGCGTCATTTCCCATGTTAACCCCGGAGCAATTGAGTCTCTTTGCAGTAGGAACATACCAAATCAAACTTGCGCCTAGCTATTACAGCGAGCATGTACGCACCACAGAGACATTTATTATTCAAAACTATGTCGGTCGCCTCGACGACCTCTCCGATTTTTCGATGCCAACCAGCAACGTACAACTGATTCGAGCGCACATAAAGAGCAGACATACATCGGCAAAAGTGTATCATTGCTATATTTTAATTGACGAGAACAATCATGGGCTCGATTCTGTTCAACATTATTGCTGCTCATGTTATATCGGGCGAAGAACGATCGGCAGTTGTGCCCACGTTGTTTGCCTAGTTTGGTTTTTGGGATGGGCTAGGCACCAAGACGTTGTGAGGCGCCCTGCTTTATTTTTAGATTCCATAATTATAGACGACGATGATGATGACGATTGATATGGTATTTTAAAATGTTTATCCTTAAATAAATGTTGATATTTTAAATGATACACCGTCTTTTATTTTTAAAATAAGCTGTTGGTTAGGATTTTTCGTCAATGTAAAATAGATTATTTTTCAATATTCCTTGGATAGATTCTTAAGCGCTTTAGGTTACAGACTACTGTTAGTCTAATGAACATTATGCACTATGATTCAATGCTGGGCAGCCTTGGTCCAGCGTCCATACAAAAATGGTCAATCTCCTTTAACACAGAGCTACGAAAGTTTTAGCCATGACCAAAATGTTTTATTTTGGTAGAGTGAAATAGGGAATTTTAAGTGGAGTGAAGTAGGTACCTAAAATACAAGGTTACTTTTTGATAAAATATGCTATTATCCCATAATAGCATATTATACTGTCACCGTTATAGTACGAAATACTTTAATGTGCTCTTTACCGGGCAATGTGCACATTAACTGTTTAGGTCAGTTAATGTGCGAAATTTTATGTGAAATATGGGGTATCCGCACTTTACCTAGTTAATGTGCGTATTACCGGATGTCTCGCCGTTAAAGTGCGGAAAACAGAAAGCTCTGACCGAAAATTCAAATCTAGGGCAAAATTGTAGGTTAGGTTAGGTTTGGCTTGTGATCTTTAACCAGCGTAGCGAGCGAAGCGAGCGAAGCTTGGGTTACCTGTGTTAAACTGAAATCTAAGGCAACAATTTTTCGAACTTAACTTAGTCGTTAACTCTGTAGATTACCTAGGGATTTTGCAGATTACCTAGTTAATGTTGAGAACAACTTTTTATTTCGAACTCTAACGGATTCAGCCAGTTAGTGCACTTTTACTGAATTTCGCACATTAGCGGTCACATATTAACCTATAAACCTACTTAGTTTTTTAGTACCAGTAAAAATACTTTTAGTGTGATCGAATTGTTTGGCAAGTCTGATTGTACGTAAGTCTATGGACGCAAGCATTTTCACTGTCAACATCGACCAATCAGAGAGCAGTGTGTTATTTTCCGTATTTCAAAAAGCGTAAAATTAAAAGCTCTTCTGTGATTGGTCGATCCGTTTAGAATCTTACGGATTGATATCCGTTAGTTTATAAATTTACTACGACGCGTCGAAAATTTATAAATTTGCGAAAAAGTGGGCGTAAAATAATTCAATTTATCTCTCGTTTAGAATCCTACGAAAGTTTATAAATTTCCTAGGAAATTTATAAACTTGCGAATCTTATTATTTTCCGGTGACATATATATACAATGTATGATAAAATCCAAATACCACTGATCTACTCACTCACTCACTCACTCATCATCGCACAGCCGAAACCGCTGAAGATAGAAAGATGAAATTTGGACAGTAGCTTCTTTACGTGACGTAAGCACCCACTAAGACGGGATTTTGGGATAACTTAACCGGGACGCCGTATAAAGGGTGTAACAGTTTGTATGAAACTCCTAAACTACTGGGTTTAGAATGTTGAAATTTAGGCTGTGGATTCCTTTTATATCACCAACACCACAAATGATTTAGTTTTTTTTTTATTTTGCCCCTGAGGTCTTACACAGGGTGAAATATGTTTTTTGCTAAAATCTAAACTAATAACACTAGGGACTTGAAATTTTCAAAATAAGCTTATAATATTACAACATCAAATATGATATCAAAACTGCGTTTATTAGTCCTGAAAGCCTTGATACAGGGTGTTAAAGTTTGTATGAAAAACCGAAACCGCTCATTATTTTTCTTAGAAATTGAATTTGTCGATGTTTCTAGATTGTTGGGGGTGCTAATTACGAAAAAAACGGGACGCCGTATACAGGATTTAACGTCTGGATTTAGAAAGTTGAAATTTACACTGTAGATTCTCTTTGATTCGAAATGGGTGATGTTTCTAGATTGTTAGGGGCGCTAAATACGAAAAACTAACGGGACTCCGTATTCAGGGTGTAACGTCTGGCTTTATAAAGTTGAAATTTACACTGTAGATTCTCTTTGATTCGAAATGGGTGATGTTTCTATATTGTTGGGGGCGCTAATTACGAAAAACAAACAGGACGCCGTATACAGGATGTAACAGTGTGTATGAAACTCCTAAACGTCTGGATTCAGAAAGTTGACATTTACACTGTACATTATCTTTGCATTATGTTAGAGTTATGCATAAAGGCTAAGGTTAGTTTGTGTATTCAGAAATACGGATATTATAGCTTTCAGCCCAAACAGCTAAAGATTTTTATATTGTAAAAGGAAACTGCATGATATTGATTTCTTTAGGGCTTTGGATTAGAAATTAGAAATGATTTCCTGATATTTCTGAGTATAACTACAGATTAGAGAGTATACTTAACAAAACAAATGAACAAGTAATTTACATTTATTCGAAAAAAGCGCTTGCGAAGCTGCGGGCTAAAGCTAGTATATATATATATAATGTATGATCACGCATTACTTTTTTAACGATTGCATTACCCTAACTATTTTGTTTTACATTTATTGCGTTTTTTAGTTTTCAAAATTAGATAAGTATTAGTCGACCCGGCGAACTTCGTACCGCCTAACCTATTTAGTATTTTGTGCTTGTATTATGATACTTATAAACCTTCCTCTTGAATCACTCTTTCTTTAAAAAAAAACGCATCAAAAACCGTTGCATAGTTTCAAAGATATAAGCATACATAGGGACAGACGCGGGAAGCGACTTTGTTTTTATATATTGACGAGCTTTCCCGGCTTACTTCGTTACGCCATAGAATATAAGATACTACAAAGACTTGGCTCTATAGACTATGTTATTGTCACTGTAAAAGATTGGAGTCTCCTACTACAGGTATTTAATACTTAAAAGGAGACCCCTTGTTTGTAAACTTATGTGCAATGGAAATAAAATAAATTATTATTATTATTATTATATGTTCTTTTGACTGCCCAGAATGGCCGAATAAAAAACAAACAACAACAACAACAAACCACCTGTCAAAATATGTAAACAACGGAAAAAAATATTGAACCTTGGGTTATATTATTTGAGTTTAGGTCCCTAATTTTTTTTAAATTCCAATATAGCCAATGACACTCGGGGTTAATGTAGCTTCCTACCAGTGAAATATTTTTTTAAATCGGTTCAGTATTTCCGGAGCCTATTCGTTACAAACAAACAAATCTTTCCTCTTTATAATATTGGTATAGATGATGATACAGTTACGTTTTTGCAACTGGAGACACGAGAAGAGACCCCAAAACACAATTTTTTTGGACTTTATTAAATTTCGATCTAAATAATACCTTCACATATTGGCCAACCACAGAAACCTACGTAGTGAGTGTGAGTGAATTGTGTGATCCCAAAAACCATTGGTCGGTTATTTAAACAAGTACTGACATTTGTTGCTCGGAACTACATAGAACTCTGCGTTAAAAATACTCTTTCAAATATAAACAACCTTGTAGTATTTATGTTTAACCTACTGAGGTTCCATCAAGGAAAGTAGCATTTCATAAAAAGTTCAATGTTTAAAATTAGTAAAATAATAAAGTAGATATGACGAATCTTTAATACACATAATTTTTCAATTGGTTGTTTTAGTAATAGTATGTATTTCAAGATGGCAACGGCCTAGCCCAGCAGTGATCTGTAATTATAGTTCAACATGTTGCTATGTTTTCATGACAGAGCCGAGCGGGTTCCGCATCTGGATTCTCCCGAGTTAACTATTTATAACTAAGATAGATACTATTCGATTTAGGTTACTGAAAGAGATGTTTTCTTTTGGTTATGAGCCAGTTTAGTTTTTAAATGCAAATTTTTATAAGCATTTTAGATTTTAGCCTACAAAATAATATTTATGGGATATAACGTTACTAACTAATTTGCCTTTTATTAAAACGTTTATCAATATCTATACCAATATTGTAAAGAGGAAAGATTTGTTTGTTTGTTTGTAACGAATAGGCTACGGAAATACTGAACCGATTTGAAAAAATTCTTTTTCTGGTAGGAAGCTACACTATCCCCGAGTGACATAGGCTATATTAGATATTCAAAATAATTAAATTTTAATCCACATTCCTATTAGAAAATAATTAGATTTATACAACTTTCGCAATTGAATTGGTTTTTTAGCTTTCTTTTAGGGATAATTCAGCAAGTGTTATACCACTATGAAATCTGTATAAGCAAACTTTTAAAACTACTTGCCAAGAAAGCTCAGTTTTTTTTTTTTCAATACAACAGAATATAGTTGAGCACGTATTTTTTTTTATATTTTTTGCTTGGGAGAAACGAGAAATTTTCTTCTAAACTATATGACTTGAAATTTAATACTTCAATTGATAGACGCATTACTCGGGGCTGTTACCGGAAAATAACAATAACCGTAAATTTATAAATTTTCTAGGAAATTTATAAACTTTTGTAGGATTCTAAAGGAGAGATAAATTGTATTATTTTACGCCTACATTTTCGTAAATTGATAAACTTACAAAACTCACGCGTAAAATAATAAGCAACCAATAACAAAACACCATGTATAATGAATTGAAATTTACCACAGAGCTACGAAAGTTTTATGGTAGCCATGACCAAAATGTTTTATTTTGGTAGAGTGAAATAGGGAACCCCCTAGTAGGTAGGTAGATAGGTTACCTTCCTATAATACAAAGGTTAATTTTTGATATAATATGCTATTATCCCATAATAGCATATTATTTCTATCACCGTTATAGTGCGAAATACGTTAATGTGCAATTTACCGGTCAATGTGCACATTTACTGTTTAGGTCAGTTAACGTGTGAAATTTTATGTGAAATATGGGGTATCCGCACTTTACCTAGTTAATGTGCGTATTACCGGATGTCTCGCCGTTAACAAAGTTAAGTGCGGAAAACAGAAAACTCCGACCGAAATTTCAAATCTAGGGCAAAATTGTAGGTTAGGTTAGGTTTTGCTTGTGATCTTTTTTGATCAGGAAATTTACCTGTGTTAAACTGAAATCTAAGGCAACAGTTGTTCGAACTTTACTGTATGCTTGGTCGTTCGTTACTCTGCAGATTACCTAGGGATTTTGCATATTACCTAGGTAATGTTGAGAACAATATTTTATTTTGAACTTTAACGCATTCAGCCAGTTAGTACACTTTTACTGAGTTTCGCACTCTAGCGGTAACATATAAACCTATAAACCTACCTAGTCTTTAGTACCAGTAAAAATACTTTTAGTGTGATCGAATTGTTTGGCAAGTCTGATTGTACGTAAGTCTATGGACGCAAGCATTTTCACTGTCAACATCGACCAATAAGAGAGCAGTGTGTTATTTTCCGTATTTAAATAAAAACTTTTTATCAAAAAATTAAACCGCCGAAAAAACTGAAAATCATTAAATAATAGGGAAACATTTTCTATTAGGCCTTAATTTACTCACTTCTTAAAGTAATTTTGGATTACCAAGAAATTTTAAGTCGGCGCCACACCACACAAGCAAATTCATTATTTACGTAAAGCGGATGCGCAGCGGCACACGTTTTTCGGTTATTTCTTTGAATTTCAGGTAATTTAGTGATCTTTATTCGTTGATTCTGTGGCACCGACTCAAAATTTCTTGGTAATCCAAAATTACTTTAAAAAGTGAGTAAATTAAGGCCTAATAGAAAATGTTTCCCTATTATTTAATGCTTTTCAGTTTTTTCGGCGGTTTAATTTTTTGATAAAAAGTTTTTATTTTTTGCTTTTCAGTTTTTTTTGGCTAACTTTTTTTGACCCTAGCTAATCACCCTTCACAGGGTGGTCGCCCCCCACAAGGTGGCCACACAACCTGGTGAAGGTTGAGGGACTAACAGGATGAGGTTCGATCACGACCGGTCGGTTAGGCAATTTTTGAGGGAGGCCTATGTCCAGCAGTGGACGTCTATCGGCTGAGATTATGATTATTTAACATTCATATAAAAAAGACTCATAATTATACCTAGCAGTTTTCATGTAAATCACAACACGGCAATACAATCTGTGAGTGAACAATAAAGTCACCCCTATTTTTCCACCCTTAGGGTTGGAATTTTATTTCCAAATTTTTATGGGACCAACTTCAAGGTATACCCTGTCGATTAAAAAAAGAATTATCAAAATCGGTCCACACAGTAAAAAGTTATGCGTGATCATACATAAAAAAAAAAAAAAATATACGCGACGAATTGAGAACCTCCTCCTTTTTGTTTTTTCGTCGGTTAAAAAGCGTAAAATTGAAAGCTCTTCTGTGATTGGTCGATACGTTTAGAATCTTAAGAATTGATATCCGTTAGTTTATAAATTTACCACGACGCGTCGAAAATTTATAAATTTGCAAAAAAGTGGGCGTAAAATAATTCAATTTATCTCTCGTTTAGAATCCTACGAAAGTTTATAAACTTTATAAATTTGCGAATCTTATTATTTTCCGGTGACAGGGCTATATTTCAAAAATGAAACCGAGCAAAAGTTACGATTTGTAGCAACAGGGTGTAAAAGATCGTCACAGGGTGTTGATTTTTAGGGTTTTTTTTAATTAGCCATAGTTTTAACACCACAGGGTCTAGAATTTTTATTTTATTTTTCTGGTATCTCGTACTCGCGATTTTCTAACCGCCGACGCAGTTTCTGTACTACGCCAAGGAACTTGAGACATAGCTATTTTATTTCTTAGATATAATAATATACCCTATGCAATTATGCAATCTGATACAATTAATCTATACCAATATTATAAAGAGGAAAGATTTGTTTGTTAGTTTGTAACGAATAGGCTCCGGAAATACTGAACCGATTTAAAAAATTCTTTCACTGGTAGGAAGCTACATTAACCCCGAGTGTCATAGGCTATATTAGATTTTAAAAAAAATTAGGGATCCTTACCTAAACTCAAATAATATAACCCAAGGTGCAATATTTTTTTCGTTGTTTACATATTTTGGCAGGTGGTTTGTTGTTGTTGTTTGTTTTTTAATCGGCCATTCTGGGCAGTCAAAAGAACATAGTCTATAGAGCTAAGTCTTTTGTAGTATCTTATATTCTATGGCGTAACGAAGTAAGCCGGGAAAGCTCTTGGTTAATAAATCGATAGGATGCCGCCCACGATCCATTTTTTGCTCTCGAATGGAAAAAAATGTATAACAACTAATTATGGAATGTTTTCCCGAGCAGTTGTAGTAATATTTTTTTTTTAACTAATTGGTTGAAAACGAAAATATTTCATGTGTGCTATGCTTTGCTCTGCTTCTGCGTTCTGTCGTTGTGTGTGCAATGCGATTTGTGCTTGTGCTATTTCCTTAACATATAATATCTTAAATGAAAAAAAGAGCACATGCATTAAATTAATTTTATCTACATCCGTTCAGAAGCGATTTAGTTTTGTACAAATTTAGAACATACTTCTTAGAAAAAAAAAATGTTTGATGGTGATTATCGACGGCTCGGTGTCCATTTGACATTTCATTCGATATGAAATTCTAGCTCCATACATTTTTTCGAATCTCGAATTATTACAATCGATTTTAGAATCAAAATCGATTCAAGTCTAGATTTTTTATGAATTAAAAAAAACTTTGAATGTCAGTCATTTGTTTCGAACGATCTACTGATGAAATACAGAAAATACCTGAGATAAGGAATGTACTAGATGGAATCAATTTTAGCAGCAACGGAAAAGTACTACTCTTACTCTTCTAATACTCACCAATCATCATAAGCGAGACAGAGACAGACTCATATTTTCTAGTAGTGTAAAAGTAGCTTGCGAGCAGTTTGAGCAGATAATTTGAAAGATACCTAAATATATCAATAGTGAGGGGTAAAACAACATGATTTTATCGAAATATCGATAGAATATTTATCGACTATTTAATGATATATTGATCGATTTATTATTTAGGCAGTCTTAAAAAAATAAAACATATTTTTAGTTTAAAAGTTTTTATCGAAAATCGATCTAAATTTTTATGTCGGCTTCATAGCGCTCCCAAGGCTCTTGAAGTTGCGGGCAAAAGCAAGAATAGAAACAATACTCACTGAGCCGTTAGTCTCATCGCGCAAAACGTAACTATCGAATAAAAGTAGAGTAGTAACAGTACGTTAATCGCAAGAAAATACACATTTGGTAGTCTCGTAATAAATTTTGCTATAACTATAGCAGTAGTATCGCAACTGATTGGAATTGACCAAAAAGGGTAGTCTGCTCCATAATAAGATAATGTTATGATTACGTTCGACTGACATTATATATGTCAACTAGAGGCTGCCCCGCGGTTTTTACCGCGCAGATTTCTCATAAACACGAAAATCCCATTTTTTCCCGTTCCCGTGGGAATTTCGGGAAATCCCTTCTTAGTGCTTACCTACACTCCCCAAGGAACCCACGTGCCAATTTTCAGCTTTCTACGCCCGGTAGTTTCGGCTCTGCGTTGTCTGTCAGTCAGTCAGTCAGTCAGTAACGGAAGAGTTTTATATATATTGATAATGATTGATATTAAGTGACAGTTGCACTACGCCAGTACCAATTTCGTCTAATAAAACAGGATTCACTATCTATTTATTATATAACATCCAAATACCACTGATCTACTCACTCACTCACTCACTCACTCATCATCGCCCAGCCGAAACCGCTGAAGATAGAAAGATGAAATTTGGACAGTAGCTTCCTTACGTGACGTAGGCACCCACTAAGACGGCATTTTGGGATAACTTAACCGGGACGCCGTATACAGGGTGTAACAGTTTGTATGAAACTCCTAAACTGCTGGGTTTAGAAAGTTGAACTTCACACTCTATATTGTCATTGAATTACAAACATCACAAATGGTTTTAGTTTTTTTATATTTTGCCCCTGAATTCTTATACAGGGTGAAATATGATTTTTGCTAAAATCTAAACTAATTACAAGAGACTTGGAATTTCCAAAATAAGGTCTTTTTTATATAACAACATGAAATATGATATCAAAACTGCGTTAATTAGTCCTGTAAGCCATGATACAGGGTGTTAAAGTTTGTATGAAAAACCGAAACCGCTCCTTATTTTGCTTAAACATTAAAATGGGTGATGTTTCTAGGTTATAAGGGTCGCTAATTACACAAAAAACATCGATTTTGAAATCCAAGATGGCGGAAATAAATTTGTATTAAAAATCGATATGGGTGGCGTTTTATAGGTTTTTACGGGTGCTGATTGCGAAATCATTTGTGGGTGTGCTGATTCTGGGTGCCTAATTGCCTATGTGTCGCAAAAACGGGATATGGGGATAACTTCACTGAGCCGCCGTATACAGGATGTAACAGTTTGTATCAGACTCTAAATTGCTGCGATTAGAAAGTTGAAATTTACGCTGAAGATTCTCTATGTACATTACACACCTCATAAATGGTTTAATTTTTATAATATTTTGCCCCTGAGTTTAGGGTAAAACAGTTTGTTTGCTAAAATCTAAAGTATGACAAATAAAATAAATAAAATAAAGTAATGACACTATCTTAAAATTTTCAAAATAAGCTCATAATACCTAAACATCAAATATGATATTTATAACTGCGTTTATTAGTCCTGGAGTCCTTGATACAATATGTATGGCGAACATTAGGTTTCCCTATAAAGTAATATGGTAGGTGTTTTCAAAGTTTTTGCGGGTGCTGATGCAGAGTGTAACAGTTTGTATGAAAAAAAAAAGTGATGTTAGTAAACTGGATAAGGGTCGCGCAAGAAAGGTAATTATGGCAACCTGTAGGGGAGGCAAATTTACAGCAATGAACGACAATCAGTTGGGATGACGATGATGATAAATCTGAGTAGACCTAATTAGGTAACAATAGAACTGGATTTTTAGTAAAGCCTCTAAGCTTAGCCTCAGAGATAAAGCATATAGATATAGGTTAGTTTGTTTATTTTTAGTGAAGCTTCAGAGCTTAGCCTCAGAGATGAAGCATATAGGTTAGTTTGTTTACAGGGTGACATTAATGAAGGATATCCTAAAATGGAAAACCGAACAATGAGTAAATTTTCAGCCCAAACATCTCAAGATAGAAACGTAAGGAATATAAGTCTAGCAAAGACATGAATTCGTGAAGATAGTACGGGAACTGGAAAAAATAAAATTTACTGTTGTGAAGGCAAACTTTATGATTTCTTTAGGGCTTTGGTGCGATAACAAATGATTTCCATATATTTCTGAGAAACAAATCAACCAGTTATTTACTTTTATTATAAAAAGCGCTTGCGAAGCTGCGGGCGGAAAGCTGGTTTAGGTATAAAAATCCCAGATTATTCTATAGCTTGATATTCATATTCTATTGCTATACTATATTGATCTATCAAAGTTACGAGACTCGCAATATTTGACACAATCGTAATAGAATAATAATAGAATAGAAATATAATCGTAAGTTTAAGAGACTAGAGTCCCTGGTTGCATAATTGCAACGATGCCGGTACATTATAAAATATGGTTCGTACTGCATAATGAATGTATTTTTTTTATTTGATATCTATCTCGAAAGCAGGAAGATTCAAAATTATTTGAACACTAGTAAGCAAACAAATCAAAATTATCTTGACACAAAGCTTTGGTTTCGCGTCAAACGACAAACTAAATTAAATATGCAAAAGACTTAACTATACTTAAATGCAATTTATGTAATTATCACATATCGCTCTAATAGACTTTTAGCAGGCAATGATATTCAATGCAATAGGATAATGATCTTTTTAACCGTCACCAAAAAAGGGGGTTATCAGTTTGACCTTTATGTATGAACGAGCTTTCCCGGCCTACTTTGTTACGCCAAAGATTAAGATACTACTAAACACTTGGCTCTATAGACTATGTTCTTTTGACTGCCCAGAATGGCTGAATAAAAAACAACAACAACAAACCACCTGTCAAAATATGTAAACAACGGAAAAAATATTGCACCTTGGGTTATATGAGTTTAGGTAAGGATCCCTAATTTTTTTGAAAATCGAATATAGCCTATGACACTCGGGGTTAATGTAGCTTCCTACCAGTGAAATAATTTTTCAAATCGGTTCAGTATTTCCGGAGTTTATTCGTTACAAACAAACAAACAAATCTTTCCTCTTTATAATATTGGTATAGATATACGCGCATTTTTAGCTGGTACCCAATCTGGACCTCTTCTTAAATATTTTACCCTTATTTTTTTAAGATCTTCACTCGAAGGAAAACTGTGAACAATATTTTCCTCATGTTAGATATCAATGCGAGACCATATTTTTCCCATCCCTATTATTATCTATGATGTAAAAGAAGTGTCAAAATGAAAATTAAATAATTGTTTCTATTGAATTACTATAATTAGACGACTGCAATAAAAGTTTTGGATTATTTGATTTGGTGTTATTTAAACAGTTAAACTTCCCCAATATCGCACGATTATTAGTTACGTAAATTTATAGGAACTAACTTACCGGTGCATAGCAATGTTTTCATTGTTTTCTTATAAAACACTCGGTCGGACGCTGCATCCTGGCACCACACGTGCCATTATCGTTATTTAAAAACAGGAACACTATTTTCAATTATTAAATCCAGGAAAATTATTAGATTTTTAGAAATTTCTTGAGCACTATACATTGAGTCCAGTGACTCTCAAACAAAACAACAATGGCTGCTAGAACGCTCGCACTGTCAAAAGTTAAAACTGAATCACTATGGTTATCTTTTTCTACATAATTGTCTATGTCATTGGATAGGAGAGTAAAGGTGATACGAAAACGTTCAGCTAAAATAGATTCTGTTTATAGGAGCGAAGCGAGCGAGCGAAAACACCTATTGAAAGCCTGTACGGTCTGTACGGTCTAGTAGACTTTCCCTAAAGGGATAAATGTAGTGGAACAAAAAATATTTTTCGAAAGAACTTCTAAAGATCAAAAAAGTTATTTTAGTTTTGTAGGGTTGTAGGTATTGTATTTTGCCGTGATTTCTGAACTTATTGTAGAAAACTTATGATATGAATATAGATAAAGTTATGTAATTTATAAATGTATGCAACTGTACATAATAGGCATTAAGTTAAAACACTCGTGTGTTAATGCCTCTTATTAAGTACCAGTCACATATTCGTCTAGTCCAGTCACATAGTAGTCTATTTCGAAGCGCATCTTGTACTGTTTAACACTACTAATTATTAGCAACATTTATCGTGATTATTGATTATAAGTATCATTCATTGATCAACAAATTTTTATGAACAGTCACGGAATCGTTCAGCGTAAACACTTCGGGTTTTACTGTATTGCAAAATAGTTCATCTTAAATTACCAAAAAATGTCCATGCATTTTACTTCATTTTAATAATACTGCTAAAATCAAACTTTTGAGATCTTCCAGTTATAATGTTTTATTATAAAGTAATAACTCAAATTTAAAAATTTAAAAACCCCCGACCCAGTCAGACCCCTCATCAAATTAAGTAGAACTAGAGCTAATCATCTTAAAAATATCATGGTTACCTTAACATATACTTTCAATATCATTGAAGTAACACTGTACCAAATTTTTAATTGATAGGACAAATGGAAGGTGGTTAGATCCTCTCATCCATTATTCATGAGCTGATCATCTTCAAACGGCAGATCAGGTAATGGTTACCTTACCATATACTTTCTATATCATTGATGTAACATGGTACCAAATTTCAACTCGATCTAACATAAGATAAGATAAGATAAGATAATATTTATTCATCAAATTCATTACATTTATAAATTACTACAAAGTGTAGATCATTACAATGGTCACAAACGACACGTCAAATTAAAATTAAAATAAAATATAAATAGTAATTAAATTACATTAGATGGAAGGTCCATTATAAAATAAATTCAATGTTATAAGACATAAACTCGCTCACTTTATAAAATACATTTTCCGTCAGCAATTTTTTTAGTCGAGTTTTGAATATGTTTATGTCATTAATAGCTTTTAAGTCTTTAGGCAATTTCTCATACAATTTAGGTCCTATTACCTTTGGATCCTTATTTGAGAAAAGCTAGGAAGGAAATAGGCTATAAGGAAGCTAGTTAGATCCTCTCATCCATTATTCAAGAGCTGGTCATCTTCAAACGGCTGATTAGGTAATGGTTACCTTACCATATACTTTCTATATCATAGATGTAACATGGTACCAAATTTCAAATCGATCGGACATAAGGAAGTTAGTTAGATCCTCTCATCCATTATTCTAGAGCTGATTATCTTCTAACGGCAGATCAGGTCATGGTTACCTTACCAAATACTTTCTATAACATATATGTAACATGGTACCAAATTTCAAATCGATCGGACATAAGGAAGCTAGTTAGATCCTCTCATCCATTATTCAAGAGCTGATCATCTTCAAACCGCTGATCAGATCTTCATCAGACATGGCTAAGAACACTCGGCCTGAAATTATCTATGATACAAAAAAACTAAACGAAAATCGGTTCAGCCGTTTGGGCTCTACGATGCCACAGACAGATACACAGACAACCAGACAGATAGATACACACGTTAAAATTTTAACACGCCTCTCTGAATTTTTCGATCGGGGGTTAAATCAAACAGCTACCATATGACAAATGGTATTACAGTGTAAGGGCATGAGACCATAGACAAAAGTGTTACGCTGTCCATGTCCGCCACTGTACATACCTGTTACGGATGACCTGTAACATAATATTAAAAATGTTTTACTTTTAATGTTAACTTTTTTTCAGTATTAAAAAAGTTGAAAATCGATATTTTGAAAATAAAAGCTATCACTGCTTCCATTTTATACCCCCGACGAAAAAACAGAGGGGTGTTATAAGTTTAACGTTGTATCTGTCTGTCTGTCTGTGTATATCTGTCTGTGGCATCGTAGAGCCCAAATGGATAAAAAGATTATTGTTTAGTTTTTTTTTGTATCATAGATAATTTTAGCCCGAGTGTTCTTAGCCATGTCTCTTGAAGATCTGATCAGCCGTTTGAAGATCATCTGCTCTTTTCTAGAAAATGAGGGGTGAGGGGATCTAACTAGCTTTCTTATGTCCGATCGATTTTAAATTTTGAACCGTGTTACTTCAATGATATTGAAAGTATGGTAAGGTAACCATGACCTGATCTGCCGTTTGAAGATGATCAGCTCTTAAATAGTGGATAAGGGGATCTAACTACCTTACATATGTCCTTTCAATTTTTTTATTTTGGTACCGTGTTACTTCAATGATATTAAAAGTATATGGTAAGGCGTAACCATGAACTTTTGAAGATGATCAGCTCTAGTTCTAGTATAGTTGATAAGGAGTCTGACTGAGTCGGGGGTTTTATTTTATTTTTAACTAGAGGCGGCCCCGCGGTCTTACCCGCGCAGATTTCTCATAACACAAAAATCCCGTTTTTTCTCGTTCCCGTGGGAATTTTGGAAAATCCCTTCTTAGTGCTCATCTACACCCACGTGCCAAATTTCAGCTTTCTACACCCAGTAGTTTCGGCTCTGCGTTGTCTGTCAGTCAGTCAGTCAGTCAGCCAGTCAGTAACGGAAGAGTTTTATATATATTGATTTGAGTTATTACTAGACCTGTTTGAGTGGATCTAATGTAAAAAAAACACTAGTTCCATTATTGAACTGCAAACGGAACTAGTCTCAATGATCGGAAATTCCAACTTTAACTAAAAGTACTGTTTAACAATACTTTAGTATTGATCCGAGCAAAATGACTATGCAACTCGCACATGCGGACATGCGGCAGACTGACAGACAAACAGCAAAACAATAAAGGTTCCTTCTTTGGCTTTACAATTACAAGGTTCGAGGACAATTTAAATGATCAGTACATATTTAATGAAGGAGTACGTCCATGCCGTGCCGTGTTGGCCTAGAATACCACCACCCCATCTCCCATGGGTGTGGTAGAAAGCGAAAACACCCGAAGGACGGGCAGCAGCGGAGCCATACTGCGAACACGGGCCCCTTCACAATGTGGGAGAGACCTGGGTCAAACAGTAGAGTTCTTTCGATTGTGATGAGTTTTGGGGAGTTTATATTAAATTTAAATAATCAGTAAGTGTCATCATAAAAAATTACAACAGATTGAGCTTGCTAAAGAACTTTAATTAATTTACGCTAGGGCGCATGCTATAACTGATATACTGATTTCCGATTAGCATTGCATTAAATATGGTAACAGGGCTTCGATGAAAAGGTTTTTTAAGGGTTTTTTAACCTGAGAGAAAACGTTACTTTAACCTCTGCAAGTCAGATACGTGGTAATGTCTCTTTTATGTATATTGTGTAATATAACTGTTTTATGGCTGTATTCGTTTTCTTAAGTTACCCAAAATCGTTAAAAATTTATATATTGTTAGCTCTTACTAACTGCGAGTTATAGTTTTCTATTTTTAATATTTTATGTGAATTTTTGAACGGTGTCTATTGTGGCCAGGGTAGATAGATAAATAGATAAAATATTTATTTCTGCAAGTAATACACACACACCAACAACTAAATAAACAATAATATATACAATAAGATTAATAAAATTACAATGATGGAAGATAGAGGTATAAATTTGTATGGGTGTCACACAGAAGGGCATTGTAAGTTCAGTAAAAATTGAGGCCCTTGTCAACGTAAGGAATCTTATATAAGCATCGGTTGCATAACTTCCTTGCTGCGCTACTCCGTGAATGAACGCGATCTTAGCATAGTGTGAAAGCAATTCCATGGAACCAATTATAAAATATGTCGTTAATACTTATTAGCTTACTAATGTAGATTTATGAAATCACCCTTTTTTCTTATAAACTGTTTTTCATTAAGGCGTGTATCGATGACAATTTGGACATGGTGGAGTTCCTGCTGGCGAGCGGCGCCGACGTGAACCGCGGCGACAACGAAGGTTGGACTCCGCTGCATGCCACCGCTTCCTGTGGCTTCCTTAGCATAGCCAGGTCTGTATTATCGTCGATATATATTTTTATAGAGATTTAAAGTGGTGGCGATGGTAGTTCAGGTTCAGGTATTCAAGAATAATAGGGGGGTCTGCCACCCGGGGCCGTAATCTCATCGCGTGAAATAGCAACCATCGGATAGTAGTAGAATAAAAATATCTCAATAATCGCAAGAAAATACACATTTGGTAGTCTAGTAAACAATTTTGCTATCTATAGCAGTAGTATCGCAATAGATTGGAATTGACCAAAAAGACTTTTTATTTTTCTGGAAGCTGTAATGACTTGTTCAATCTCCTGCTTCCGATTTATCGTCGACTTTTGGTCAGTGAGGTGGGGAAACGCTACGAAACAAAATAACAATGACAACGCCTGCTTAGTCTGACGTCCCAGTTACAATGGCGGATTGCACTAGTGATGAGCCATGGCCGATATTAAAAAATCAATATCGATATACAATCTAGTTCTGTTTCGGAAGCTAAGAATGCGATTGTTTAATTTGGTGCTACTATTTTACTGCACAAAAATAAGGTTTAGGGTTGCCATGGCAACCAATTATTTTTAGCTTTTACTCATTATTCTACTAAATACTCGCCCAGAACAGACAAGGCCCACTCGTAAGGAAAACAAAAAGCAACAATGGTTGGGTATAAAAATATAATTTATTAAATCTATATATATCAATATATATAAAACTCTTCCGTTACTGACTGACTGACTGACTGACTGATTGACTGACTGACTGACTGACTGACTGACTGACTGACTGACTGACTGACTGACTGACTGACTGACTGACTGACTGACTGACTGACTGACTGACTGACTGACTGACTGACTGACTGACTGACTGACTGACTGACTGACTGACTGACTGACTGACTGACTGACTGACTGACTGACTGACTGACTGACTGACTGACTGACTAACTGACTGACTGACTGACAGACAACGCAGAGCCGAAACTACTGGGCGTTGCGGGCTGAAATTTTGCATGTAGGTTCCTACGGGAGTGTAGGTGAGCACTAAGAAGGGATTTCCCGAAATTCCCACGGGAACGGGAAAAAACGGGAATTTTGTGTTTATGAGAAATCTGCGCGGGAAAAACCGCGGGGCAGCCTCTAGTATATATATAAAATCCAAATACCACTGATCTACTCACTCACTCACTCACTCACTCACTCATCATCGCCCAGCCGAAACCGCTGAAGATAGAAAGATGAAATTTGGACAGTAGCTTCTTTACGTGACGTAGGCACCCACTAAGACAGGATTTTGGGATAACTTAACCGGGGTTTACAGTTTGTATGAAAAAAGAAATGGTTGTTGAAGTATACTGGGTAAGAGTCGCGCAAGACCAATATACAGCAGTGAACGTCTATCGGTAGCGAGTGACGATAATGATGAAAGTAAACAGAGTGTACCGGGTAGCTGAACTGGAATTTTTTTTTCGAATCGTCAAAGTTATGCATAGGTTAGTTTGTGTATTTAGAAAAACGGATATTATAGCTTGCAGCCCAAACAGCTAAAGATTTTTGTATTGTAAAAGGAAACTGCTTGATATTGATTTCTTTATGGGTTTGGATTAGAAATTAGAACTTCCTGATATTTCTGAGTATATCCACAGATTAGAGAGTATAACAACACAAATGAACAAGTAATTTACATTTATTATAAAAAAGCGCTTGCGAAGCTGCGGGCAAAAGCTAGTATAGAATTATAATCGAATACTTAGTTTATTTGGTGTGTAAAAATAATATTTCTATGATCATAATCCTAAAAGCTACACAACAGAGCCATAAAAATTCTAAGCCAGATTATCTAGGTCGTCAAGGCCGCATATTTTTGATTTCGGCCATGGTTTAGAAGTTTTTTTTTTGTTAGCCTTTTATGTGTCCCACTGCTGGGCAGAGGCCTCCCCCTCCCCTCTCCAAGTATCCCGATCCTCTGCGATCTACGGCCAATCTTTAAGAAATTTGTCCAGGTCGTCCCGCCATCTCCGCCGCGGTCTACCACGCTTTCTCCGGCCGTCTTGCGGTACCCACTCAGTGGCAATTTTAGCCCACCGGTCCGGGCTCACTTAGTTTTAAGCACTATGTACCTTTAAAGAACACCATGTACACACTAATCTATACCAATATTATAAAGAGGAAAGATTTGTTTGTTTGTTTGTTTGTAACGAATAGGCTCTGGAAATACTGAACCGATTTAAAAAATTCTTTCACTGATAGGAAGCTACACTAAACCCAAGTGTCATAGGCTATATTAGATTTTCAAAAAAATTAAGGATCCTTACCTAAACTTAAATAATGTAACCCAAGGTGCAATATTTTTTCCGTTGTTTACATATTTTGACAGGTGGTTTTTGTTGTTGTTTGTTTTTTCATTCGGCCATTCTGGGCAGTCAAAAGAACATAGTCTATAGAGCCAAGTCTTTTGTAGTATGTTATATTCTATGGCGTAACGAAGTAAGCCGGGACAGCTCGTATGCAAAAAATATCTTTGAAATCTTTGAAACCTTTACAGAAGGTATTTTACCGTAATAATTCAATAAATTTAGGTACGAGTTCGATAAACAGCGTGTAAAATTATTTATTAGTCATAATAGTGCCCAGAAGTCTACAATGAAACAAAATTATTTACCGAATAGTAGGTGACCAAAACATAATGATTTTGTTTCCTTTTGTTCGGTTTCGCTAAGTAACAAAATTGTACAAGCTTACAATAAATAAACAAAATTAAAAATTCAAAAAACCCGCGACCGAGTCAGACCCTTCATAAACTAAACTAAAACTAGAGCTGATCATCTTCAAAAGGTTATGGTAACTTTTTTTTAACTCGGGGAAACTCCTAACGAGTACCCTGCGACCCCGGGGGGAGTCGAAGGGTTATGTGAGGTTCGCACCCACTAAAACCCCGCTGGTGTCCATCTCGGCTGTTGGCAAGGGGGTGGCGGGTGATCTTTCGATCGTTATGTTCAACTCCGACCCCCTCCAGCATTGGCTGTTTAACCTCATCTCGGGGGGACAGGTGGTGGTAGTCTCCCCTGAGCGCGGATGGCTCTTCCTACGCTCGACGACGGAATCGGGACACCACGTTCCGCCGTCCTTCTCGGGGTCGTTATATGACTACGCGAGGCCCCCGCCTCGTGCACCCAACGACCCCGGGGTCCCCTCTTAGTCGCCTCTTACGACAGGCAGGGGATACCTGAGTCCTATTCTTCGGCCCGGTACTGCAGGGCGTAGGTCATGGTAACCTTACCATACTTTCAATATCATTGAAGTAACACGGTAAAAGCTAGGTCAGTGATCGATAGGACAAAGGTAGTTAGATCCCCTCATCCACTATTTAAGAGCTGATCATCTTCAATCGGCTGATCAAGTCATGGTTACCTTACCATATGCTTTCAATATCATGGAAGTAACACTGTACTAAGTTTCGAATCGATCGGACATAAAGAAGTTATATAGTTAGATCCCCTTATCAACTAGAAGATATCTGATGATCTTCAAACGGCTAAACATATTTTCATGAAACATGGCTCTAAGAATACTCGGTAAAAAATAATCGAAGTATGATACAAAAAATCTCATTCCGGCACTACACAAGACATTGTTATACATTAAGTTAAACATTCATAATCACAAAACCAAATTATCACACCTTTTTCATAAAAAATATACATGAAACTTTGTGAGCTGCTACCGATGTTTACAATGTCATATTATACGTCAAAATAAAACAAACCATAAGCAAACCACCAAATATGTATCAAATTATTGGCTTTTTAATTTGGTACCGAAAAAATAAACCAGTGACGTAAATAAACCACTTGGATGCCACAAGAAGAAAAACTTTCAACAAATTCTTATATTTTATCTCTCTCTAACTAATAGTCTTTTTGCAGTTGAGTAAGTAGCGTCACACAATGAATATTAGTTTTTATTTTAGCCTGGCTTCTATGCTTTAGTCCTTATTCTGAGACTACGCCTGTTCCACTTTCGTCTTACAAAACAGGATTCTCTATTTAGGGAAATAAATCCCAGATTATTCTATAGCTTGCTATTCATATTCTATTGCTATACTATAACGTCGATCGTTAGTTACGTAACTCGTAATTTTTGACCAAATACTAATAGAGTAATAGTAGAATAGTAATAGAATAGAAGTATAACCGTCAGTTTAAGAGACTAGAGCTAGAGGCCCAGGAAGGTTCGAGGTTCGATCTCCAATTCTCCAGTGGCCGCACATATAGTCTTTTCAGACTTTGAATGTTCCACAATTGCTTCCGTGCTTATAAAAGCACATTATGCCGTGGGTCCTGCATCTCGAGCTCCTTATTAGTCGCGTCGGTCAGACAGATATTACCAATGTAATACATTTTTCAGACATACGTTTTCTTTTACTTTCCGCCAATGATATAGCCATTATGGGTGAACCAGTGGAACGGGTGGTAGAGACTAGGAACCTCGGATTGCTGATGGACGGTGAACTGCATTTTGAGAACCACATCGCCAGCATTATAGGTAACTGTTTCTACCGCCTGAAGATTCTTTACAGTATACGTGATTACCTTAGCACTGATTTGCGTGTCATGCTTTGTGAATCGCTTATACTGTCGAGATTGAACTATTGTGATGTCGTTTATGGTGGCTGTATACTTGACCGGACAAAAAGGTTAATGCAGCGTGTGCAAAACGCATGTGCACGTTTTTGTTTCAAAGTTCCTCCTAGATCCCACATTACTCCGTACTTGAACGCCGCAAAGCTTCTGAACATGGAGGCTCGTCGAAGACTCCATCTTGCTTTGCTGCTTTTTGGAGTTATTCGAACAAAAATTCCCACCTATCTATATTGCAAGCTAAACTGGTCGTCGAGACTTCGGCAGGTCCACAGGATAACGTTGCGAATTCCTAAACACCGAACGATGGCCTTTCGTGGTAGTTTTAGGTACGCGGCGACCAAGTGCTGGAATAATATCCCTCCCCCCGTCCGTGAAGCTTCAAGTAGGTGCACCTTTGTGCGTAAGCTCAGGGTGCATTTGTTTGATCAGCAGAGACTCTTAACTCCTTCCTAAGCCCATACCTTACCACCGATCCCGCTCCGCTTACCTCTGCTATACCTATGCCACTACCACGCTGACTAAAACCTGACAACCCGTATCGCATCAAAGTAATATTTTTATTATATATAATTATTTATTTATCATCCATTATGTAAGTATTTTATTACCAGGTACACTATTTGGTAGGTAAGTATAACCATAAGTATGATATATATATCTTTCAATTATATGTATGTATATGTAGTATATAATGTTATTTCACTGCTTTGCGTGTAGGGCACTCGTAGAACGCTTGTGGGTCACTTGCTGGCATTGGCTGAAAATCAGCGCTGTCGGTGAAAACCGTCAGCATATGCTGAGTCGGTGCCATTTTACGGCAACTGCAACACATACAACATGTTCAGTTTTATTTTTTATTTGAGTTATATTTACTGTTTTAATTTTTGTTTTGTAAATGTATTTTCTAATGTATTTATTATGTATGTGTGTGTTGCTGTAAATAAACATTTTCTATTCTATTCTATTCTATACTTTTGAAGTGATGCATTTTTTTATTTCTATTTTGCGTACTAAATTATTCGAATCTATTCTAATGCCACCCTTTTTGTTTCGAAATAAAGCGTTTAGTACTAAGAAATTAATGCAGCAGGCGCAATGCATTTGACCGAAAAAAAAACGATCAAACAAATTGTAAAATTCGTGCAAAACTATTACTAAATGGAAAAATAATAATAGATACTTGCTGGAGCACGGCGCCGACGTAGCCGCGGTCAACTACGACGGCGAGCTGCCTGTGGACATCGCCGAGAGCGATTCCATGGAGAGCCTTCTACAGAAGGCTATTGACGAAAAAGGTAAATAGCTTTAGAAATGACTAATACATTGCGAATGAAATAAGTAAATTATTTGTGATATGTATACTTAATATTTCAAGACAGAAAATCAGCGGCGGTTTTAGCTATATAATACAGCCTATCGTCCAAACGGCATTCATGCAGCTGATGATTGTAGCTATAGCAAGTTTTAGTTAGCAACTGACGTTTGTGGGTATAGTATGTTTTTATTTTTTCTGTATAGGAATCGACTGCGAGAAGTCGAGGAATGCGGAGGTGAACATGCTTATGAGCGATGCTAAGAACTGGGCAGCCAACGGCTACGTAGAAGTGCGCGACCAGAAAACTGGCGGGACACCTTTGCACGTCGCCGCGGCGAAGGGATACATTGACGTGAGTATACTACTTGCCTGGCTTGTCGTGAGTATACTACTTGCCTGGCTTGTCGTGAGTATACTACTTGCCTAGCTTGTCGTGAGTATACTACTTGCCTGGCTTGTTGTGAGTATACTACTTGCCTGGCTTGTCGTGAGTATACTACTTGCCTGGCTTGTTGTGAGTATACTACTTGCCTGGCTTGTCGTGAGTATACTACTTGTCTGGCTTGTTGTGAGTATACTACTTGCCTGGCTTGTCGTGAGTATACTACTTGCCTGGCTTGTCGTGAGTATACTACTTGCCTGGCTTGACGTGAGTATACTACTTGCCTGGCTTGTCGTGAGTATACTACTTGCCTGGCTTGTCGTGAGTATACTACTTGCCTGGCTTGTTGTGAGTATACTACTTGCCTGGCTTGTCGTGAGTATACTACTTTCCTGGCTTGTCGTGAGTATACTTCTTGCCTGGCTTGTCGTGAGTATACTACTTGCCTGGCATGAAAATAAGATGCTATCCAATAGATAGATAACAATAAGAAGTTTTAACTCTAAAAAACATACTTAGTCGAATTGAATTTATACTCCTTTTTTTTTCGTCGGTCAAAAAACTCATCAATACATAGTATAAAACTCAAATTAAAAAATTAAAAAACCCCCACCCAGTCAAACCCCTCATCAACTTAACTAGAACTATAGCTTATCATTTTAATAAAAAGATCATGGTCACCTTACCATATACTTTCAATATCATTGTAGTAACGCGGTACGCACGGTACCAAATTTAAAATAGATAGGACATATGGAAGGTAGTTAGACTCGATCTACTACCTATTTTATCCCCTCATCCACTATTTCAGAGCTGATCATCATCAAACGGCAGATCAGGTCATGGTTACCTTACCATATACTTTCAATATCATTGAAGTAACACGGTACAAAATTTCAAATCGATAGGACATATGGAAGATAGTTAGATCCCCTCATCCATTATTTAAGAGCTGATCATCTTCCAACGGCAGATCAGGTCATGGTTACCTTATCATATGCTTTCAATATCTTTTAAGTAACACTGTACCAAATTTTAAATCGATAGGACAAATAGAAGGTAGTTAGATCCTCTCATCCATTATTCAAAAGCTGATCATCTTCAAACGGCTGATCAGGTCATGGTTACCTTTAAACCGATAGGACAAATGGAAGGTAGTTAGAACCTCTCATCCATTATTCAAGAGCTGATCATCTTCAAACGGCTGATCAGGTCATGGTTACCTTACCTCATACTTTCAATATCATAGATGTAACATGGTACCAAATTTCAAATCGATCGGATATTTGGAAGCTAGTTAGATCCCCTCATCTCCTAGAAAAGAGCTGATGATCTTCAAACCGCTTATCAGATCTTCATCAGACATGGCTAAGAACACTCGGCCTGAAATTATCTATGATACAAAAAAAACTAAACGAAAATCGGTTCAGCCGTTTGGGCTCTACGATGCCACAGACAGATACACAGACAGACAGATACACACGTTAAAATTATAACACCCCTCTCTGAATTTTCGTTCGGGGGTTAAAAACAAAGTCGCTTTCCGCGTCGGTCCCTATGTATGCTTATATCTTTTTTTAACTCAACGGATTTTGTTGCGTTTTTTTAATAAGATGGAGTGATTCAAGAGGAAGATTTATATGGTAATGCCATGTACACCATCGTAATAGGTAAGGCGGTACGGAGTTCGCCGGGTCGACTAGTAAAATAAAAGTTTTAGTTCTGATTACTTGCGCTATTGTTTTTTTTTACACAAATGTAAACTTTCGTAATAACAAAATATAATTTTTCTTCTGTTTAAAGAAATGTTTTTATTCTTGTTTTTAAAATAACAAAAAAGCGCTAGTAGTTATTTACTATACTGAATTCGCCTTGATTTGTGATTTTCTTTAAATTAGTATTGAATTTTGTATTATCAAAAGAGATGTAAATGTGTGATCACTGATCAGGTGGCGAAGATGCTGGTGGAGGAATGCGGCGCGGACCCCGACAGCGTGGACTACGAGGGCTGGACGCCGCTGCACGCGGCCGCGCTGTGGGGACAGCGCGAGGCCGCCGCGCTGCTGCTCAAGTTCGGCGCCGATCCTGACCTCAAAAACTACTCGGTTTGTCTAACATCATATTTTCTTTCATTTATTTACATGATCCGAGCGTTGAACTTCTGTGTCTTAATTTTGATCTTGATCAGCAAACATTGAGCAACAGATCCTTCAAAAAGTCCATGGCAAATGAATACTTTGTCCACAATAACGATTCTTATATTTATTGATAAAATTTAAATTTATTTGGTAGTAGTGAAGGTATTGGTATTGTATTGGTGTACCTATCAATACATAGTGTAAAATAAAGTTTTCCGCGTCTGCCCCATGTATTATTTAATCTTTAAAACTACGCAAAGGATTTTGATGTGGTTTTTTTATAGATAGAGTAATTCAATAGAAAGGTTTATAAGTATAATACATACACAAAATAGTAATAGTAGGGCTTGGACACCGGTTTTCGGTAGTACCGAAAAACTGGAATACCGGACATATATTACCGTATTTTAAAACCGGTTTTCCATGGTCAAAATACCGTTTTTTCGGTAAAATTTCTTTATTTTTTATTTTATTATTTTCTTTCTTAGGTTTGCACTAAGGGTCTTATTAAATGTGTTTTTGTTCCTTTAAATATAACCACATTTATAAAATACTAGCTGACACGGCGAACTTTGTTACTCCACAGAATTTAAGATATTACATAACACGTGGCTCTATAGGCTATGTTCTTTTGACTGCCCAGAATGGCCGAATTAAAAACAAACAACAATAACAAACCACCTATCAAAATATGTAAACAACGGAAAAAATATTGCACCTTGGGTTACATTATTTAAGTTTAGGTAAGGATCCCTAATTTTTTTGAAAATCTAATATAGCCTATGACACTCGGAGTTAATGTAGCTTCCTACCAGTGAAAGAATTTTTCAAATCGGTTCAGTATTTCCGGAGCCTATTCGTTACAAACAAACAAATCTTTCCTCTTTATAATATTGGTATAGACTAGAGACTGTTCTGCGGTTTCACTCGCGCAGATTTCTCATAAACACAAAAATCCATTTTTTCCCGTTCCCATGGGAATTTCGGGAAATCCTTTCTTAGTGCTCACCTACACTGCCTAAGGAACCTACATGCAAAATTTTAGCCCGCTACGCCCAGTAGTTTCGGCTCTGTTGTCAGTTTTATATATATTGATAACTAGAGGCTGCCCCACGGTTTTTCCCGCGAAGATTTCTCATAAACACAAAAATCCCGTTTTTTTCCGTTCCCGGAATTTCGGGAAATCCCTTCTTAGTGCTCACCTACACTCCCCAAGGAACCTACATGCCAATTTTCAGATTTCTACGCCCAGTAGTTTCGGCTCTGCGTTGTCTGTCAGTCAGTCAGTCAGTCAGTCAGTCAGTCAGTCAGTCAGTCAGTCAGTCAGTCAGTCAGTCAGTCAGTCAGTCAGTCAGTCAGTCAGTCAGTCAGTCAGTCAGTCAGTCAGTCAGTCAGTCAGTCAGTCAGTCAGTCAGTCAGTCAGTCAGTCAGTCAGTAACGGAAGAGTTTTATATATATTGATTAACCATTGTTTGAGTGACTTTAAGCTTTCTGATAAGGTCCATAATAGTTAGCGATCATGTTTCAGTCACGTAAGTTCTCTCTGGCAACAGACTTGGCTTGTTGACTTTCTTCGTAGACTTGGACGATCAAGATGTAGTGAAGCTTCCCGAAAGCTGGCAATCCAATTTTGAATTGACGATCCAGTCGATCCACCTCTTTCTGGAAGTTTGACCAACCTAGTTGGACAGTTTGTCATAGGTATATGTATTCGTCAACAACTCCGAGCGTATAGTATCCGATCTTGACTGGAGTTTGTTTAGCATGGGCGTTAAACATGATTTTAGTTTGGTCTATGTTCTACTCAATCGAAACAAAGGTTTTATCATATTCCCCAAATAATCGGCAAAGGTCTTCGTCTTAGCTGTAGCATGATGATTAGATCCGCAGAACTAGTAACTTACATATCCCAAAGAATTATAAAAACTTAATTGGCAATGGGCAAGGTACATAGTTCGAAGACCAGATGGTCTCTGGGGCTGAAAAGTTCTCAAGTGGCGACTGCGCACCGGAAGAGACAGAGTTGGCAGATTTGGAACAGAGAAAAAGCCTGAGAAAAGATAAACGGTTAGGGTTACCAGATGCAAAAATAAATAAACCGGAGATAACGCCTGATTTTATAGGAAAAGTCAAGAGTCAAGTCAAGTTTAGTTTACTTTACTTTCATAAATAATTGTTGACTTTTTAATGTTTTTTTTTGTTATCAAAAGAATATTACATAATTTTAGTTTGCTTTACTTTGATAAATAAGAGTTCATGTTTTTTTTTACTTTTGTTACCAAAATTTTTGTTTGAGTTTGCTTTACTGTATAACTATCGAAATTGGAGACCGACCGAAGGTTCGGTTTCGGTTTCGACTAGATTCGGCCACAGTTTCGCTTTCGGCAAAAACGGCCCAACCTTTTACCGAAACCGAAACTCGATGTTCGGGCCCCGCTCGTTTGTTTTCGGTTTCTGTTTTGGCTGAAAATTATGTGTCGGTCGGTTTATTCAAAATAAATAGTTTGCTGTGTTTTATTGAAAATGTGCAAAGTCCGGCTTCAATCCTGAGAAAAGTCGAAAAATCCGGAAGTCTCAGGGTAAATCTGGAGATATGGTATAACCCTCCATACGCTACTTTTTGTCCCGAAATTCCCACAGTAAGGGAAAATTGGTTTGTGTTGGGTTGTTTTTGTGGTTTAAATTTAGTAGTCCTCGTGGTGTTGTGTTCAACCATGGGACTTCTTGCTGAACTGTGTATGAATTATTTCTTTACAGACTTTATTTATTATAGGGCCAGACTTGTGTCGATCTCGTTGATCCATCTATATCTTCGTGGCTCGCTGAAGCCACACTCAAAGCGCCGAAGAGGATAAAGAATAATAATAACAACAACAATAACAACAACAATAAACGCAAACGAAGCCCGCCGAGACACGAAGTGAAGCGAGTGGAACTGCAGATAACCGGCCAAAATGAGAACGGTGAGATAAAACCTTAGAATAAATTATCATCGTGTTTTAAGGGGCTAAAATTGGGAAAACGGCGAGAGGAGTGTTCGTATATACGACTTTAATAACACTTAAAAATAATACAGAAAGCTATTTTTTTTTTCGTAGCTTCTCAAAAGACTGAACTACAATTATAGTAGGTTTTCAAATAAAAAAAACTAAAGGGTTTTCTTATAAAAAAATCGTAAAGTTCATCAAAAACTGCAAAAACAGCTTTTGCTGTTAACGATTGTTTACTAGTTTAAAAGTAAGTTGAAGCAAAACAAAAATTGTATCATAAACTAGAAAGTCTGTTCAACTTTTATATTGTAATTACAAAAATATACATGTCCATTTTCATCTAGTTTTAATTGCTAAAACTTTACTAAAATTTCGGCGGAAATTCTCCATACTAAATTGTATGGAGGGATACAACGGCCGAGCGGCCGATTCGATAAGCAGAAACGGGCGCCAGTACGCCTCCGGTCTTGAGGCGGAGCGTACGTCAGTCGTGCTTTGGCGCGCTATTACAAGACTATTTATTATTGTTTGCGCGAGGTTTGCGCAGTGAATGAGAATTCTTTTTTAGTTTGGAAAAAGTAAGTACATTTTATTATTATTATATTAATAAATTTGAGCAATAGTAGACGTAAGTTTCTGTGATTTTTTAATATCAAATAAGTATCCCTACAAATTTATAATCTGAGGGGAAAAAGAAAGCACTTATTTTCACTCATTTTAAAAACGATATCTACATAGTACAGCTCTTAAAAATATATTTTTATATTGGGTTGTTTTCTATATCTTTCTTTTTTAAATGCAAAGCAATAAACTTTTCATTATTTTTATTTATTTTACGATTTGATATGTAGGGGTCATTAACCTTAGTAGGATTACCCACACGTCACAGTGTGTATGTACCTATCAGGAAAAATAAAAACGTAGTGCTTCTATTACTCTATCGTACACCTATATAGTAATTAGTTTTTTCGCTACCTACTTTACACAATGAAACTACAATAGGTATGGACGTAGGTAGGCAATGTTTGGTTGCATAAGGGTTTCGTATGAAAAACAACTTTTAGGGGATATCTCTCAAACAAGAACAAATTTAGGTGAGGGGTACTATAAACTATAGTAATAATAACTTATTATGCAATATGCAAGCCCGACCTGACATACGCGATCCTTTATCGTTGCTCGAAATTCAACACCTCGAAAAAGGTTTTTGCACATATTTATAAAAATAATATATTGAACTTCAATTTATTTGAAAATGATGAACCTAAAAATTAATAAAAAGTTACTTTCTTTAAAAAAATTAGAGGTGGATTTAACAGAGTTCTAAATATCAATGTTATTTATTTTATTATAAAATTATATAAATAACTGCTTGCCAGTTGTGTTAAAAAAACAACCCAGTAAGATTAAAGTTAAGCTCGGAAAGTAACTTTTTATTCTATTTATAAAAAATGCAAGAATAGGTAAAAGGAAATGAACGTCTTTCTATGCTGCAAAAAAAGTTAAATATCCAAGAATGTTCTATGTACTGTTGGTTTGTCTAATAAATAAAATAAATAAGACGCCACCGCTACAAAGGTAATTTTTATTAAAATAACCAACTTAAAATATTAATTTACACGATTATTATTATCTATACCTACTGAAGATTCTTATGTATGGATTATGTTACTTTCTTGGCCAGGAATGGGCAAATTAAATAACAACAACGTTAAATCTTAGACAGGAAAATACATAAAACAGTTTATATGGGAAAATTACATTTTTATTTTTCTTTCAACCCCTCCATTTTTTCTATCTTTTCTCACCTTTTGAACCTTATGTGAACTACGACAAACATTTTGAAACTCAAATCAGCTAAACGTTCTAAGTCGTTCTCAAGTTTAAGCGAGATAAACAAACCACGATTGATTTTTAAATATAAACTAGTCGACTCGGCGAACTTCGTACCGCCTAACCTATTACAATGTTATGCGTGTATTATACATTATAAACTTTCCTCTTGGACAGATGCGGGAAGCAACTTTATTTTATACTATGTACTAGAGGCTGCCCCGCGGTTTCACCCGCGCAGATTTCTCATAAACACAAAATTCCTGTTTGTTCCCGTTCCCGTGGGAATTTCGGGAAATCCCTTCTTAGTGCTCACCTACACTCCCTAAGGAACCTACATGCAAAATTTCAGCACGCTACGCCCAGTAGTTTCGGCTCTGCGTTGTCTGTCAGTCAGTCAGTCAGTCAGTCAGTCAGTAACGGAAGAGTTTTATATATATTGACTAGAGGCTGTCCCGCGGTTTTTCCCGCGCAGATTTCTCATAAACACAAAAATCCCGTTTTTTCCCGTTCCCGTAGGAATTTCGGGAAATCCTTTCTTAGTGCTCACCTACAATTCCTAAGGAACCCACGTGCAAAATTTCAGCTCGCTACGCCCAGTAGTTTCGGCTCTGCGTTGTCTGTCAGTCAGTCAGTCAGTCAGTCAGTCAGTCAGTCAGTCAGTAACGGAAGAGTTTTATATATATTGATTGAAGATGGTCTGTTATTTTGACCATCAAACTCTATCTATAGTCTTTTTTTTATCCAATTTTTTTTTTATTACAACAAGAAACCTTTTTAACGGGAAACATTTTTCATAGTCAAAGAAGTCTAAAGAAAATCAATCAATGTGGCAGACAGACGTTTGTTTTATTGAAAGGTTTAATATACCTAAATTTTTGAATAATATAATGTACCTATTTAAAATTAATTCGAACAATAAATGTTCGTTATATTGAAATAGGTATTTTAATCTGTATGTGTGTATGTACTATGTATGTTTGTCCGCGATTCTTTCACGTTTGGCTGAACCAATATTGATGCCGTTTTCAGAGTAGTATTTGCTACATTCAGGACCGGGTTTAAGTGTTTAAACAAACTTTGAAAAAAGGCAGTTCTCAGTGTATGTATGTGTCAGTTTATTGAGCCGTGTGCCTTTAAAAAGAAAAAAGTATCATATTGTCACTCGTTAGCATTAATTGCGAGACTCTTAATGTCATACCTACGTAATTACATTTATTTTTATCACAAACAGTAAGTTAATGCAAGTAATTCTTTTATATTAATTATTAGCAACGAGTTTTCAGATGCAAGTTCCATATCTCCTTTTCAAAGATTCAGCAGATCTTCTAACATAATAATGACAGGTATAAAGATAAACATACAACCAGTACTTAGGGACACGTAAAAAGTATCGATACTTTGCGGTATCGAGTACATTTCCATTCCTATCCTTACTTTGTACTCAATACTGTGCTTACGATACTTTTAATCAATGAGTACATACATTTTGGCAGGTATGGCATCATATCGAATGAACTGAAATGAATTCCCATATAAAACTAGCGACAATAAAGGTTCAGCAAACGATCAAATTTGTTTGACAAACACGTTTTCATATAATATTGTTTGACAAACTTCAAACACATCTTTTTTATATTACCCCACGATTAATTTTTTTGACATACGTAAAATTTTACAAAAAAAAATAAGTTAAACGGACACTTACACGGCTTCCGGCTATTTTTCATCGTTAAAGGAAAGCCAACTTGTTTTATTTTTTGAAGAACTTTCTTTTATTGTATTAAACTTGTGTGCCTAGCCTAAGTAAGAACTGGCCCTAAGAAAAGTGCTTCGGGGTATCGATACTTTTGTTTCTTGTTTTTTTTTTAACAACTTTTCCAATTATTGTATTAAATTTGTGTGCCTACCAAACGTAAGAAAAGTAAGTACTATAGGACCTCAGAGAAGTACACGATAGATACATTGAAGAATTGATACTTTTGTTTTGATACTACTCATTATGAGTACAGTATCGATACTTTCTATTCTTTACCATATATTATATGAAATAGTTTTAGGTTTTGTAAGTTTTTTTAGCGTATTTATTGCTAGTGCTACCTGCACATAACACAAATAAATTTCGGGGATAATTTAATGAGTGGCTTTCAATTTGACATATAAAAAAAATAAGTTTTATTACACCGCTATGGTATGGCGCTTTGCAAAAGTCAACAGGTCAAGTTGAAATGAATCATTAAAAGAAAAAAAGAAAATTGAAACTCGTCACGCGTCAGTCAGATAGTTATTTTTGTTTTAAACTTTTTAAGTTAATTTGAACTGATTTGAATTACTATCCTATGTCTTTTACTTTAGACAACGCAATCTACGGGCGTATTATGAGACTTATTTTTGCTTTTTAATGACACAATGAAAACCCCTCATTAAATCATATTTGTTTTTTACAGAAATCAGAATCTTCCATCCCCCCGCTGATAAGAATTTATCACACCTTTATGAGGCATACTGCAGTTTATAATGTAAAACTGGAGTAGACGAGTGGAGTCGTCATGTCATTACGATAAATTTGAAATCTTTTGTAATTTAGGGGATATTGTTATTATATATTATTGTAGTTAAAATTTTAAATTAATAAAATATTTACGTGTGAGTATTTACTTAAATGAAATATATTTACCTATGTTGAGAAATTCAGTCCTTTAACAAATAAAAAAAAACCTAAAAGCTGAATATATTAAAATCACTCTCAAAGCCTAAAAATCAAGTAAAATCGACAATTTTTTATTTGTGGCAATAATTGTTTTCTATCTTATACCAGTTGTAATTAATTAAAAATATACAAAAAAAAATATAATATTGAAATGCGACTTTAATTTTTACCTTTAATGTAATAAAAAAGTCATAACCAACTTTTTGTATTTTTGCAGTGTTGAACTCTGACCGACGATCTTTTTTAACCGACTTCATTAGTTAAAATAAACATACTTTACCTTTTATTCAGTAAATAATAAGTAGGTAAGATATTTAGTTAGATAGTTAAAGTTCTAAACATTTTTTTTAATGTTTCTAATAAAGTATGTTTAAGTACTCAACAATAAACAATTTGTACTAAAATAAAACCTATTAGGCAGTAAAAAAAATATATAACATCGATAAATCATATTATTTCGTAATCACAATTCAATAAACCCATAAATCATAGTAACGATACACCCAAGTTAATTCGCGCGACAAATCAGATTTAAATATTGCGCCAAGAAATGTTCGCAACTCGGCCGCGTAACATTTAGCGCTAGGGTCGCGCGAAATCGGCGTTCAAATAAAAGAGGCCTCAGCCTTAATACATAAAAAAGATCAGCGAAAACATTGTATAATCAAGTTTTTTTAGTAATTAATTACATTACGGGTAATTAGTTGCGGATTTTCTTGCATTCCGATACAGTAGTATAAATAAATAAATATAAAGGTAAAGTAAAGAGGTATGAATTATTATTTATTTATCAATTGATTTACATATCCGATTAAGAAAAGCAAAATATTATTTGAAATAAGCGCATCACCTGAATAACGATAAATATATATATATATACTAGAGGCTGCCCCGCGGTATTTCCCGCACAGATTTCTCATAAACACAAAAAATCCCGTTTCCCGTTCCCGTGGGAATTTCGTGAAATCCTTTCTTAGTGCTCACTTACACTCCATAAGGAACCTACATGCCAAATTTCAGCTTTGTACGCCCAGTAGTTTCGGCTCTGCGTTGTCTGTCAGTCAGTCAGTCAGTCAGTAACGGAAGAGTTTTATATATATTGATTTTTTTTGATAACCTTTTATAAAAATTATTAAAATAGTTGTGAATATTTTTACAGAGAAGCCGCCACTTGCGCCAGAGATGATTAGCAAATCGCCGGAGGGCAAGCCCCCGAAGGTCCGCGCGCCGTCGCCGGAGGCCAGCGAGCCCAAGGACGCCGCCAGCGCGGACGAGCCCCCGTCCTGGCGGCGCTCGGCCTCCTTCCGCGGGAGACAACCCGATATCACACGTCAGTACAAAAACACTTACAACCATTTTAAAACGGTTACTTTTTCTCGTGGAGGAAAATTTTACACACGGTAGGCATAGTGATACACGACTGATTCCTAAAAACAAAATTGAAAAATAATGAACGATTTTTTTGTAAAAAGAAGGTCAGGGGTTTTTAAATTTTTAATTTTGTTATTACTATTAACTAAACTGTTTTTAATTTTTATGGTTTCCTTATTTTTTCAAGTTAGCGTATTTGTGTAGGCATCTTAATTATGATATCAGAAAAAAACAATAATTGTTTCTATGTTTATCTGTGTTGTATATTTTTGTTTTAATAAATTATATTGTTTTAGGAGAGAACAAACCGCCGGTAGTAAACAACTCGACAGACAACGATACTATCCTCCGAAGGACGCACAGTTTTGAAAACGATAAGACGTAAGTGGTTGAGCGTGCTAACGTGTAAGATTTTTCTTCACTTTAAATGTTTCCTGATACTGTTTAAACAGTGAAATATGTGTTATAACAAGCTGTGCCTGCAGCTTCCAAGCGCTTTTTTTGTATGAAATATATTTTTTATTTAAATTGGTACCTAGTTAATTTTCGTAAGTGCTCGTAAGCGACAGGCACAGCCTAGTAAGTTTTAACCAGATTCATTATGACAATCAATTCCAATTATAAAATAGTAAATTATTATACAAGGGCGTAAAGTAATGTATTATGTATGAGGGTTTTAAGTTCGAACCCGAGTGCTGTGAGAGTTTCAAGGGTTTATTTCCTGTTCGAAGCGAGGGAATTATGGCTTAAAACTTGAACAAGCGAGGGTTATAACGAAACCAGAAGCGGAATATCTTTACGCCAGAGTATTCTACTTTTCATTCCATCCGACGAGAATTTATTTCCATAAAAAGCAGAAACCTAGGTGTGTACCTACCTAATTCTGTTAGAAATTATTATTCAACTTGTTTTTAAATCCACTTCACTTCAATCACTTATTTTGTAACAATAACTATTAAACAAAGTAAAATCAAAGTACATACCTAATTGCATTCTCATATTTAGTAGGGTAGGTATGATAAAAAAACATGTAAACAAACACAAACAATTATTTTGCCGCCTTTTTTTTTTAAGTCAGTTTAGCTCCATAGCTTAGTAGAGTAGCTAAATTTCTTTGGTTTAGGCACAGATGCACAGATTAAATAACTTTTCAGTACATTCATAATGAATGGAAATTCATATTCAACCAGCTGTAAGCCAAAAGTAAATAAAGTGTAAATTTTTAAATACGTGTACAGTTACAGTTACGAAATAGTAGTGTTTTCGAGCCGGTGGAATGAAAAGGTAATTATCAAAAGAACATGAACTGAGAGAAGTTGAGCATAATTTCTTATCGCGAAAGAACATATGCCATTCAAAACGTTTCCTGTGATTCAACACTGAGTTCAGAAATACGTAGTAAACTTTTCTTTGTGTATAACTGCCAGGCTTCAAGGCAGTTCTATATTGTTGTTTCATCCATGATCACTTATTTAAAACCATTCATAAATAAAATGACTAACTAAACATAAAAAAACTCGGCATTCTTGATATAAGTCTAATTTATTTCAGGCTGTATAGAAATAGGGGAAAAGGCAGCTGCGGCAGTCTTATAACCAGCCGTTTTGATGATATCTCGAAGGCCACAAGGGTATTTGAGAAGCTCAATGAAATCGTAGAGTTAGTCTTGATTTTTTTATACAATTCGTTCTATATTGTCATATCTGACTGATAAATTTTGTGAACGTCTATGGTTACTCAAGGCTCTGGTAGCGTTAAGTGTGCGGCTTGCAAGTATGTTGTCTAATTAACGTTCATTCCATCCATGAAATAAATGTAATGGATGTTCGTTAGAGGCTGCCGTACTGTCTGTAGGCGTTGGAGGTTGTTGGTGGTGATGGCAATACACGTTGGTTGCATTGTGTAGCATGCTTGTGTGTCTGTGTGGGCAGCTTCTACCAGCGGTACCGCGACGTGACGGCGCGCATTAAGGCTTCGTCGTGTCCCTCCATACCGCCACTGCCGCAGCCTGCGCTGGCGGCCATCGAGCTCAGGAAAAATAACAAGGAGACTACTAACAATACGACAGAAAGTACTAACGAAGATGTTCACACCAGGTGCTCACTTACACCATCTACCTCTGTTTATATGCTTACTCTTGAATTATTCACTATCTATGTATATTTGTTTGAGATTTAAATCTAAATTTCTATCTCTATTGTCTATTTTGGGTACGACAAAATGTTTTTTTATTTTATTTTATTTCTCAGAAAAAGTATGGGTCTTTGACGTAATAAATATTCCTAAATTAAAAAATATATAATCTATGTAATGATGACTATGTAAGTAGATAGTATAAATTGTGCAGAGTTTTTGGTAGTCAGTGGCATTCCAGCTATTATTGAATCAACTTTGATATTTTCGCGATATCGTTTCCGCGTATTCGCGAGAACTCAAAAGGGGCTATTACATCTTTCCTAAATCAGTCTCTGAATTCAGTCAGTCCTGATTCAGGCCAGTGTTATTGCATTTAGAGAGCTAGCATCCGATTTAGAACAAAGACGTCCTAGCTCCAGTGTTGCCAACGGATGAAATAGCCATCCGCCCGATAAGGTTCCTCAAGTGATGAGTTACTCCCTCATTTGAGGCTCGTTACAGTGAGGTGAGTGAGGACACCTGTGTACCTCGTATAAAACTCGTAAGGGGAGTGAGGCAAAATGAAAAATAAACCAAAATCATGAGCATTCGAATGTTGGAAGTTTCTTGTGTGTATCGTAGAAGTGTATTGTGATTCGAGAGTATAACAACAATAAACAAAACTTGAAAGTAAAGGTTAATTTACGGGAAAACTGGGCTTATTTCAAGGGTTTAAGCATTCCAATTAACCTTTATGGTAAGAGGTTTTAGGGTGTTGACGAGCGCAGGAACTCTATCCATAAATTAGTATGTTTCGTATTTAGGAAAATCCTATGGCATTTTACAATGAGTCAATATAGGCAAATTTATGCACAGGCACAGTACGCTCAAGCAAGTACCACGACAGGCAGAGTGCTACTTAGCCCATGAATTCAAAACATAGCTTGTAAGATTAGTCCCGCTGCGGGAAGGTTTGGGCCTGTTTTTCGGTTGAAATGCCTCGCCTCAAAAGAGTGGTCTTCGTGAGGACCTCATTTTCTCAATCCTTATTTTAAATTACTGAGTAACCCATCACTCCTCAAACCACCAGAAAACCACTTACAATAAGATGTCCCTCTCTAAAAACCGCTAAAATTCCCACAAAGATTATAAAACATGATTAAGGTGGTAACTCTCGTTATGGCGCAAAATTAATTTTTTTGTGTTTTTTATTTATTTCGACGAAAGTATTCATCAATATATATAAAACTCTTCCGTTACTGACTGACTGACTGACTGACTGACTGACTGACTGACTGACTGACTGACTGACAGACAACGCAGAGCCGAAACTACTGGGCGTTGCGGGCTGAAATTTTGCATGTAGGTTCCTACGGGAGTGTAGGTGAGCACTAAGAAAGGATTTCCCGAAATTCCCATGGGAACGGGAAAAAAATAGATTTTTGTGTTTATGAGAAATCTGCGCGAGTGAAACTGCGGGGCAGCATCTAGTTTATTATAAATTTTAACTGACTTCGCATATGTAAAAAACCGTTTCCCACATTGTAATACAACGTTTTTGGAAGAGAAATCTACTGATTTGTGTTTAAAAAATCAAGTTCCTTGAATATACACAAAAATCGGCAACTCTGTCTTTCAAAAACGATATATTACAATGTAGGAGAGAGGAGGTTTTTTACATACGAGAATAAATTTAAACTTTATTAAAAATTAATGAAAATTAAGCCCCTCGAAAAAAATCAAAAAATATAAAGGTATGTATTTTGAATGTAAAAAATATAGCTAAATAGTAGTTTTTTATTTATTTTAAGATTATTCTCATAATCCGCTTAAAAAACCACTAGCCACTATGTGCAAAAAAAAAAAAAACCACCAAATGTGGGTTCCAATCCAACCAAACCACCAGATTTAGTGGAAAATCCACTAAGGTGGCAACACTGTGCTTCGATCGCGACTGACTAAGGAAAGGTGTGATTGCAAACTACGCTGCCTAAATAGTCGTCTGATCACCTTATGCGGTGTGACCACTGACCACCTTGTGGTAGAAGAAAACAATAAAACCCTGAAAGAACTGAAAAACATAAAAGAAAACTTTTTATCAAAAAATAAAACCGCCGAAAAAAAATGGAAAAACATAAAATAATAATCGAATTACTAAGTTCTTAAAGTAATGTAGGGTATCCCAAGTAATTTTGAGTCGGCGCCACAGATTCCTCGTACAAAGATCACTAAATTAGGTACTACCTTAAATTTTAAGAAATAACCAAAATTCGTGCGCTGCCGCGCATCAATCTTTACGTAATTATGGAATTTGCTTGTGTGGCGCGCCGACTTAAAATTACTTGGGATACCCTACATTACTTTAAGAACTTAGTAATTCGATTATTATTTTGTTTTTCAGTTTTTTTTCGCCGGTTTTATTTTTTGATAAAAAGTTTTATTTAACATCTATTTATCAAGACTAATATTAAATACAAAGTTTCGTTCGCTTACTAATTTATTAACACCACTGATAACTGATCATCCTGTAAAGAATAAATCAACGGTTTTCTTAAGATTGTTATGTTTTAATTGTCAAGCCATATTTAAAAGTTGATTGAGTGAAACATGAAATGCTGGTGTTAGTGATGGCAATGCGGTAGTAACTCGAACCCTTGGGACAGGCGGGAGCGCGACGCGAGCACGTGGAGCGCGCAGGCCGCCTCCGACGCCGTCCCCAACACGCCGCAGACTGCGGTACGAAGGTGAGCTGCTCTATTATACTTCTATATCCGTTGCCAATTTGTTTTGGATAAATTCGATACGAACGAATTAATATAGTCGTACAATCTAGGTTACATGCTCGGGTTACATCATAGACTTATAATAGCAAACAAACTTGTGCTATTCAGAACCAGGTATGAGTTTCTCTTTTGTATTGGGGTTTGTAGCAAATCACTACCTAGAAGCTATCTAGGTCTGGCGACGCGTGTACTAGTCTACAGATAAAATCACATCAGTGACATATGGCTTGACGTGTTTCCCGAAGTACAGAAATGCTTTATGGGAGACGAAACATGCCACAAGAACACACTGTTAGTTATAACTGCTGGCTACAATTTCAGTTTTTCTTTCGATATGGATATTAAATAGAGGTTGTACATAATGTTAGTTTGGTGTGGAGCTGCAGTGCAGTGAAGTACTGAGTCAGTGGTGTAGTATGTAAAGCATTGATTACCGCGGCAGCTCGGAGAGCCCCGAGCTGGGCACGAACAGCAGCGGCTCGACGCCGAGCTCCGCCACGCCCACCAAGCTCTCACCTGGGAATATATTCAAGAACTTTTTCAAGTACACTTTACAATTCTAATGATAATAACAATGATAATGCAGCTCGTATACATTTTGCAGTCATCAGTCAGGTTTCATTGTTAAATTATTATTTCGTGGTTTGATAAGATCTTAACTGCTCCAAAATGTATACCTGATGTTAGTATGCACCTGTTTTTTTTTTCCAGATTTTGTTTTAGTGTTTTATTTTGTTATGTTAAGTTACGTTTACGTGTCATTGTCTTAATTTGGTTCGTCTGTGTGAACCTGTGAACGTTTTATTTGTGTTACACTTAGCTCGAATACTTGTAGACTAGTAATAGTTGTATTTACTACAGACTAGAAATAAATGTTTGTTATTTAGATGGTTTCAAGAAATTTGTGAGCTAGTTCTATAGCAAAATTGCATGATTTTAAGCTTTCTATGACTTCTATGACTGCTTGTCTTTTGCATTAGGAATGTGAGCATGAATGTGGTTAATTAGAAGCGTTTTTTTATTATTTTATTTAAGTTTTACGTGCATATTATAAAACAGCCTTAAAAATCCTGGTTTTGTGTGCTGACTAAGAGTGCCTTGTTATAAGAGGCAGGTAATACATATATATTTTATATTAAGGTCTTTCGTGCCTCCTGTCCGCGATGAAGAAAGTGAAACGCAACGCAAAGCCCACGCGAAGAGAGTTCGTGAAACCCGTCGCTCGACGCAGGGCGTGACGCTCGACGAGATCAAGTCTGCTGAGCAGCTGGTCAAGAAGAAGAGCAACAGCAGTGCCCCGGGGGAGCCCCCGGCGCCGGACGCGCCCGCCGCCGCCGCACCCGTAGCCACCGCACCCGTAGCCGCCTCGGTTGTCGCGGCACCCACTACTGAAACCAATTCCTCGGTATGAGATCAATTTTCACTTTACGCTTTAGCAATAGGAGTAAGTAGTCTGCTACATAATGCGGTTTAACAATGGGTTGGACCTAATAAACTGATTTTATTAGAACTTTAGTTAATATCTTATAGAGTGGCATTGTGGCATTTTTTTTAACCCCCGAACGAAAAATTCAGAGAGGGGTGTTATAATTTTTACGTGTGTATCTGTCTGTCTGTCTGTCTGTGGCATCGTAGAGCCTAAACGGCTAAACCGATTTTTGTTTAGTTTTTTTTGTATCATAGATAATTTCAGGCCGAGTGTTCTTAGCCATGTCTGATGAAGATCTGATCAGCGGTTTGAAGATGATCAGCTCTTGAATAATGGATGAGAGGATCTAACTAGCTTCCTTATGTCCGATCGATTTGAAATTTGGTACCATGTTACATCTATGTTATAGAAAGTATTTGGTAAGGTAACCATGACCTGATCTGCCGTTTGAAGATGATCAGCTCTTGAATAATGGATGAGAGGATCTAACTAGCTTCCTTATGTCCGATCGAGTTGAAATTTGGTACCATGTTACATCTATGATATTGAAAGTATATGTTAAGGTAACCATGACCTGATCTGCCGTTTGAAGATGATCAGCTCTTGAATAATGGATGAGAGGATCTAACTATCTTCCTTATGTCCGATCGAGTTGAAATTTGGTACCATGTTACATCTATGATATAGAAAGTATATGGTAAGGTAATCATGACCTGATCTGCCGTTTGAAGATGATCAGCTCTTGAATAATGGATGAGAGGATCTAACAAACTTCCTTATGTCCGATCGATTTGAAATTTGGTACCATGTTACATCTATGATATAGAAAGTATATGGTAAGGTAACCATGACCTGATCTGCCGTTTGAAGATGATCAGCTCATGAATAATGGACGAGAGGATCTAACTAGCTTTCTCATGTCCGATCGAGTTGAAATTTAGTACCATGTTACATCTATGATATTGAAAGTTTATTTTAAGGTAACCATGACCTGATCTGCCGTTTGAAGATGATCAGCTCTTGAATAATGGATAAGAGACTCTAACCACCTTCCATTTGTCCAATCAATTAAAAATTTGGTACAGTGTTACTAATTATATTGAAAGTATATGTTAAGGTAACAATGATATTTTTAAGATGATTAGCTCTAGTTCTAGTTAAGTTGATGAGGGGTCTGACTGGGGATTATATAAAAAGTTATTAGCGGTCGTGAAAGTTCTAGTAAATTCTAAATGGTTCAATAATTTGGTGCCTTTTGGGTAGTTAAATGCTAAAATGTTTACGCTCATAATCCATACAACATTGTAGTTAGTAATATTTTTAAAAAACTATGTGTTACTCACACTTTGTAAATACGTTGAGTTTGGCCCAAGTCAATGTTTCTTGTGTTATTTCCCTAAATGTTTAACATCCGTATCAAATAAATATAATATATCTATGATAGCTATAAAAATCATCTGATATAATTGTAAACCATGATTAGTTAGAAAGCAATGAGGACGATATTCGGGAAATAAAATAGCGGGCGATTGGTCCATATGTTGTTTTGTCGAGTGTCGTCGCAGTGGTGGTTGCGAGTGTAGGTAGTGATGTGAGGGTTGGTGTAGCGTCGCGGCGCAGGCGGGGCAGGCGGTGCGGACGGCGCAGGGGGCGCGCGGACAGCGCGGGTCGGCGACGCGGCCGCGACGCTCGCGCTGGCCGCCACTGCCACCGCCACCGCCACCATCGCGCCCAACGCCAGCGAGCGCCGCCCGTCGTGGCGGCTGCGCCTCGACCCGGCCAACAAGGTCCGCCCGCAGATAAACCACCACCCCACCCTCGGAGCGGGCTCTCACCTTGTTAGAACTACTATTATGAGAATTGCTTATCTGCAAAACACCGTTGAGACACAGTCAAAAACCATAATACAGATCAATCATGTGATTATACGTGTAAGTAAATGTTGTAGGTTTTACATGTTTAATACATATCTGAGCTCGATAAAATACGAGTGCCCATTCAAAATCCGGCTATGGGATATAATTCGTGGTATAACACGTGAGACCCCGCTTCGTTTTTATTTTATGGTTATTATGCTCTTAGTTTTTTTTTGTGTTCTTTATTTTTTCTTATTTCAAACCGTTACTACAAATTACAATATTTATCTATTAAATGTATTCAAAGCTTACCTTTTGTTTTATACCATATAAAAATAACCTATATCAAAAACTACAAAAAAACAGTGATGTTCTTCTGTATATTTTCGTAGCAAACATAATGACGGCAATGCCTATCAAGTTATCTCCATAATTATTCCTATATTTTAAAGTATAACACAATACTTACTCTTGTTACTAACTAAAGTATCTAACAAACAATGCTTGCCCATTAATACATTTTATTTGCATGATGCTATTTGCTTTTGTTTACGTAATGTAATTTTAAATATTATAATTTAGGGTGAAGATGATCGCAGCATGAGTTCTACTTTTTGATTTCTGTTGTGTTCTTTGTGCAATAGTATATACATTGATTATTTATACCGACATTCATCAGAACCACACCATATGTAATATTAAATTTCAAAACTATTGCTGTACTAGACTCACTTAAATATACAGGGTGTCCCATAAGTCGACGATAAACCGGAAGCAGGAGATAGAACAAGTCATTACAGTTACCAGAAAAATACAAAATAAAAAGTAGACCCTGTGCTGTTAAAGCTATGGCTATTTAAAAAAAACAAAAAAATCAAGTAATTATCGACGACTTATTCCCTGTGACGATCTTTTCCACATTGGTGCTACAAATCGTAACTTTTGTTCGGTTTTATTTTTTAAATATAGCCCCAAGTAATGCGTCTATCAATTGTAGCCTTACATTTGAAGTCATCTACGTTAGTTTAGAAGAAAATTGCTCGATTCTCCCAACCAAAAATTATTAAAAAAAATACGTGCTCAACTTTAATCTGCTGTAATGAAAAAAAAATGTACTGAGCTTTTTTGGCAAGTCGTTTTAAAAGTTTGCTTATTTCATAAAGATGTCATAGTGCTGGATTATTCCTTAAATAAAGCTAAATAAAAAACAATTCAATGGGGAAGAAAACTGCCAATTTATCCCGCTAGTGTTGTTTCTACGGTCGACCCATAACAATGTTTAGTTTGTGATTTGCATTGGTAGTCCAATTATTTATCAAAAGAACTCACTATGTAGCTGTTGGATGTAAGGAAAAGGAAAATCATAAGTTTCCTAGCAACTCCCGGCTAGGAAGCTATGAGTTTAAAGAACTTTAAAGAAACCGAACGCATTGAGGTTATGTTTTCGACATTTTGAAGATTACAACTACCGAAGTATTAGTTTTACTACATGTTTGTTCCTAATTATATAGCTTATAACGTAGGACGTCCACCGACCAGATGGACGGATGATCTGCGCAAGGCTGCGGGTCCACGCTGGATGCAGGCCACCTGCGATCGGTACAGATGGAGAGCCTTGAGGGAGGCCTATGTCCAGCAGTGGACGTCCTACGGCTGAAATGATGATGATGATGATATAGCTTATCGCTGTTTAGGGGGTCTGCAGTCCTCGCACAGAGTTTTCTGACCCATCTTGAGATTACCTTTGATTGTTTTTAGGTTATATTTTGTGTTACTTGCAAAAATCATTAAAATGGTTTATTCGTATGAATTTGTGTCCATACACCTTAGTAATTAAATGTGAACTTGAGATAATGACAAGCAAATAGTCCTAGCTAACATTAACTAAAGTTTACCTATTGTTTACTTGCTCACGAAGTTCGCGTTTTTGTCACGTAAAAAAACTTCTCATTCATTAATTTCTTCTTGCAACTATGTTTTCTTCTACGTTCCATACGATACAATACAATACAATGTTAAATAACGAAGAAAAACACAAAAAAATGTCTAGTTTTTGTATTTCACTTGTTTGTTATGGGTCGAACATATAGAGCGTCATCTACAAAAAGTTTTTCGTGTACAACCCCATTGCTAAGGAGTAAAAAATCTAATTATCGGGTGTTGATTTTTTAGTGTTTTTTTTAATAGGCATGGTTTTAACACCACAGTGTCTACATTTTATTTTGTATTTTTCTAGTAACTGTAATGACTTGTTCTATCTCCTGCTTCCGGTTTATCGTCGACTTATGGGACACTCTGTATACCTAGTTGTAATAGTGACAAAGAGGTACATCAACAGAACTGTTTCTTTTTGCCTTTCGAGGCAAAAAAAAAAACTTATGTCAGGGCTTTATTATCAAATTGAAATAACAGTTCGAGCTCGAGGACGCCGGGCAGGCGGCGGCGGCGGCGGCGGCGGCAGCGGCGTCGGCGGCGGACGCCACGGTGACGCTGCCGCTGCGGCGCGCGCCGCCCGGCTCCTCCGCCAACACCACTGCGCCCGCTGCTGACAGAGGTAACGTAAATACATTCTTCTTATTTAATACACATCTTCTTTAAACAAGTATCTTTGTTGCAAAAAGCATTGAATAAAAGTACCTACGTTATTCAAGTAACCGCAGCGCTTTAAGAGCCGGTTCACAAAGATGTTAGCGCCATTCTCCAAAAATATTTATATCTTATAAACTAAGGCAAATATCAAAAATGTGGCACAGTATGACACTAGATAATGTAACCTGGCTCACTCCGCACTTTAGGTATAAACCTGCAAGTACGTGCGGCGACACCGCCGGCGGTACCTTTTTTTTTTATTTTAGGCGGGGAAACTCCTAACGAGTACCCTGCGACCCTGGGGGGGAGTCGCAAGGTTATGTGGGGTTCGCACCCACTAAAACCCCGCCGGTGTCCATCTCGGCTCCGTCACGGGAGATCTCTCGAACTTTGTGTTCAGCTCCGCGACCCCCTCCAGCATTGGCTGAGTAGCCTCTTCACGGGGGGACAGGTGGTGGTAGTCCCCCCTGAGCGCGGATGGCTCTTGCTACGCTCGACGACGGAACTGGACACCGCGTTCCGCCGCCCTTCTCGGGGCCGTTATATGACTACACGAGGCCCCCGCCTCGTGCACCCAACGACCCCGGGGTCCCCTCTTAGTCGCCTCTTACGACAGGCAGGGGATACCTCAGTCCTATTCTTCAGCCCGCTACTGCAGGGCGTACCGCCGGCGGTACCTATCAGCCCCGGGTTGCGCCGCCACTCGCGCGCTGCTCGTTGCGCCGCACGCGTCTCATAATTTTCGCGCCAAGTTTTCGCAACCCTAATAATTGCTCGATGCCGTTATTGATCCTAAAACAGGCGCTCTCGCGAAGTAGCTCGGGTCATTATCGCATGAATATGCATTGCGGGTTTGTAGATAAGAGTGAGAGAGAGATATTAACTCAAGGTTATATGTAACAGGAGCGAGCTAGATTGTGCTTTATGTGTACGCAGCTAGATTTAATGTTATTTAAACGACTCCGTTGAGTGAGCCTTCTGTACCTGGTACTATTAGGTATTCTGTGGTTAAAAGACCAAAGAAAGCTAAAAGGTGTTACTAAAAGTGGCCACTTTTAGCAACAATCTGTGGATTATTTAGTTTTTTTTTTAGTTAGGACTACTTTACTGTGCTCAAAAATAATAAGTAAGATTATCTAGTGTCATACTGTGCCACATTTTTGATATTTTATATGGGTCTCGCTAACTATGGGTCCTATCAGAAAGCTTAAAGTCACTCAAAGGGCAATAGATAGGGCAATGCTTGTAGTTTCCCTGCGTGATCGAAACAGAAACGTGACAACTGCAGAAGAACGTGTCACCGACAATAGCCCATATAATTGTGAAAATAAAGTGGCAATGAGCAAGGAACATTGCTTGAAGAACAGATTGGCACTGGGGACGAAAAGTTCTCCAGTGGCTACCGCTCACCGGAGGACGTAGAGTAGGCGGACTGGCTACGTGTTAACTGGATGAGTGTTAGCACAAGATCTATGTGTAAGGTAGACAAAGGCTAGCAGTAGACGTTTTTCGGCTGAGATGAACTATGGGCAATACAATTAAATTGTACAGTATTAGCTTGAAGTTTCTTAACCCGCGTGGTTAGTCGTTTCATCTACACTGTTATTTTATACGTATGTTTTTGGGCAGAAAAAGAAGAAGAGAAAGAAGGCAGCACCGAGAGTAAATCCGGCGGCGGGTCGCCGGCGAGCACGCAGGCCGCGCTCAACGTGATCCAGCGGCGGAGGCGGCCTAAGCGGCGCTCCACCGGCGTCGGCCATCTCGACATGGATGTAATATGAATATTATCTAAATCTATCGACATGAGTAAGATGATTCCGTGCTTCGGAAGGCACGTTAAGCCGTTGGTCCCGGCCGCAGTAGTGGTCGTTATAACCGCGGCGACAAGCTGGCCCCTTGTCACGTTGGTAATAAAGCATAAACTCGGCTAAACGTGGGTCCGGCTCTTGAGCTGGTACCTCTGCCTAACCCTTCGGGGAATAAAAGGCGTGAGATTATGTATGTATCGACATGAATATTATCTAGTTACACTAGAAATCTTGTACAGTAGCGGTCTAGGTCGGTGTAAAACTTCCGGTTTTTCTGTATTGCAATGCAAGTCAAATCTGTTACACCCTCCTACACCGCCACTGTACTGTTTAAGAGTACTTCGGAAATTGATTATTTTTAAGTCACATTTTCTCACAGCCTTGCCATGCCGGTTTAGGCTGCCGAATAAACTAGTATTGATTGACAAATTTAGTTTTGTAGTAACCTGATTAATTTATTTTGTAATGAATCATCCTATTACCTATGCTTATCTTATGGTTCTCGAAAGAGTAGGGTAAAATGGAAGTCAATTGTTGTCCTCAAGTAGCATGTACAACAAGTCAGTGCATTTCTGCAGATTGTCGGATCGGGCTCTGATGATGGAATGTTTCAGGACATCGTGAACGACCGCGGCGGCGGGGGCGGCGAGGTTGAAGCGGACACTGTCTCGTTACAAGTAAGTTTTTTTTTTACTTATTAGAGTCTCTAATCTCTAAGAGATACCTATGTTTTAAACTACTTAATAGTAGTTTTGTAACGTACGTCTTTTTTTTTTTGCGTGACGTTCTATATGACCTACAATTTAGAACTATCAGTTATATATTTAATTTAAATAGAGAACCCGTTGTCTTGGAGTTTTTTTAAATATAAATCAACATAATAATTATAAAATTGACGGATCACCTTAAAATCATCATATTTTGATCCAAAACTGATATTGACTAACAAAAAAAAAACAAAAACTATTTGACTGGCGCATGACGAGTTCCAGTTTTATTCTGAGTTTTTAATGATTATATTCAACTTGACCTGCAGATTTTTGCTAGCGCCATCTGATAGCGTGATAAAACTTGTTTTTTTTTGAGATGTCAAATTTAAAACCTCTTATTGTACGGGATATTGAAATAATATTACATTATTATACAAGGGTGTAAAGTAATGTATTATTTATGAGGGTTTCAAGTTTGAACCCGAGTTCGCTCGGGAATAATGGCTTGAAACTTGAACAAGCGAGGGTTATAACGAAACCAGAAGCCGAATATCTTAACGCTAGAGTGTTTTATTCTACTTAGAGTTCATTCCCGGGAATTCTCGGGTCGAGAATTACCGGGAAATCGTTGGGTTTTGTTCCCGGGAAATTATGCTCGAGAAAAGTCGAGAACTCGAGAAATCACATATAAGTCTGTGTAGTGCAAATAATATCGTGAATTACGTCAAAGATTTAAATGTACTGTTACTTTTTTGAGCATAGTGATGAAACGTGGTGGAGTCAAGTCTAGTAACAAAAATCGATCGACTCGCAAGCGTATTACAAGTGATTGTCTTAGCCATTGCTGGTTTCTTTAGGCTACAGTAATTGACTCTACAAAAGTGACAATGGTTTACGAAATCGATAACAAGACAACCACGAATCTATAGAGTTCAATTACGAAGCCTGACGGTGTACTGTTTGTTTTAAAGACGACAACCGTATATTCCTCCTCGAAAAGCAGCAATGGCTCACGAACCCCGTCACCGTCACTGAATCTTCACTGTTTGATTACTCGACGCAGGCACTTCTTTTCTATATTATATTTTCTTATATATACTTAAAATACCTAACTAACTATACTTTAGTTTAACGTTGACTATTTCCTTATTAACAAGCCAAAATTAGCGTATTTTTTTTATATTGAGAGAATTTTTTTTTGCGTTTTATTTTTTTTTTAACTTTATATTTGGCAAAAAAAAACAATAATTTGGTTTTAAAAAAAAAGGTTTATTTTTATGATTCACATTGTAAATTTTGTGTCAACTTTTTTTATTATCTGAATCGAAAAAATATACAAAAACATAGGTAAATGTAAATTTCTCGACAACCCGAGAAGACACGAGAAATCAGGCTCGAGAATTCTCGAGACCCGAGAAACTGAAAAGCTCGAGAAATCATGAACCCTAATTCTTCTTTTCATTCCATCCGACGAGATTTTTTTTCCATAAAAAGCAGAAACCTAGGTACCTAACTAATTCTGTTAAAATAATCAGTCAACTTGTTTTTAAATCCACTTCACTTCAATCACTTATTTTGTAACAATAACTGTTAAACAAAGTTAAATCAAAGTACATACCTAATTGCATTCTCATATTACCTACATAGTAGCTACAGGTACAGTCACGGACAAGCCCTGTAGGTTCGGGCGTAAGAATAAGTCTACGGTATGCCCTGCCTGTCGTAAGAGGCGACTAAAAGGGGTCTTTGGGGTCGTGGGTGTGAAGGGCGGGGGCCCGACACACTCATCAAACGGCCCTGAGATGGGCGGCGGCACAACTTGTGGCACTGTGCCGCCGCAGCTCCAAAGGCGAGCTAGGGAGGGAGGGAACAATATGCCCTCCCCGAGCATGAAGCTAATAGTAGCTGAGCGTGGGAAGACTTCGGACGCTATAATGTGTGGTTCCCGGGGTTCTTCCCAAAAGCGCCAAGACGGCCGCCGAGGGGTTTTAGTGGGTGCGAGCCCCACATACCCCCGACGCTCCCCCGAGCGTCGGGAAATGCGATAGGCATTTCCCCTCGTTAAAAAAAAAAAAAAAAAGGTACAGTCACGGACTAGAAGGCCGTAACAGATTTGTCTATGGTTTCGTCAGCCCTAGACTGTATTACCAAAGAACAAGAGCTATTTTGCAATACAGAAAAACCGGAAGTGTTACGCCGATCGTGTCTGCCACTGTACTAAAAACTCGTAAACAAAAACAATTACTTTGCCGCCTTTTTTTTTCTAATGTCAGTGTAGGCCATGGAGCTAGTTTATTAGTTAAATTTCTACAGATGCACAGATTAAATAAATTTTCAGTACATTAATAATGTATGGAAATTCATATTCAACCAGCTGCAATCCAGAAGTCAATAAATTGTCACTTTTCCAATACGTGTACAGGTACGAAAAGGGGTGTTTTCGAGCCGGTGGAATAAAAATGTTATTTTTGTATTCAAATACCTAATAATAAAAATAGTTTAGTATCGGACATTATTCTATTCTATTTATTATATTCATAGTTTGTACTAGCTAAATACAACATGTGAGTTTGAATTTGTTAGTAGGTAATATATTTTATCTATATCCATTTCATAACTTTCCTATAATATGTTCAGAAGCTATAAAGTAATGGCCTTTATTAAGGTGAACCCTTTTCCATACTAAACTAAAGGTCCTAAGACGTGAAAACCGGAAAGTATTTTTTACTGTAAAAAAAACTGAAACTTCGTACATGTGATTAAAAGTGGCAAACAAACGGAAACTTATTTATTTTTACTGTAAACTCGTAATTTCAGCAATCAAATTTCGTACTTTTTACATTTGTGTGCGTGTATACACACACAAGTTTTCCGATCTTGACGGCAGAGGGCTACACATATTTACTATAATGAGTTATAATGTTCGTACTTGCGTATTAATCTTATAATAAATTAAATACACTGAAACAAGAATAATACAAATAAAAAAAAACTTAAAAAAAAATTGGCCAGGCTGGAATTGAACCCGTGACCTCTAAACCGTCCGACTGACTCGACTACTCTATCAAGAATTATGTTTGGTTTGGTTTGCGCATTGTTGCCACTCTTATCTGAAAACCAATCGAAGCCCGACGAGACGAGCTCGCATCGCAAAAGCTGCTGCTGTTGCCGTGCATTGAAATCCTAAATGTACTAACCTATTGTTTTACTTGTCTTGTGTAGGTATTGCCATTGCAATATTTTAAAATTGACCGCATGTTTATTTTTCATACTTTTTTAGTCAATATGACATCAAATGTAAAAACGTGTAAATTATTGGCATAAAATTTGTTCATTAAATTTACATTACCTATTATTAAATAATTTGTACTTACATTTAATAATGTTTAAAAAGTAACTTACGTCGATTATTACTATTTATCCATAAGACTTGCAAACTTGCAATACGATATCTGTAAGGATTTCAATTGAATTCATAAAACGTTTCAAAATGTATCCTAGTTTTGTTCCTAAATCTTCCTAATTAGTTTTTTGTGGGTACAGATATTGTACTTTTTTTAGTATAATTAGTGTTATGTAGAAATATAAGAAAATGCTACATAAGAGTTGGCTGTACCTATAGACTACGTTCATTTCCTTCGCAGAATGGATTGCTAGATGGCGGTATCAATATTTTTCACCTTTTTCGTTTCGTAATTGCGTATTTATTATACGATAAATTAAAATAACACTAAAACAATAACGCAATATAAAAATAAAACAATCTCACGCCTTTTTATTCCCCTAAGGGTTAGGCAAAGGCACCAGATTAAGAGCCGGACCCACGTTTAACCGAGTTTATGCTGTATTACCAACGTGACAAGGGGCCAGATTGTTGCGTTTGGTAATAATGTAACATTGTGTAACATGGAACAAATTTTCAACTCGATCGGACATAAAGAAGCTAGTAAGATCCCCTCATCATCTCGAAAAGAGCTGATGATCTTCAAACCGCTGATCAGATCTTCATGAGACATGGCTAAGAACACTCGGGCTGAAATTATCTATGATACAAAAAAAAAAAACTAAACGAAAATCGGTTCAGCCGTTTGGGCTCTACGATGCCACAGAGAGAAGACAGACATACAGACAGACAGACAGATAAACACGTTATAATTATAACGCCCCTCTCAGAATTTTCGTTCGGGGGTAAAAAATAAAATGATAAATCTGCCGAGGCTCGAACCCGTGTCCTCTAAGATGGACTGTTACTCTTTTGCGATGTTGCCGCCTCGCAATGACTTTTCCGTACATTGAAATAATTATAAATTTCAATGTGACACCAAAAGCAATTGGAAGGCCCGGCGCACATATGGCGAAGCGCGGGGCAAAATCCAAAATCAATCAATACAATACTTAATTCCTAAGCGCATCGAAGCGAATATATGCGAAAGGTAGCGCGCGGGAACGCGGCTGTGGTGCGAAGCCAAAAAAGCCGATTATAGCTTGAAATCGAAAATTTATCTACGCTGCGCTTCGCCATGTGTGCTCCGGGCCTTAATCGTTGTAGGGTACGTCGATGAGGTAGGTATTATTATTAGTTCTCTGCAGCCAGATTCGGGCGTCACACGTCACGCACAGCAAAATGCTATGTATTACTTAGTCAAAGAGATTAATCTCGAATAGCAGTGACCAAAATCGTCATTTGTTTCAATGAACTCGAATTCTACATCCGCCCGCTCCGTACCAGGATCGCTAGCCTAGGTGGCTAGGGTGCATTTACATCAAACGAATCGCGATATATTATTGTACAGTGGCGGACACGGTCGGCGAAACACTTCCGGTTTTTCTGTATTGCAAAATAGCACTTGTTCTTTGGTAATACAGTCTAGGGCTGACGAAACCATAAACAAATCTGTTACGGCCTCCTAGTCCGCCACTGTACATGAACAACTAGCAAAACTTTTAAGCAAGTAAGTACTATGTAGAATTAATTTTTGCACAAAGATCGCTAGAATCACGTATTGTTAAAACAGAATAGGTAACACTTTCGAACATGCAAGAACATTTTAGCAACAGTTCGCGCGCTCGACCTATGGTAACAAATAAAAATTCTAATTCTGATGCTTCTAATTCGTCTTTTACATCGAGCGAGCGAGCATTATAAAGATCTTTTATAGAACGCAGACAGAACAACAAAATAATGCTTTACTTACGTCTATTTACTTTACACTAAAATAATTTAATAAAGTGGTGAAAGACTGAGCATTGGGTTGCATTGGCTTATTTGATGTGAATCTCCTATACGATATTCTAACAGTGTTTGTTTTGCAACATGAAATGAAAATGGTTGCCAGGCAACGCTAATTTTCTCACTTCTTTTTGACGTATATCAATTTATAATGGTTATCGCGTATTTTGCATACATGTTCGACACATTAGACCTTTCTATGAGACCTAGGAAGAAGCTTTAGGAATAGCCTTGCTTTTATGCATTGTTTTGTGAATCATTTTGTCCGAAATCAATAAATCCTCACAGCTAAAAAAAAAAAGGCAATTTGAAGTTAAAATAAAAATATAAAATCTCAAGAAATATAAAAGTCAGGAGATTCGAACCGCCGACCTACGATTTGATGAGCCACTGTCCCAACCATCAGGCCAATGGTCCAATGTAAGAGTTTACAAAAATCATGAATATTTGAAAGCGGAATAAACGCACACATACGTGTGTTTTGCAAGAATGAGGTTAGAAATTTTTCGGGGGTTATATTTATTCTCAAAATCCAGTGAAGCAATATCAATTTCAAGCATTATAATTCATTTCTACGATAAAGAAGTTTTAGCGAACCGCATTTCAGTCCTTTGAACTGTTGTAATAAAGCTACAAAAAAATAAAAACCGTTATTTTGTGGAAGTGCTGTCATCTTTGGAGAAAAGGCTAGGAACGGCGCGTAAGTCTAGGCCTTAAGAGCGTATATACCATTGACAAACCGCCGCTTCCACGCGACCGCAGAGCCAAAACTTACGCGGCGGAGTTGTGAAGCCTTCTCACAGGTTTTGACAGAATTTTTCGCGCAAAAAACTTTGTTGTTGTCACGCCTTTTGACGCATCCATCGGGCAAGTGATGTTCTTCTTTAGCAAAAATAAAAATATCGATATGTTACAATAAGTTTATATTTTTATAGTTTTTAAAGAAAGTGTATGAAATACTTATCCGTTTTTTATTTTTGACTAAACAAAACGTGTCCTAATTTTGTGCATTTTTTTTTAATTAAAATTAACTTTTATTGCATCCCTAGATGGAATAAAGTAGCCTCGATCGGAAAAAAATATATTATCGATAATATCAAAGCTAAAATATAAGATAAGAGAATACTTTATTCATACAATAATTAAATCAAAATCAAAATAAACATCAGTGGTTTCAGACAACGGTATAATTTTAAAACATGTGGTATGGTGGCGGACTACGACGGCGTACTTCGTGTTTTTCTGTATTGCAAAATAGCTCTGGTTCTGTGGTATTGCAGTCTACGGCGGCGCACGAGTCCGTAGACAAAAGTGTTACGAGGCGTCCGTGTCCGCCACTGTACAGTGGCGGACACGGTCGGCGTAACACTTCCGGTTTTTCTGTATTGCAAAATAGCTCTTGTTATTTGGTAATACAGTCTAGGGCTGACGAAACCATAGACAAATCTGTTACGGCCTCCTAGTCCGCCACTGTACTATAAATTTGTGAGATGCGCTAAATTCACGCGTCGCCCTCTTCCTCCTTTCTCGACGCCCGACCGTCCCGCAAGCTAATCTAGCAACACAACACGTCTACACTTAAATAAGCTTGCTCTAAATATAATGTACTTACCTTTAAATGCTTGCTTAAATAATTTCCCGTAATGTTAACGCCATCAATACATAGTATAAAACAAAGTCGCTTCCCGCGTCTGTCCCTATGTATGCTTATATCTTTAAAACTATCCAACGGATTTTGATGCGGTTTTTTGTAATCCATAGAGTGATCCAAGAGGAAGGTTTATAAGTATAATACATGAGCAACATAACAAAAGGTTAGGCGGTACGAAGTTCGCCGGGTTGACTAGTTATAGTATAAATTTGATTCTTCTTTGCTATATATGCAGTATAGTAGCAGACCTTCTTTGCTTTACTATAATATAAAAATAATATAGCGTTGTCTGAAACGACGTTTATGTACGATTCAAATCGAAAAATAATATTATCAGGTAGGTATCTATTCTGAGACTTGCGAAACACGTGGCCTCGTGACGTCATCATGCTGAGACTGAGCGAGAAGGCAATAACAATTAACAAGCGTTAGCAATTTGTGTTTATGAGAAATCTGCGCGGGAAATACCGCGGGGCAGCCTCTAGTTTTTTTTATAAAAACGCGATACTGACATTTCAGACCGAAGTCTGAATAATTTGTTCTTTTAGAAAAAGAGTTTTCGTCACCCGTTGAAATTAAGTTAAAGCTTTTCCCCATTATTACATCCCGTATTATCAAATATTCTATCTTGCCTATTCTCTTGGTTCTATAGCACCCCCCAATAACGTAGAACACGCCGCTGATATCAATATTTTAAAAATGTATTTCCGCCATCAGATTAAATTTTATGTCATAATAATGTAGAATTACGATTTCTTATAAAAATTGGGACTGGTTTCAGTTTTTCATTCAAACTTTAACACTTTGTATCAAGGCTTCTATAACTATAAAAGCTTCTATAATATAATAAACACAGTTATGATATAATATTGATGTTTTAATATTATAAAGAGCTTATTTTGAAAATTTCAAGTTTCTAGTGTCATATATTTGTTTAGATTTTAGCTAAAAACCAATTTCAACCTGTATAATATAATAACTCAGGAGCAAAATATTATAAAAATAAAACCACTTTGATGTTTGATGCAAAGATAATCTACAGTGTAAATTCAACTTTCTAAACCCAGAGGTTTAGGAGTTTCATAAACACTGTTTTACCCTGTTTTTTTCGTAGATAGCGTTCCCAATAATCTAGAAATTCCCATTTCGATTTCTAAGAAAAATTGGGAACGGCTTCAATTTCTCAAACAAACTTTAAAATCCTGTATGTATCAAGGATTCTATAACTAAAAAACGCAGTTTTGATATAATTTTGATGTTTTAAGTATAAGGAGCTTATTTTGATAATTTTAAGTTTCTATTGTCATTAGATATTAGCTAAAAACCCATTTCATCCAGTACTAGCTTTTGCCCGCAGCTTCGCACGCGCTTTTTCATTAAAATTGTTAATTACTGGTTGATTTACGACTCAGGATTTTGGTGACATCCTTTCTGATCGCACCCATACCCCCTAAAAATATCTACCTATTTACAGTATTAATATTTTGTGTATTTCAGTTCCCGTGGCAACTCCAAAAATTCCTTTCTACACTCTTCCATTCAGACACTGAAACTTCTAACATTTCTATTAGCGGGATAGGTAAAAGTAGTTGGATATACGTACCTACATATCTAATATGTACCTACTCGAGTAAAAAAAGTTGATAAAGAAATATATATAATAATAATTCACTATTGTAGACCAAATTTCACGTTGGCATACTCAAGGAAATCGATTTTTCATACTGAATTATTAGTCCTGTAACCCCATTCCCATGCGAATTTAGTTAATTCCTTTCTTCAAAACCCTTTCATCCACTGAGGAACCTGTACACAAATTTCACGGTGATACACTCAAGGAAGTCGATTTTTCATTCTCACAAAAAAGTCCCGTTATTCCCGTTCCCATGGGAATTTTGTAAATAACTTTCTTTCAACATTCCTACATTTACTGAGGAACCTGTACATCAAATTTCACGTCGAAACACTCAAGAATGTCGATTTTTCATTCTCACTAAAAAGTCCCGTTATTCCCGTTCCCGTGGGAATTGTGTAAATTCCTTTCTTTCAACACTCTTTCATTCACTGAAGAACCTGTACACCAAGTTTCACGTCGATACACTCAATAATGTCGAATTTTCATACTAACTAAAAAGTCTCGTTATTCCCGTTCCTGAGGGAATTTTGGTAAATCCTTTCTTAGCGGATGCCTACGCAATAACATCTACCTGCATGCCAAATTTCAGCTTAATCCGTCCAGTAGTTTGGGCTGTGCGTTGATAGATCACTATGTCAGTCAGTCAGTCAGTCACCTTTGAATTTTATATATATAGATAATAACTCAGGGGCAAAATAAAAAAAAAAACATTGTCAAGAATCTACAGTGTTAATTTCAACTTTTTAAACCCAGCTTAGGATTTTCATACAAACTGTTACAACCTGTATACGGTGTACCGGCTAAATTATCTCAAAATTCCGTCTTAGTGTACGCCTTGGTTATGTCAGGTAAGGAAGATACTGTCCAAATTTAATCTTTATATCTTGAGCTCTTTAGGGTGGGCGTTGATGAGTGAGTGATTAAGGACCTGTAGTTTGAAGCTTCTTACCTAATTAGGTATGAGGATCCCCCACCCTCGCAGCTGTGACATGCGCGCGTCGAAATGCGAAATGTCGCGGCAGTTTTAAATTTTATTACTTTTCATACAAGCCGAAGTTAAATCGAGATGTTTATACCTACCGCACAATTTTTCTTTCCGATTTTCGTTTCAGCTAACAAGAATTTGCGTTTAGGTAAGGTATTTGTAATAACGAGTTTTTTTTTAAACCATCTGAGAAATATAAAACAGATTTCTTAATTCTGAAAAATATAGATGTAGGATTTAGTTTAGACAAGTTATTAAAAAGTAACAAGATCTAATGAATTTCACTCTGTAGAAATAAAACAAAGTAAACCCTTTTTGTAGTGTTTTTTTCCATTAGAAATACACTACTGATTGTTTTAATTTGATTTTGTGACTCAAAAAACATTACATACACATTACTATATAGTTTGAGTTGATAACTTTTTGCTCAATTTACTATGTTTACATACCTATAAATGCGGGAAATAGATACATCTCTTAAACCACTTTCCCTATCGTCCGTAATTTATTTCTCTAAGAGTAGTCGTCATTCCCTGGCCACCACCAGATCTGACTTCAAAGGACTTTTTCTTAAAGGGTTTTCTTAGAGGGTCTTTAGACTAAAGTCTAATAAAATAAAAACTAATCCGAAGACAATTATTGATCAAAAAGAAAATATCCGAATCGGATATCCGACTTAAAATTACTTGGTATACCCTACATAACTTTAAGAACTTAGTAATTATATTATTATTTTATGCATTTCGGTTTTTTTTTCGGCGGTTTAATTTTTTGATAAAAAAGTTTTTAGACGTTCGTTTGCATGAGTGCCGCAATTGTACCTCTAATAATTACAATTATTGTAACGGATCACATTAAGATGGTGTTATTTTCAAAAAATAAATTAATATTGTAAGAAGTACACAATTTAATTATTTCTGAAAATGTACTTAATATATTTTTTTAAATACTTTTTTAATTTTAAGAAACTTGGGTTTCTTCTGATTTGACATTCTGTATTTAGGCATAGACAAAGTAGAACGCTGCGCTTCCGTATTTAGGTACTAAGTCACGCGCCTTCGCTTTCGGAGCACGGACATACGTCAAATTTCGCAATCTAGTGTTTGTGTAATTACGGCTTGTTTAATTGCTTATTTTGTTGCACCTGTTGCAAATATTCATTATGGGCAATAAACAACGGAAGCGAAAGAGGTCGCGCAAAGCCATTAAAATTAGTGGTAAAAAGAATTATCTCAAACAAATTGTAAACAAGTAAGTACCCAATCTTTACCTATATATTATTCGTATACCTTCCTTCTTATATTTGTAACTTAAATTTAATTCTTTTCTAATAATATTCGAGTATTGCATGGTTCTTAAAACTTCTTAGCAGTATCACTCAATGCACTGATTAGATAAATAAGATAACGTTTAGGTAAAACTACTGTCATAGTTTGCCAGAGGTGCCATAGTATAAGAATATCAGTAGGTAGATATTACCACACAGTCTTTCGATGTCTTTGTAATGCTTATATCAAATTATCCGGGTTTTCGCAAAATCCCTAGTTTTTTTGCAAAAAACCTAATTATCCAATCTTACTACGACACATATAACCTTGAGTTAATATCTCTCTCTCACTCTTATCTCCAGAGCCGCGATGCATATTCATGCGATAATGATCCGTTCTACTTCGCGAAAGCGCCTGTTTTAGGATCACTTAGGGCATCGAGCAATTATTAAGGATGCGAGAACTTGGCGCGAACATGATGACGTGTGCGGCACAACAAGCAGCACGCGAGCGGCGGCGCAACCCGCGGCTGATAGGTACCGCCGGCGGTGCCGCCGCACGTACTTGCAGGTTTATACCTAAAGTGCGGAGTAAGCCAGAAAAAAAGGCTTGACAATACATTCATCATCATCATCATCAGCTTGTAAGAGCCCACTGCTGGACATAGGCCTCTTCTCTGGCACGCCATGCACATTTACATTACATACATGTTATTTTATTTTAGTTAAATATGTAAACTGAAGGTGAACTATGTTTTTTGTTTTTAATTATATTGTAGGTATGATTTTGCGTTAAATAAAATTGTTGTGTACCTCTATTATCTATTGTTTAATTCTCAAACTGGCGGGCACACTGGATGCGGTAGCGCGTATATTGCATTGTAAGTATATAGGTTTTTTATCCTAACTAACGAGAAAAATTATTTAATAAGTAGATTTCCGGGTTCGCTGATAACGAAAATGACATACCTACCAACATTTTGAAACCAAGATGGCAGAAATTCGAGCTATTAAACTTTCCAAAGGCAAGTCTGAGCTATCAAGCACTATACGCAAAATAACTTGTGTAAAATATTTAGGTCTATGTATGTTTATATAATATTATAATATCACTGTCTGATCTGAGACCGCTCGCTGCTGCAGTTAAACAACCAAGTTTTCGTCAGCAGCTATTGTTCTATCATCCCTACGATTTAAGTTTTGTCTGTGAAAATAAAAAAGGTAAGTTTGTAATGCGACGGTTTTATAAATGTAATATCTAATATCGGTATCAAAATTGTTTTTTTTCAGCTTCATATAGATCCTAATCAGATGTTATGGTTCATTGTTTTGACATCTTTTGTCAAAACTTGTTTACATTTGAATAAAAATAAAACGAAATACGAGAGCGCGAAAACAAAAATTTGACACAGAACCGGGCTCGGCCGTGGCCACAAGGGTACTGACGGGGTAGGGAGCGGCGCGGCATGGCATCGGACCGCGCGAAAACGATGTTTTTTTTTAGTTTTTGCTGGTTTTTTGTCTTTTCGTTAAACTTAAAAATTCTTACTATAGTAGTATGTCTAAAATTTAAGGTCAGCAATTTTCATTCCAAAAATCAAATAAAAACAATCAGCGGTTTAAAAATAAAATGGAAAAAACGGAACAAAAAGGGGTAACTTTGAGATTTTTTTCTATCAACTAAAATTAATTAGATCCTGTTTCCCTTTAGTATGATGACTAGATTAGATCCTTAACTAACACATATATTTTTTTCAGAATTAAGACATCAATTTTGTATGTCTCAGATTGTTTAAAAAAATCTTAAAAACACAAATTTTTGAACCACCAAGCCTTAAGTAATCTGGTATTTGGATTATATATTATGTCGTAGTAAGATTTGGTAACTAGGCTTTTTGCAAAAAAAACTAGGGATTTTGCGAAAACCCGGATAATTTGATATAAGCATTACTTTTTTTAAATCATTATGACGTAAAGCAGTTTTTTTATAGCTAGCTAGATCATTGCTTGCTGGTAAACTCTATTCTGATTGATTCTCTGTAGCATCAAAGGATATTTTAACGAACCAATCAGAATAAGAGTTTACCAGCAAGCAATAATCTAGCCAATCAGATTAAAGGAAGGTTTCAAAGTTTTCAATTTTACTAGGTTTTTTTTTGCAAAAAAACTGCTTTATGTCAAGATGATTGAAAAAAAAGTAATGCTTATATCAAATTATCCGTGTTTTCGCAAAATCCCTAGTTTTTTTTGCAAAAAACCTAATTATAAAAATCTTACTACGACATATATACACTGTGTCCGGGGAAGTTATAACATAATTGTAAGGGTGTTACAAAAGTTGACCTCGCCTACTTTTATATTCACAGTTAAAGATCTAAGGCTCACAGAAGCTTTATTAAGGTCTTGATCGAACGCTAAGTAGTTGGGCTACCTAATTTACTAACAAAATAACCAAGTACTGCCTCCACTTTTTAATAAGAGTGGGTAAAAAAAACAAAAAACAAGTATGTTTTTGCATTTTTTAATAGTTTCCCAGGTACAGACTCTTCGCTTTTACCTTTTTATTTAACCGACTGTTATTAAAAAATAAAGTCAATATTTAATTATTTTGTTAGTTACATAGGTAGCCTTACTACTTAGCCTTTGATCACGACCTAAATTAAGAGTCCTTTTAGGGATATAACTGATGTGCGACCCTGTGCCGCGCGCGGAACTCGGTGTATGGATCGCGCAGCTGCCGCGCGGCACAGGGTCGGTCGTCACTCAAGAAAAAAATTTAGATTAAATTATAGTTGCGATACTAGCGCCAATCCCGAAAACAATAAAATATTCTAACTATAGCCAAAATAAAAAATGTGATGGACTAGATAATTTTGCTTGGAATTATTAAGGCACTATTGTGTAGCTGTTAGGGTAAAGATCTTAGAAAGATATTAAGTGTGCTAGTGTCCCCTTCAGGCCACAATCTGTACATAATTTAGGTCTTTATACTCAGAACTACGACGTAACAAACCTAACGTATTTTTTTGTTTATGACGTTTTTTACAATGCTACTACGCTCGCTCGACGCTACGGAATGGAGCGCAGCGCATCCTGTCCCTACTTCTAACTTTTCGTCACTATTGAATGACGGCATCTTTATGAAAATGGAAACCTAATGAAATTTATAACCTAATAACCTAATAAAAACATTTTATCAGCCACTGTGACCACCCTTTTTTGCGAATATTAAATCTTCTACTAAACATTTCACTGGGCTACAGATTCAGTATAGTGTGTTTATGAAACAAGGCGGTTAAAAATAGACAATGTTACGACATATTTGTGTTTTGAGTTCAGTCATGTCTTGTGTTGTAACGCTATAGCTATGTTATAGTCTAAATTTATACCTAAGATTAAATTTCAAGCTTATTTCATTCAACGATTTTCTTTTATAATTATGTCATTAAGTTTTATATTAATAATAATAAACAATAATTCGAGGTATATTTAATTAGGTAAACTGTACCTATGAAGGTATTTAAAGTTTTACTGTAACAGAAATAAAGGCTATTAATGTATCAAATGTGATGGTATTGCTTTGAAATTTGAAAGACGCAGTAGGGACGCAGAAACCACTGTGGTATTTAGTCAACCGAAATTAAAACGGTTTTTACATACATCTGTCTACTATCTACTCTACTATTATACAGTGTGTCCGGGGAAGCTATAACATAATTTTAAGGGTGGAATTTTTTTCGATGATCAATTTCATTGATGAATACACCCCATATGGGGGGTCGCAGCCTCACCCCCCCTTCAGTATGATGTTTTTAATTTTTTTTGCAAAAGTCAACCCCGCCTACTTTTAAATTCACAGTTAAAGATCTAAGGCTCATAGAACCTTCATTAAGGTCTTGATAGAAGGCTAAGTAGTTAAGCTACCTAAGATACTCAGAAATTAACCACTATTGATTTCACTTTTTTTTAAAGTGGTTAAACAAAAAAAAAAATTTGTGCATGTTTTACGGTTATTCAGAGTTACCACAAAAAAATGCAGATATATATATATATTTTATTTGTGTTTTATTGTTAGCTTTTGAGTTGTTCTCCAAAATGGTATTAGATTTATTTCTCTACGTCTATTACTTCACAGAAATTATCAACTACCAAAAATACCCTTTGCTATTACCTTTTTATTTAAGATTTCAGTTTAACCCACTTTTATTAAAAAATAAAGTCAATATTTAATTATTTTGTTTGTTAATTAGGTAGCCTACCTACTTAGCCTTCGATCTAGCTAGACCTAAATAAAGAGTCCTTTTATGCGAACAGTCGCGCCACTCTACAAAAATATTTTTTTTCTAAAGTAAGGCTTTTTTTAAGAAAAAGTGCTACCTAGTGCAAAAAACCTTGGTCCCTAGTATTTCTAAGTATTTTAAATAATATATAGATTTAGACTTTTTATGAATTACTGTATTTGCTAGGCCGGGCCGATTTAGCTGATTTTGGTTTTGAAATGTTCGTAGTAGTCTAGGGAAGGTTTAAAAAGTAAGAAAATATTAAAAAAAATGAGGGAAAGTTAGTTAAAACAACAATTAAATTTTACATTCAAAAAGTTCCATCCATTTTAGGTAAGTCTAGGGAAGGTTTAAAAAGTGAGAAAATATTAAAAAAATGAGGGAAAGTTAGTTAAAACAACAATTTAATTTTACATTCAAAATGTTCCATCCATTTTAGGTAAAAAGTTTAATTGATTTGACGTTGTTTTTTAAATTATCCCATTCTAGGCGGGCAAAATAACAAAGTCCATACAGCAATGTTTTAGTGGGTAGGTATTAGAATAATAATCGTGTAATCTTAAAATCTGAAGCGATACGGAGTTTGCCGGATCAGCTAGTGAGATATAAATATTAACATCGATTAATAACTCCGTATAGCAGGTATGATAGTCGATATTAAGTATAAACAGTATTAGCCACTGGCGTGTATTTATAGAGCGTTGCGCTTGCGTACCTGCCTTGGCGGATTGACTGCACGACCTTCAACCACCTTACGTTTATTTCAGAAGAAACAGTAACACAGACATCATTTGAATGCACCCTTTAACTTTTTTACTACCACAAGAACTAGTGCGAGTAAGTACCTATAGGAATAGAATTTCGTTCTCATGATTTTCGTGATGATAACGTTGATTTGCTCGTCCACGACATATGAATCTACAAACGAAGTATAACAAAAAAAAAATAATACCTACCTCTAGTATTTTTAAATACATGCCCAAATCAGAGTAAAAAATTACATTTACACTATATAATTGAAACGGTCGTTCTGAAACTTTCCAAATAGGCTGGAAAACAGCAAAATTATAAAACTTTTTGGTGAGTGCAGACTTTATTTTTAGATATTATAATTAGTTTTGAGTTGTGTGACGCATACAAGTTTTGAATGACATCTATCTATATATATAAAATTCAAAGGTGACTGACTGACGGACTGACTGACTGACATAGTGATCTATCAACGCACAGCCCAAACTACTCGACGGATTGAGCTGAAATTTGGCATGCAGGTAGATGTTATGACGTAGGCAGCCGCTAAGAAAGGATTTCCCGAAATTCCCTCAGGAACGGGAATTACAGGACTTTTTAGTTAGTATGAAAAATTGACATTATTGAGTGTATCGACGTGAAATTTGGTGTACAGGTTCCTCAGTGAATGAAAAAGTGTTGAAAGAAAGTAATTTTAAAAATTCCCACGGGAACGGAAAAAACGGGACTTTTTGTGAGAATTTAAAATCGACTTCCTTGAGTTTATCCACGTGAAATGTGTGTACAGGTTCCTCAGTGGATGAAAGAGTGTAGAAAGAAAGGAATTAATTAAATTCTCATGGAAACGGGGATTACTGAAAAAATTATTGAGTATGAAAAATCGACTTCCTTTAGTGTATCGACGTGAAATTTGTGTACAAGTTCCTCAGTGGATGAAAGAGTGTTAAAGAAAGGAATTAACTGAATTCCCATAGGAACGGGGTTACAGGACTAATTATTTAGTATGTAAAATCGATTTACTTAAGTATGCCAACGTGAAATTTGGTCTACAAGTGTCTCTTAGTGGATTTAGGGGTGTTGGAAGGAAGAAATATACTACATTCCCACGGGAACGTAACACGGGAACGTAACACGGGACTCTTTAGTTAGTATTAAAACAATTTATATACATTTCTTTATTTCGACGTAAAAATAGGAAAACGGGTTCTTCAGTGGGTGTAATTATAGATTCAGAGTTATATTAAGAAAATATTAACCAAAATTCACATGGTAACGGAACATTCCCAAACACATAAAGCGCCTAAAAATCTTCATCTTTTTTTACTCGAGTAGGTACTTACATACCGGTTGTTTCTGACAAGGCGGTAATAAATGATAGGAGGGCTTCTGCTCATCATAACTAACAACTTTCCCAAAGCAACATAGGTCGAAATCTCAAAAAAAATAACAGCTGTTCCATACATTGGTTCGATCAGCTGGCGGGGTCAATGTACGGGACAGCTGATTTTTGTTTTGAGATTTCGACCCATGTTGCTTTGGGAAAGTTGTTAGGTATGGTGAGCTGAATCCTTTCTTTGATTTATTACCACCTTGTCAGAAACACCCGGTATATTAGGTATGTAGGTACGTATATCCAACTACTTTTACCCAACCAGCTAATAGAAATGTTAGAAGTTTCAGTGTCTGAATGGTGGAGTGTAGAAATGAATTTCTGGAGTTGCCACTGGTACTGAAATATAGATAGATATTTTTAGGGGGTATGGGTGCGATCAGAAATGATGTCACCAAAATCCTGAGTCGTGAATCAACCAGTAATTAACGATTTTAATGAAAAAGCGCGTGCGAAGCTGCGGGCAAAAGCTAATAGTATACAGAAGGCGGGACGAAGCGTCGTGAATACTAGTAATGTGTGTTTCAGAATGTGTGGTATGTATGTACGAGTATACAAATGTAATTATTTTTATGAAGCCCATTTATCAGCCTACACTACCAGAATGAAAGAAAACATTTTAGCGTAAACAGAATTGTTTGCCAAATTTTACAATTTTGTCAAATAAATTTGTCAAGATAAGTTCCTCAAAGCCCTTCTTTAGAGCATGTATTCACGCCTGTAGCATGATTCTCGTAATCTTGCCGCTACGGTACCGCTGCTACCACGCTTCAAAATGCAGTTTTGGTATTCACATAAAACAATTGAGGCGTGGATAGCTACGACCTATCGGATACTATTGAACGTGTTGAAAGCGTATTCTGCTAATTCGGCCACGATTCAATCGAGTCCGAATCGTTGTTCATCGGCATTCTCTTACTGCTCTATTGGGTTTAGGTTGGGCGATTGAGCAGGCCAGCCTAGAACCGATACGTCTCGTGCTCCTGCAGCCAGCTCGTCACCACTCTAGCTGTGTGCGGACTGCGTTATCGTGCTTAAACGTAAATTCTTGGCCCATTTGTATTAATGTCGATAGGGGTAGATTATTAGTACTTGCAACTTGTTACGGTATTTTTCAGCAGCCATGGTGGTTCTGATTCGAACGAGGTCTGTTCTTCCACCAACACGAATTCCGGTCCAAACCATAATTGTACCATGGTATTAATGGACTTCTTGAGGATGTTGTAGACGGCTACGACCAGGAACTCGCCAAACACGTACTCTACGTGTATCAGGACGGAAACCGAACCGGGACTCATCAGTAAACAGAACTACAGACCACTGCTTTCCTTCCCAGAGCAAATGTTCACGAGCCCACTCTAGTCGTCGTCCACCATTGCCTCGGAGTAGTGCTGGAGTACGAAGCGGTCTGCGAGCACGAGCTAACCTAGCTTCATGCAGATTCCTCCTCACAGTTTGGTCACTCACGAGCCACTAGTGCTTTGACTGAATGAGTGAGCCTCTGAACCAACTGCATGCCAGTTTCAATTGGTTGTCTTCTCGGTGCAACATGGAAAAATACATAATTAGTGTGTGGAAGTGGAAGACCACAGAAAGCTACTGATTGTTGCTAAAAACGGCCACTTTTGGCAACAATCAGTAACTTTCTTTGATATTTAACCTAAAATCTATACAACAGTGCCCTAAAAATACTAGGCTGCATTATCCAGGGGAATACTGTTTAACATTTTTGATATTTGCTTTAGTTTAGAAGATATTTATATTTTTCTCGGGTGGCGCTACTTTAGCTGTGCTATGGCTCTTAATGAAATTGTTCAACTTATCCTGTTTCGAACTGACACAAAAACGATCTAAGTATTTTTTAAATATTTATTTAGGTACTGCAGTTTTTTATCAGACCATTGATATTATCGCTTTAAAAAAGAAAGTAGCTAATTAGTTAATTGGTTACCAGAAGCAGGAAATAGGGCAAGAGTCATCGTTACAGCAACCAGAAAAAAAAAAAAAAATTGTAGACACTGTGGTGGTAAAACTATGGCTATTTAAATATCAACACCCAGTGACCGTAATTTCCACCTTGTTGCTAGAAATCCTAGCCTTTGCTCGGTTTTATTTTTGAAATATAGCCACGAGTAATGGGTCTATATTTTGTAGCCTTAGATTTAAATTAATCTACATTATTTTATAAGAAAATGCTCGTTTATCCCAAACAAAAAAAAAGTACACCACAGGGTCTAGTTTTTTCTTTCTGCTGTAGCTGTAATGACTTGCTCTATATCCTGCTTCCGGTTAATCGTCGACTTTTGTGACACCATGTATACAGTAAGTCTCAGAAGAAGAACTGACAGAAAAGTGAACGGCAAAAAAAGGGTTGTGTTTTATGACGGAGTTCTTAAAATTTATCAATGCTCGGCCGTTGATCCCGGCATTTCGTGATTGTTATATTTCCAGGTGTTTACGTGGTCGTGGGGATGCCTTTTCGTTTAATATTTGAAAATGTGTAAATACCATCTCGCTCGCACTAGTCCGATGACTGGCGCGAGGCGTAGGCGTGGCAATATTTCCACACTGCATACAAATAAAACTTTAAAACAGTCAGTGTATTCGCCTTGTGGAGTTCGCGCGCGAGTTGTCCGTATTACGGCACGGCATTTTTCGCTAGAGATATGAGAAGTGCACAATGAGTCGCAAGCAAGACCGGTACTCGACGGCGGCGCCGCGGCCGCGCAGCCTCTCCACGCACTACGGCTCCTCGCCGAGCATGATGAGCTCGGTGCTGACTAGCTCGCAGTACGCATCTCCGTACTCCAACAATTTCACCAGCTCCTATAGTCCCGTAACTTACAGAAATTATAATGCCTACAGTGCCGGCTTTGGTCGTGCTAACTCAGCTATTTATGGTGGCACAAGCTCTGGTTATGGGGGATTATACTTGGGAGCGAATCACGGTTCGCTTAACTTGATGGCTCCTAATAATAAAAATGTGCTCAAAAAATTAGATAAGAAGTTGCTAGCGAGTCAAAAGAATTTTAAACCTAAAGATGTTCCGCCGGCAAAAATGAAAGAGGTGGTAAAGGAGCCGCTGGTGCAGCAGCTGGAGGCGCCGCCCGTGCGGCCCGAGCGCCGGCTCAAGGCGACCAGGGCCGCCGCCGCTGCCGCTGCGCTCTGCAAGGAGCGCTCGCGCTCGCTCACCGCGCTGGACGACGTCGACTCGCTGCCGTCTCGTACCCTCAGTCTCAATTCACTAAACTCCGATGGATATTGTGTACGTGAGTCATTCCCTTTCCGCCGCTCTCTCGCTACGTTGCTCGTTAAGCTCATAAAAGTTCTGGTTCATTACCCCCGCCTAGTGCGACTTCGCAGTACGCCGCTCGCTGTCATGATCAATCTATCTATAAAATATACATTTTATTTTTACTTAAGAGGAATAAAACAAACAAGAAAACGTAGTCAAAAATTCGCCGCCGCCACCGTCCCAGTTGTACCGATTTATATTGAAAATACCAGTGCAACATGAACTAGTCGAAGGTTTATTGGAATGGCAAAAAAAGTTTATATTTCAAGTACCAGGGTAACATAAACTTATAGAAGGTTATTGTAAGCATGGAAAAAATTAAGTAGAGTATAAGAATTCGATCAGTTTATATTTCAAGTACCAGGGTAACATAAACTAGTAGAAGGTTATTGTAATTGTAAGCATGTAAAAATTAAAGGATTTGTCAAACAGACGGCGCTACAGCTGCGGGTTAGGTTAGAGCGCTAGCCTGACGCGGGGCTATAAAATATTAGATGACACATGAGGGGGAGGGGGCCATGACAGTGGCGGTCTAGGACGGTGTAACAGATTTGTCTATGGTCTCGTGCGCCCGAGACTTTCAACCAAAGAACAAGAGCTATTTTGCAATACAGAAAAACCGGAGGGAGGCCGTCCTAGACCGCCACTGTACGAGTATACATACGGCTAGCTAAATGTTGTGCCCTAGACGACCCTGGTGAGTTAGCGGTATTAGTATTTCAAGAACCTTCAACTATTTCATGTTAGCTTGGTACTTTTTTCATTAAAACTAGCAAACCAATAAGTTGCCAATATGTTTTGGGACTACATGTCTGTCGCGCCACTGACTGTGAAAAGCGTTCATTGTTTCATAATTCGATACTCAATTATTGTCTATATCAAATAAAACAAATTTAATATCCTAAAATGCTAGTACATACTCTCCTTAATGCAATAAAACCACTTGAGCAGCCGGAGTGACGCGCGGGCCTACGGGAATGTCTTGAATGCGTGGAGCGGCGTAGCGCGAACGCATGCAAGGCGGACGATGACTAGGCATATTTAGCGGGCAACTGGAGCGGCGTAGCGAGAGAGCGGCGGAAAGGGAATAACTCGTGTACGTTTGACTCAATAAACGTCATCCCGTTTTTCAACCCCCCACAAAAAAACAGAAGGGTGTTATAAGTTTAACGTGTGTATCTGTCTGTCTTTCTCTCTGTCTGTGGCATCGTAGAGCCTAAATGGATAAACGGATTTCATTTAGTTTATTTGTGTCATATACAGCTTTATGTTGTCTCTTACCAAAATGCTAGACAACAGTGCCCTAAACATACTAGGTTTCATTATCTAGTGGAATACTGTTTCACATTTTTAACCCCCGAACGAAAATTTAGAGAGGGGTGTTATAATTTTAACGTCTGTATCTGTTTGTCTGTCTGTGTATCTGTCTGTGGCATCGTAGAGCCCAAACGGCTGAACCGATTTTCGTTTGTTTTTTTTTGGATCATAGATAATTTTAGCCCGAGTGTTCTTAGCCATGTTTCAAGAAAATCTGTGCAGCCGTTTAAAGATCTCATCTCTTTTCTAGTTGATGAGGGGATCTAACGAGCTTTCTTATGTCCTATCGATTTTAAATTCTAATGCGTTACTTCAATGATATTGAACGTATATGGTAAGGCAACCATGACCTGATCAGCCGTTTGAAGATGATCAGCTCTTAAATAGTGGATAGGGGATCCAACTACTTTCCATATGTCCTATCGAATTAAAATTTGGTAGTGTTTAAATTTGTTAAAGTTTGTTAAAAAATTTAAAAACTGTGTTTAAATTTGTTAAAGTTTGTTAACAAATTTATAAACTGTGTTTAAATTTGTTAAAGTTTGTTAACAAATTTAAAAACTGTGTTTAAATTTGTTAAAGTTTGTTAACAAATTTAAACACTGTACCAAATTTTAGTGCAGTGTGTTAAAATTTTGTTAAAGTTTGATACTTCAATTATATGTATTGAAAGTATATTGTAAGGTAACCATGAGCTTTTGAAGATGATCAGCTCTAGTTCTAGTTTAGTTGATAAAGGATATCTGACTCGGTCGGGGGTTTTTAAATTTTGGTTATTAGTTTTTTTTTGACCGACGCAACTAAATCTATACCAATATTATAAAGAGGAAAGATTTGTTTGTTTGTTTGTAACGAATAGGCTCCGGAAATACTGAACCGATTTGAAAAATACTTTCACTGGTAGGAAGCTACATTAACCCCGAGTGTCATAGGCTATATTAGATTTTCAAAAATATTAGGGATCCTTACCTAAACTCAAATAATATAACCGAAGGTGCAATATTTTTTCCGTTGTTTAAATATTTTGACAGGTGGTTTGTTGTTGTTGTTTGTTTTTATTCGGCCATTCTGGGCAGTCAAAAGAACATAGTCTATAGAGCCAAGTCTTTTGTAGTATTTTATATTCTATGGCGTAACGAAGTAAGCCGGGAAAGCTCGTATTTAATAATTTGTTTATATAGTTAAACGTGAGCTTCTTAACTGGTATTTAAAAAAAAGAGAATAAAAGAAACCATCTTGTAGGTTAGGCGATGTCGTTTGGGAGTATTTATTGGCCGTGCATATCGCACTTGAAGATAATAATAATAATGTAATTTGATTTTAAATAATTGTAAACAAATTTAAGGCTCCATTAAGCATTTTGAACACATCTATTTAAGATATTATAATTTTAATAGAAGAACAAGAAGTTTTAAGGATATGGTTGGTATTGTTGTTGCAGTCGGGCAGTGAGCGCAGTGAGCGCACCGAGGAGGCGGCGGACGCGGGCGGGGAGCGCGAGCGGGATTACAAGGCGCTGTACGAGGCGTCGGCAGCGGAGGTGCGGCGCCTGCGCGCGCTTCTCGCCACCTCGGAGCAGCAGCTGCGCGACGCGCGCGCCACCATCACCCGGCTCACGCAAGTGGTAAGATACTGCCTCCTTAAGAGGCATAGCACAGCTAAAGTAGCGCCACCCGCGAAAAAAATCAATATCTTCTAAACTAAGGCAAATATAAAAAATGTGAAACAGTATTCCACTAGATAATGTGTAGCCTAGTATTTTTAGGGCACTGTTGTATAGCTTGTAGGTGAGAGATCAAAGAAAGCTACTGATTATTGCTAAAAACGGCCACTATTGGCATCAATTAGTAGCTTTTATCGGTCTTAAACCTAAAACATATACAACAGTGCCCTAAAAATACTAGGCTGCATTATCTAGTGGAATACTGTTTCACATTTTTGATATTTGCCTTAGTTTAGGAGATATTATTTTTTTCGCGGATGGCGCTACTTTAGCTGTGCTATGCCTCTTAACGCTTGACACATTTCTTTCAAGTGTGGCGACGAACCCATACTGACGGAGCCTGCAACACATCATACATTGTCCTTCTCAGAATTTGTAGAATGCCTTCTTTGCGCGCTTGTATTTCTTTAAGTGTAGAATGTTTTGCCTTTATTGAATAACTAGTCGACCCGGCGAACTTCGTACTGCCTCTCCTATTACTATGTTGTGCATGTACTATAAACAAACCTTGCTCTTGTATCACTTTATCTATTAAAAAAATATTCATCAAAACCCGTTGCATAGTTTTAAAGATTTAAGCATACATATGGATTAAGGACATACGCCGGAAGTGACTTTGTTTTATACTATGTATTGATTATTATTTACTTTATCTACTTAACAGCTGTTAAGAATAAAAATGTAAATCAATGGCGGAAATAATAAATATGCTTGTTCCAATTATGCACTTTATAATCTTGCTTAGTTTTTTTTAAGGCACTGTTGTATTGTGTGTAGCTTTCAGGTTCAAATTCCAAAGAATATACGTCGCGTTTTATTTGCATAAAGCAATTCATTACATTGCAGTCGAGATGATAATAAATTTAATATTATAAAGAGGAAAGATTTGGTTGTGTGTTTGTTTGTTTGTGTGTTTGCATTGAATAGGCTTCGCGTCTACTGAAACGATTATAAAAATTATTTCACTGTTGGGAAGCTACACAATCCCGGGTGTAACACAGTAGGCTATAAAATATACCATCTCCTGATTTATTATAATTTAAGGAAAATTTAAGTAAACATAAAGGTATTTTGATTTGCTGGAGACCATATTGTCAAAGTGCGAATTTGATGTGATTGTTGTCTGGTGTTGACAAGCCGACAGGCTTAGTCGAATGCAGAGCCCGCGTACTTTTTGCACTAATTAGTACCTAAGCAGCAGCAAACTGTGTTTCCTGCCAAATTACAAATTGGCTCAAGTTTTAGTGGCGAACGCTAAAATTAGTGATTTTCCCTTCGATGGGCTTTTGCGAATGTTTTATTATATACATGAGCGAAATAACTAAGCTTTTGTTTTTAGTAGAATAAAATAACTAACTATCTTGCATTTTTTATTAGCTAACGAAAAATATGTATAAGAATGCACTATAACATAACACAACGAATATACTATGGAAACATCAATCAACCCTCTTCGTCATCCGTGGAAATTAAATCCTTTTTCATGTTATTACACCCCTACGATTTCTTTGACACCTTGTATGTAACTCTAGTTTCTTTAGTTCCCCTATATATTATCTAAAGTTTCCAATAAAACACTCATCATCATCATTATCATAATTAAATTATCTTAATCGAAATCATTATTTAAGTGTAAGTAATTATAATCTACGAACAACAATACTCAAGTAGCGTAACTAGCCCAATAAAATGAGCCAACACAAAAGATCACGCCGTGGGCGTGGCCCTAATTACGGACATAATTATGCCGCGTCAGTTTCTAGTAGTTCATTGAGTCGTGTGGCTGCCGCGTCGGAAGCTTATTAAAGTGTTTTGACCTTTCAAATAAGCCTTCGTGGATTGTAAAGAGTGAAGCCAAACCGTCAAGAAAAATACAGTTAATAAATATTTTGAAGAGTCACACTTGACCGCCATCTATTCTAGTAGCAATAATATGTACTAGCCAAGAGCGAGGGAGCTAACTCGAGGCGTCGACAGGCGCGTGCGAAGCGGCTAATAGCGTGCAAGCTTTGTCTATGAGAATGTGTTAGTGCTTCGTTGCAATTGCAGTTAATTTGTGTGCGTAAGTAGAACCAAAATTCAAGCGGTTTTGTAGGAGAGTTTAACTAGTTTAAGTTAGGGTGTATTCAAGCTGGTAACAAGCTCTTGTTGGCGCTGGTTCGAAAAATGTATAAAAAATACCTGCGCTGACATTCGCGCTGCAACAAGCGTCTATGTCCGCGCAGGTATTTTCTTTACATTTTTTTTCGAACCAGCGCCAACATTAAGCGCTTGTTACCAGCGTTGTACGTGAATCCACCTTGAATTTCTTGAGTATTGTTGTTCGTAGATTATAATGCTAGTGTCACGTTTACATACAAAATTTGACAAACTGTAATCACTATCATCTTTCATATCTTCAGCGGTTTTGGCTGAGCCGATATATATATGTACCTATTTATTTTGCTGATGAAATCTCTTTACTTTTACAGAATCAAAACTCACTTTCTGAAATCGAAAAGAGAGAAAAACGAGCAATGGAAAGAAAACTGTCTGAAATGGAAGAAGAGTTAAAGGTATTTTTTTTATAGGTTTTGTTTCTCACCTGAAAGTGACTTTCCACTGTATGCGCCAAAATAAACACATGTTATCAACCGCTAAACATTGATTACATAGTACCTTACACAATATTTGTATGTAAGTCTAGTGTACCACTTACTTTATTTGTGAAAAGTCACTTTTGCTTCATAATCTTAAAAGAAATATATCAATTACTAATAAAACGAAAGTTCCTCATGAGTCGGAGGCAAATACTACATTTGCCTCCGACTCATGAGGATGGCGCCCGGTTTCGGTGCCCTGGAACTGCGGCTTTATATTCTTGCCGCGACACTCCTAGACCAGGCGACTTCAGCGCAGTCGAGTGTGAACCAACCTAGCATTCTCGCGGCGAACATTGTTGCGTGCGCAGCTGATAAAAGTGGCAAAATAAATATTTTAAGTTATGATCAAGATCTATATTTGATGATATTTATAACAGATAATTTTTTTTTTTCGAAAATATGGGATCGGAGTCTCTGAATCTAGAGAACATACAAAAATTAATGGCCGTCATTGCATAATAATGAAACAGAATTTATTATTTTTGATTAAAAAAAATAACTTTATAGATATAAAGTAATACTTACATCAGATTCTTATAACTATTTTCACAAATTTTACATTATTATTTTACATAAATTACATTTTAATTAAAGTATTTACTTTATTGCATAAAATCCAGCAAAAGCACCCGCACGAGAATGTAAAGTTGCAACACGGTTTTGATCCTGGTCTCGTTTTGTAGCAATTTCAAAAGCTCAAAGCTGAGAACGAAAGGCTGCGAGCCGAGAACAGAGCCCTTACTCGGGTGGTCTCCAAACTCACCAATTCTACCGGCAAATAGGTAACGAATGGGGGTGTACACGCAAAGCTAAATGTACATGTCGCCACCTAAGAATGTCTCATAATAAACACGTTTTAGAGGTAACAGAATAAAAGAGCGGCTCGTTAGGTGAAATAAGGCAGATCATGTTTAAAGTAAATGTTTGTGAATTATTTTCTTGCTAAGAATAAGCCTAGAGCCATATTCCTGATGTAGTGACTCTGTTCAACTTACTCTTATACTCTTTGGTTAAGGGGCGAACGGGTCGATACTAGCGCAACTTCGATAAATAAATAATATGTTCTAAACCATGGCTGAAATCAAAAATATGCTATTAACCATCAAATCAAACAGATATCTTAAAAACCGTAAAAATATGTTTATTGAAAAATATTGTAAGGTTTTATAGTCTGATTAATTAAAATTACGATCACATAAGTACATTTTCATTCCACCGGCTCGAAAACACCCCTTTTCGTACCTGTACACGTATTGAAAAAGTGACACTTTATTGACTTTTGGATTACAGCTGGTTAAATATAAATTTCCATACATTATAAATGTACTGAAAAGTTATTGAATCTGTGCATCTGTAGAAATTTTACTAATATATGTAATAGCTCCATGGCCTAAACTGACATTAGAAAAAAAAGGCGGCAAAATAATTGTTTTTGTTTACGTGTTTTTAGCCTCACCGCACTGGTTTTTAGTACAGTCAATCGGGGTAACTTTGACCTACTTCAGAGGTTTTTTTTTTGAAGAACTGCAACAATTTACAAGAAAGTTTGCCGAATGATGCAATATTTTCATTTAGTAGGGTACAAAAATGCAAATATGTGTAGTGCCAAAGTTACCAAGAGACTAGGGTAACTTTGCCCAGCCCAAGACCCCAGGTGCTTTTTTGCTTCATTTTTAGTTTTAAAGTGTTTCTGTATCATAGACCACCATTTTATTGAGCCCCTATACCCCGAATTCAACGACAATATAGATTTTTCTCCCCCAGGATCGATTCAGTGTTGACAGTTTAGTAAAAACTAACCGAATCCAGGAAAACTAATCAGCTTCATTGTGAACATTGTTTTACGCTTTTAAAACTAATAAATCAGTCTCAAACCTGAATAGAACTATTAATTATTAACATGGCAAAGATTATAATATAGTTTTACTAATACACCTATGTACTGAGAAGCATAAATCAGTCATAAGAATCAGTATAATCTCCCCACTATATTTATGGAAAAATGTTATCAAAGTTATAGGGATTCTTTCTTTTCGCCACTTTATCGCCACAAAAAGCCTGTTGGGACGTATTTTGGAAGACACTGTAAAATATCTGGTCTTCGTGGCAATTTGGATATTATCTCCCTTTACTCTGACTGGTTGGTCAAAGTTACCCTGATTTGTATGAGCGTAGGTTTTGGAAAATTGGCGTATTTTTAATAATGTTCCACTATGAAATATATTAAGAATCCTTTAAACAACTAAGTAATATCTTTTTTATGATATACCTAAGGCAACATTCACTTTCGCAGAGGAACAATAGACACTACAATGAATAACTTTTTTGGACACTTCTTTTAAGGCGAATTTGAAGAGGTCACGAAATTAACAAATTTGTCTATGTTGTTATTTTTTTTTTCAATTGTGACATTTGAAAATCATTTATGAAGAGTTCTAGATGTTCTAGATACCAACAGAGTAGTTATTAAATATTTTCGAAACGAAGAAAAAACCCCGATTCGTAAACACATGGTCAAAGAAGTTAGACGGTAAGACAAAGTTTACCCGATTGACTATACCTATACCTACTATCTAGGTAATATGAGAATGCAATTACTTTGATTTTACTTTTATTTAATAGTTATTGTTACAAAATAAGTGATTGAAGTGAAGTGGATTTAATAACAAGTTGGTTGGTTGGTTGATTCAACAAAATTAGGTAGGAATTAGGTACCTACCTAGGTTTCTGCTTTTTAAGGAATAATTTTCTCGTCGGATGGAATGAAAAGTAGAATAATATTCTACTCTATTATAATACTCTGGCCAGGCCTGGCTCACTCCGCACTTTAGGTATGAACCTGCAAGTACGTGCGGCGGCACCGCCGGCGAAACCCATCAGCCCCGGGGTGCGCCGCGCCGCCGCTCGCGCGCTGCTCGTTGCGCCGCACGCGTCTCATAATTTTCGCGCCAAGTTTTCGCAACCCTAATAATTGCTCGATGCCGTTATTGATCCTAAAACAGGCGCTCTCGCGAAGTAGTTTGGGTCATTATCGCATGAATATGCATTGCGGGTTTGTAGATAAGAGTGAGAGAGAGATATTAACTCAAGGTTATATGTAACAGGAGCGAGCTAGATTGTGCTTTATGTGTACGCAGCTAGATTTAATTTTATTTAAACGACTCCGTTGAGTGAGCCTTCTGTACCTGGTACTATTAGGTATTCTGTGCTCTGGCGTATAGATATCCCGCTTCTGGTTTCGTTATAACCCTCGCTTGTTAAAGTTTCAAGCCATTATTCCCGAGTTACCGTCAGGAGCTAAGCTGAATGTATTTATACTTATAGTTTTTTTTAAGTAATGCAATATCCTAAAACTATCTATATCTGTTTATAATAATATAGACAAGCTTAGGTGGCGACATCTGAGGGATAAAATGCCAGTTTTCCTCCCAGTGTAACATGTGTGCTCGTAACTGTGCCGCGACTTACTGCTAGACATGCCCTGTTTAATACCATCAAAGCGAGACGAATACCTGCGAATGACTAACTGAAATTTATTAAAACGTTTTTGTTTGTAAATTTGTACATCCACGCTATTTTACGGTAATATTTAACTGCACAATTGGCCCTGTTTCTCCCTGACCAAACTCTCATACTCAAGTATGTGCAATAATTCTAACTCAACAGAGGGCACATCAAAAAATCTGGTACAACAGATTTTTCACCCTAGCCTGTTTAAAACAAATGGCTCTGCATCACAACCCCGTCATCCCGATTGGCAAAGAGTACCAACCATGAGCGGAAACAAAAGGAAAAAAATATCACAATCACCGTCACCTGTAAAAATTGAAACAAATAACAGATATGGTATACTACCAATAGACCTTACTGAAGATGTCAACAAACAACAAGTAGAAAAATCCAGTAAACCTCCTCCAATAATACTTTATGGTGTGGATGATATTAATAAACTAACGGAGCTCTTGAGAACTGCCACTGAAAGAGACAAATTCACATTAAAAAATGTGAACAAAAACCAAATGCGAATTCACTGCATAGATCTCGATGCTTACAAAAAAGTTTATTTTTTCACGTACTAATGCAAAAAACTGCATTAGTACGTGAAAATGGTCTCATAGGTCATACATTTAATAAAAAGGATGAAAGGTGCTTTAGAATTGTGATTCGTAAACTTCATCATTCCACACCCCATAAGGAAATTAAAGCAGAAATAGAGAAGACTGGAAATATCTGGGGAGATCATTAATGCCAGACGTGGACCTGATAAAGTCCCTACATCAACATTCTTCGTGAACCTACTTCCTGGGCCTCCAAATAAGGCTGTTAAGGATATTCAAGTCATATATCACCAAAAAGTAAGAATAGAGGACCCAAAAAAAAGCAAAGATATTGTACAATGTAAGCGTTGCCAGCAATATGGACATTCAAAAAATTATTGCATGAGACCCTATCGCTGCGTCAAGTGCAAAGAACCACACAAAACGTCAGATTGTCCAAAACGCGATCGCAACACTCCCGCCCAATGTGTACTTTGCGATGGCTCTCACCCTGCAAACTATAGGGGATGCCAAGTATATAAAGAAATAGCAGCGAAAAAGAACAGTCAGTCAGTAAAATTTGAGTCAGTAAAACAGTCAGAAAAATTTGATTTACTCTTACAACAGATGAGCACCATGTTAGGTCTCATAACCACGCTTCTCACTAAACTAACAAAATAGGTCTTCGCCTATTGACTTGGAACATAAATGGACTTGCTCCCAAAAAAGATGAACTTCAATTAATCATGTCTGAACACAAAATCGACATTGCTCTTATATGTGAAGCTCACTGCACAGCTAAAAGCTCAGTAAGAATACCTGGTTGTTATACATACACTACGAACCATCCAGACGGAACAGCACATGCGGGAACTGCCATTATAATACGTGAAAACATAAAGCATCATGTACTACCAGAATATAGAACTAATCATATACAAGCAACAGTGTTAGGTGTGGCTGATAGATGTGGATACTTTAATTGCTGCAGTATACTGTCCTCCTAGACATGTCATAAGTTCTGCAATGTTCTCTGAGTTCTTAACATACCTTGGTGGAAGGTTTATTGTCGGAGGAGACTTCAATTCGAAACATGTGTATTGGGGCTCAAGACTTACCAAACCACGCGGAAGACAACTTAAATAGTGCATTGACAAAGACAAACTGAAGCCCTTAACCACATCTGAACCTACCTACTGGCCAACAGATATAAAGAAAAAGCCTGACCTACTCGACTTCTTCTTGGTAAAAGGACTTTCTACACATTACTTTAAAACAGAGTCAAGCCTTGACGGCTCCTCCGATCACAACCCTGTACTTCTAACCGCTAGTACAACTATAATTGAGATGAAACAGCAAGATGTTCTGTACAACCATCGCACGGACTGGGACTCATTCCGCAGACATATAGACGATAACATAGAGATGAATGTTAGGTTGAAGTCTACTGATGATATTGATTATGCTTTAAAGAGTTTTACTAACTTAATACAAAATGCTTGCTGGACTTCTACTCCAGTTATTAAACGGAAAGGCCCTAATGCAAATGTTATACTGGAAATAAAACTTAAAGTTTTAGAAAAACGAAGACTACGCAGAGTATGGCAACTTAGCCGTCACCCTTCTGATAAAACTGCATTAAATAAAGCAATTGTGGACTTAAGAAAACTCATAAAAACTAATAAAGACGCAACTTTGCAACAACAGCTAGAAGGGCTCACAACAACAAAACCTCCTATAAAACAAGCTGACAACATGTGGGCGAGAACAGATAAAGAAAAAGCAGACATATTCGGTGAACATCTTTCTTATGTTTTCACTCCAAACACTACAACTGATCATGCTGCAGACGCCTACGTTGAGTCTGTGCTAAGTGAGGACCACCAATTAGATCTTCCTCCTAAGCCAGCCACACCTCAAGAAGTCCAGCAGATAATTAGAAGTCTTGATAACAAGAAAGCCCCAGGCTATGATTTAATCACCAAAGAAATTCTTATGGAATTGCCCCGTAAGGCTATTGTACTTCTTACAGTGCTTCTTAATGCAATGCTCAGACTTCAATATTTCCCTGACATTTGGAAGATTTCTGAAATTATTATGATCTACAGCAGACCTACCAGTACAAACTGACGTCACAACAGCTACATTCGCTGATGACACAGCTATGCTTGCTAGCAATAAGCAACCTGAAGTCGCATCACAATTACTGCAGAATGGCTTAAATGAAGTAAATAGTTGGCTACAGAAGAGGAAAATACAGGCTAGTGCAGCGAAATCTGTTCATGTAACGTTTACTCTACGTAGAGGAGACTGCCCACCTGTTAAGCTTGGGGAAAGAACTTTACCACATAAAAATTGTGTCAAATACCTTGGCCTACATATTGACCGGCGACTGACCTGGAAAGATCATATCAAAGCAAAAAGAGAAGAGATCTCAATTCGCCACAGAAACTTATATTGGATGCTGAGTCGCAACTCGAAGCTTTCACTGGACAATAAACTCATACCGTCTTATTCATAAAGATACAGTACATTTTAAGTAGCTTTACTGGAGGTCTTCTTCTCTGGTTTGTTGTATGGTAATTACTTGACATCCAGTCTAAATTGACATACGTCAAAAAACTAAAATGCTCTTTAACTTTTTATGAATAAGAGGGTTACTCTATAAAGTAATGCTAAAGCCCGTCTGGATGTACGGCATTAACCTTTGGGGTAGCGCCAGTAACTCTAATATCAACATCATGCAACGGCTGCAAAATAAAATACTAAGAGGAATCGCAAGTGTACCGTGGTTTATCACAAACGAAGAAATACACCATCAGCTAAATATGCTAACAGTTAAAGATGAAATTCGAAACGCACTTGGAAAATACAAGGATCGGTTGACAAACCACCCAAACAAACTAGCTCGCCAGCTGACAATGAAAAACTATGTGTCCCGACTCAAGAGACACACCATCCTGGACCTGGGAGAACGGGACTAGTCCCTAGCAATACAGAGTAGCTGTCCTTGCTGGAGGGCCCACTCTACAAGATAATGACACCAAACCAAACATCTACTTATAGTTTATGACTGATTGTAGATAAAAACGAAGAACAAAAAAAAAAAAAAAGTATGTGCAATAAGCAGTATTAGTGCTTTTTTTTGTGCTTTATAATTATCTATCTTATTAAAGAATAGATATTCTTGTTGTCATCCGATGGTTACATATTATATTATCTAAACCTATTTCAACTATTTTCAACTTATCTGCGATCGATTAATCCATATAAGTTCATAATCCATAATTGACGACTCACCTAATGTACAATTCAACTAATTTTAAAGGAACTAAAATTGTTAAAACTAATACGAACGATTGATCTAATGAATTATAGGATGACTTTGATTTTACTTTGTTTAATAGTTATTGTTACAAAATAAGTGACTAAAGCGAAGTAAATTTAAAAACAAGGTGACTGATTAGGTCAACAGAATTAGGTAGGTGCTTTTTTATGCAAAATATTCTCGTCTTATTGAAATAAAAAGCAGTATACAGAGTGAGAGTGATTTAAAGTCATCTATCTACATTAGTTTAGAAAAAAAATTGCTCGTTTCTCACAACTTCTTTTTTGTAAAAATACGTGCTCTACTTTAATCTGCTGTACTGAAAAAAAAAATGTACTGAGCTTTCTTGTGTCGTAGTTAAGTTGAAATAGTTTTAGTTATTATATTATGTAACCATTCAGATGAACAAGCTTACAAAAACTTCTCAATCTACATTTACAAATTAAACAGTTTATTTCTTTTATAAAGCATTGCTAAGAAGATATATTTAGTATGCTATTACCGTATGTAGCGTGGTCCGTTAGTTGTGGATAAGTTTGTAAATTTAAATTAACTGTTTTAATGACCTGGCATGCCATTTGTATTGCGTTATTTAGCTGTAATTCCAGCTCTTTTTTTTAACGGCGACCGGACAAACAAATGAATACTACCAATAGCTATGCAATTTTAAAATATACCATCATTCATTTTAAACGTAGGGCACTGCCCCTACGTGCTAAGCCTTACAACGTACACAAGCGTTATGTAAAGACCGGACACCGGGGCGCAATTTCGAGCCTATTTGTGATTATCAATATCGTAATTTTCTGTCATTAGTGGGTGATGTCAGGATCGCTCGTATTAATTCTCAATTTAATTTACAACCTACTAGAGCTCTCGCCAACTAAGTCTGCGAGCGACTGGGGGCGCCACTGTATACGTACTTCACGTACTTCACCCGCCATTCAAAACGAATTTGTAATTTCACTAACACATTGATAATTGGTTCATATTTTGACCGCGCAGACTTAGCTGGCACGCACTCTAGGTACCGCTGCTGCCTGCAGTTTTCGTGGGGTGCTTCTGCTTCATACATTCTAGCTAGGAAATTTGATCTAGCGCTCGTCGCGCGCCGCGCCGCCGCATTTCGCTCAGCTTGTCGCGTACATGTCTTTTTTGACCGTTTTGTTTCTAACTCAAAACGACCCTCTTATTGTTCGATTTTAGTAACTGAGTAAAAGAACAAAGCTTCTTAGCACTGACACCGTACAGCTCCATAAACCGCACATATTGCAGGTTTATTTTAAAAATTACTTTTAGGTGAAGTTCTGAGAAGTTAGTTTTTATGGTGCTGATACCTTGCATGGTGCATGAATTGTACATGTATAACGGCAAATCTAAAAATCTGTATTTTGTTTATTGTATTTTTTTTTATTTATAATCTATATATATAAAACTCTTCCGTTACTGACTGACTGACTGACTGACTGACTGACTGACTGACTGACTGACTGACTGACTGACAGACAACGCAGAGCCGAAACTACTGGGCGTAGCGGGCTGAAATTTTGCATGTAGGTTCCTTAGGGAGTGTAGGTGAGCACTAAAAAGGGATTTCCCGAAATTCCCACGGGAACGGGAAAAAACGGGAACTTTGTGTTTATGAGAAATCTGCGCGGGAAAAACCGCGGGGCAGCCTCTAGTAATTTAATATTTTCCTATAATTATCCCTGAACTCTTAGAAACATCGCATGAATATTTTTTTGCCATTCTATGTCACAAAATAAAAAACGTGAAGGTGGAGCTTCACAGTTAGTTACACTTTTTCCTTAACTAAATCTCTTCATTGACGTGGCTTTATTTTTAGTTTAGTCGTTTTGGACATTTGCCCCATGGTCGAGAAAAACCTGTCACTTACCGTTTTCATTCAGTAAATATTTTTTAACTAATGGTGCGCTTTATGTTACAATTAAACGTTACATTCTACGAATAATAATACTCAGGAAGCGTAACTCTCTTACAAAACCGCTTCGATTTTGGTTCCAATTACGCACACAAACAACTTACAATGGGGTTGTACACTGATAACTTTTTGCAGACGACGCTCTATCTACATGTTTGACCCATAACAAACAACTGAAATACAATAACTAGGCATTTTTTTGTGTTTTTCCACGTTATATTACACTGAATTGTATTGTATCGTATTGAATGTGGAAGAAAACATAGTTGCAAGAAGAAATAATCAACGAGAAGGCTTTTTACGTGGCAAAAACGCGAACTTCGTGAGCAGGTAAACATTGGGTAAACTTTAGTAAACGTTAGCTAGTCATTATCTCAAGTTTGCTTGTCATTATCTCAAGTTCACATTTAATTACTAGGGTGTATTGACATAAATCATACGAATGAACCATTTTAAATGACTTTTGCAAGTAAAACCAAAATATAACATAAAAACAATCAAAAGGTTATCTCAAGATGGTTCAGAAAACTTTGTGCGAGGACTGCAGACCCCATACACAGCTATAAGATATATAATTAGGAATAAAACTGTAGTAAAACTAAGACTTTGGTAGTTGGAATCTACAAAATGTCGAAAACAACCTCAATCCGTTCGGTTTTTTTTTAACCTCATCGATTTTCATTTTCCTTACACACAACAGCTACATAGTTCTTTTGATAACTATACTACCATTGCGAATAACATACAACACTTTGTTTGTTATTGGTCAACCATACAAACGAAATCTGGCGGGATAAATTGGCAGTTTTCTTTCCCATTGCAACGAAGCACTCACACATTCTCATAGCTTGCTCGCTATTGGTTGCTTCGCAGGCGTCTGTCCTTATAACGGCGAGCTAACTCCTTCGCTCTTAGCTGGTACAAATTATTGCTACTACTACTAGAGACTAGAGCTACGTACATTCCGTTCACAAGCTTTCTCGCGTTTTCACATCGACGCTAAAGACTAGGGCATGTAATATCGGAAGGTTTTCAATTCCGATACTGATATCGGACATTTTATCTCAAAACCGGAATTCCGATATCAATATCGGAATCGTACGCATTGCGTATTTTCTTTAAAATTACACTATTAACGTAAAAAATCTATAAAAATACTGAAGATACTCAAGACTAAGAAAAAAAAAGACTCAAAAAACAAAGATTTTAATTGTAATTGTATAAAACTTGTACCAAAATGAAAACATAATTTTTTAACCATATGACATTCGAGGTCAGCAATCATGCTGAGATGATCTCTTCCTAAGATTTTGAATACAATGAGAACAAAAAAAAAAAAACGTTTAATTGTATTAAAAAAGTATATAAACATTTTGATTTATATTAATTTTTGATTATTAATTTACTTTTTGTTTAAATATTTTTTATAACAGTCTACCATAAATATTATCCATTTAATATTGTTTCTCCTTTTCCTCATTATACCAGTACAAAATACCTAAATGAACTGCTTTGAAAGAAATAATCATTTTAAAAAAGGTAAGAATTAACGAATTTACAGTTAGTATAGCTTTGTGACACGTTTAAAACATTTATCTTAGTACTCAAATTAAAAAAATGTCTTGTTACGAGATTCCGATATTGGCTTCTTCAATATCGGAATTTAAAATAGCGTATATTTCCTCCGAGATTCCGATATTACGAGATTCCGATATTCCGGTATTCATGCCCTACTAAAGACCTAATAACACCAAAGCTTTGAAAACTACTGCGCGCGGACCCCCGGGGAGTGGTCATATTTCGGTCCAAATGTAGCGTAATCATTTTTATATTTAGAAAAAAATCAAGAATCCGTACTAACTAGAAATTGATATGACTAATTAATAATGTGGGTGTTACCAATGAAACTAAAAGTACGTAGTTTGTATATACTATTGCCTGACTGTATTGTTTTAATGTTTTGTCCGTGTATATTTTCTGTAAGAGGTTGTTACTAGAGATGAGAATAACTGCTATTTTTCAATCGCATGCGATCACTGTTATGCTATTTTCGAACAACTGCGATTTTAAACTGCGATCGCATTTTCGTTGCCGGATCGCATATCATGCAACGGCAACGAAAATGCGATCGGCAACGAGAATGCGATTGGCAACGAAAATGCGATCGGCAACGAGAATGCGATCGGCAACGAAAATGCGATTGACAACGAAAACGCAGGATGTAACTAGACATGCAAGTTAGCTCTAATATCAATGTTAATATGGATATTTTTATTGAAGTGCAGCAATTATCGATATTTCAAAACCTTATACATTTTTTTTTGATAGGAGTGAGATCGTAATGCTTCAATGCGTTTCGTTGCTTTGCTAATGACAAGCTGTCACATGCGATCGCGTTTTCGTTGCTGACGGCAACGAGAATGAGATCGTTGCCGACGGCAACGAAAATGAGATCGTTGCCGACGGCAACGAGAACGCGATCGTTGCCGACGGCAATGAAAACACGATCGCATTATACATTCGTTGTGATTCGTTGCCATGAAATAACGAGTTTTTTTAAATGCGATTGTAAATAACGACCACCTCTAGTTGTTACCAGTCGCGGCATTGAGTGACGGTGTCGTGTGTCCGCAGTTCCAGCAGACACTGCAGGCGGAGAACCAGCGGCTCAAGGACGAAAATGGAGCCCTCATCAGAGTCATTAGCAAGCTCTCCAAGTGAGCCCCGCCCGCCACCCGCCGCCGCCCGCCGCCCGCCGCATCTGCGTCGCAAGCCGCCATTCATCAAAGTTTCCTATAATATACTTACTTTTACGACTACTTTACATAGTATACCATATGCTGTGGGAATTGAACTATTGTGGGACGCCTGTGATTGCAACTATTTAGAGATATGTTTTTATAATTGTTTGTGTAATTTACAGACATTTTATTGTTTTATTATTAATGGACGTAATGAGTGTTATTTAAGACTGTAGTCTGGAAATATTACATTACTTACTTTAATTTCTTGACTGGTCGCTAGGAAACTATCATTTGTTGGTTTAACTCTTTGTAACTTTCCAAACTAGTCAATATTTATATCAAACATTTTTTGGAAGCTTGATTTGGTTATTTATTTTCCGATTTAAGAAACGTACATTTATCAATAAAAACATTCAGAAACCAATATGTTTCATACGATACGAATCACCGTAGAACGTTCATAGAATAATGTATCTACACGGTTCCGACTATTCAATAACATATTTGGTTTCAGGTAGGCACCTATCGGTTTGTTTTTATCGCAATTATATTTTATAAATAACTAAAATTTATTTTAAACTTCTTCTTCTTAGCGCCTTACAATTTTATACGGAAAAATTAATTTGTTGTTTCACTAACTTCCTTAAAATTTTCCCCATTTTCTCACCTTTTAAACCTTCCCTGTACTACTACGAACATTTCAAAACCAAAATCAGCTAAATCAGCCCGGCCGTTCTCGAGTTTTAGCGAGACTAACGAACCACGACTCATTTTTATATATAGTAGAAGTAGATTGAAACTTGTTCATTTATATGTATATGCATTTCAATTTAAGTAAGAAGTGTCGCGAAGTTTTTATTTATAGTAGTAAACTGGCCGCAAAGGGACATTGAGGTAATTTGGTAATCGCTTTAATAAAGAAAGTACAGTAGTGCGTCGATTATCCGAACGTTGGTTATCCGAACGACCGCTTTTCCTAAATCGGTTCCCGGAACATTTGAGCGCGACCCGAGCGTGCTTCTCTCCCGCCTCATAGTAAATACATCTTGACTACAACATTATCTGAACTTTGTTTCTACAATTTCTTTGTTCATTAAGGCTTGGTGCTTCAAAAATTAGTGTTTTTGAGATTTTTTTAAACATTCTGAGACATACAAAATTGATGTCTTCATTCTGAAAAAAATATATGTGTTAGTTAAGGATCTAATCTAGTCATCATTAGGTTACAAAGGGAAACAGGATCTAATTAATTTTAGTTGATAGAAAAAAATCTCAATGTTACCCCTTTTTGTTCCGTTTTTTCAATTTTATTTTTAAACCGCTGATTGTTTTTATTTGATTTTTGGACTGAAAATTGCATCTCCTTACATTTTAGACATATTACTATAGTAAGAATTTATAAGTTTAACGAAAAGACAAAAAAAACAGCAAAAACTAAAAAAAACATCGTTTTCGCGCGGTCCGATGCCATGCCGCGCCGCTCCCTACCCCGTCAGTACCACGGCCGTTTAACCCTACTATCGAAACGCTAGCCATAGGCGCCATCTTGAAACTGGTCATGAATGACAGGCACGTTGCTTGTGATTGGCTGGTTTGAAAAGCCGGCCATCGGCCATTTTGGCTTGTTATAAGGGTCTATTACACCTTTCCTGAATCAGTCTCTGATTTCAGTCAGCCCTGATTCAGGACAGTGTAATTGCATTTAGAGAGCTAGCATCCGATTTAGCTACCGATTTAGAACAAAGACGTCCTAGCTCCAGTGTTGCCAACTGGATGAAATAGCAATCCACCAGATAGGGTTCCTCAAGTGAAGACTTACTCCCTTTGAGGGGGCTCGTTACAGTAAGGTGAGTGAGTACACCTGTGTACCTCGTATAAAACTCGTAAGCGGGCTCGTGAGGAGTGAGGCGTCGTGAGGAGTAAGGCGTCGTGAGGAGTGAGGAGGCGTACGTAGTATCTTTAGTTGGTCTGTGGTCAGTACCCTTGTGGCCACGGCCGAGGCCGGTTCTGTGTCAAATTTTTGTTTTCGCGCTCTCGTATTTCGTTTTATTTTTATTCAAATGTAAACAAGTTTTGACAACAGATGTCAAAACAATGAACCATCTGATTAGGATCTGTATGGAGCTGAAGAAACCAATTTTGATACCGATATTACACTTTTTTAAAACCGTCGCATTACAAACTTACCTTTTTTATTCCCACAAATAAAACTTTAATCATAGGGTCTATAGTTATATCATATCTTTTAATTCTGTGGCGCCGATAACACAATATTAATATTACATTAGCACAATATTACGTGGTATACTTAAATTGCCTACTTTAAGAAGGCAGTAATTTATGTCATAATAGAAAATGTTTCCTTATTATTTTTTGCTTTTCAGTTTTATTTTGGGAAATTCTCCCCCCCTCACTTCAAGGTTCACCCTCACCTCGATTCAACCTCCAATCGCTGGTCTCACACCCCTCAAGGTCAGACGACCTGGTGAAGGTTGCGGCCTATGTCCAGCAGTGGACGCTATCGTGTGAGATGATGATGATAATTATTATTATATTAGTCGGCGAGGTGCTTGGAGTCCTCCAGAAGAAGGCAGGTAGACGCCACTTACAATGGAACTGGGCCCTTAAGTCTCATCGCGCAAAACGTAACTATCGAATAAAAGTAGAGTAGAAACAGTACGTTAATCGCAAGAAAATACACATTTAGTAGTCTCGTAATCAATTTTGCTATAACTTTAGCAGTAGTATCGCAACAGATTGGAATTGACCAAAAAGGGTAGTCTGCTCCATAATAAGATAATGTTATGATAACGTTCGACTGACATTATATATGTCAATAATGATTGATATAAAGTGACAGTTGCGTAGTGCAATTTCGCTATTTAGGTAGGATTCACTATTTAGGTGAAAAAAAAAAACAGATTATTCTATAGCTTGCTATTCATATTCTATTGCTATACTATAATGATCCATCAAAGTTACGAGACTCGCAATTTTTGACACAATCGTAAGAGTAATTGTAGAATAATAATATAATAGAAGTATAATCGTAAGTTTAAGAGACTAGAGTCCCTGGTGGGGCGGGTGGTGAAAATTTTGCGGTTTTTGTAATCCAATCGTCGTAGGTCGCCAATTTAGAGAACTCCTAGGTCCGTCCGCCTGCAGTAGAAATAACTCCAGAGGTTGAAGAAGGGATGATATATTTACACATGGTTAGGTACACTATTTACAAGAAAATGAATGCGTGTGAATGTGTACAGCGGCTGAGATGAACTGCCTAGTTAACAAAAGTCAAATCTTCTTCTACTATAAATTAAAAAGTAACGGTATCAAAAATAAGTTTGGTTACAAAAAGGTTGGAGGAATGTTACTATTTACCGGGGCGTGCTGCGCCCAAATCTAATGTATAGCAATAGTATGAGACCGTTTACGAAGACGCGCATAGGCCTATGTTCGATATCGTTTAAGGCAACGCGTCGGCTCCCGCGCCCGCGGCGGCGGCGACCTTGGTGGCGCCCGCGTTGGAACCGCGCCACGCGACATCCCGCACAACACGCCGCGTCTTGCTAAAGGAGGCCTTAGGTTGTGATTTTAGTTCCAAATAAAAAAAGTTATCAACTCAAACTATATCGTTATTTGTTTAAAATTAAAACAACCAGTGGTGTTTTATTTATATTGAGAAAACACTACAAAAGGGTTTACTTTGATATTTATTTCTACAGAGTGAAATTCATTAGATCTTGTTACTTTTTAATAACTTGTCTAAACTGAATCCTACATCTATATTTTTCAGAATTAAGAAATCTGTTTTATATTTCTCAGATGGTTTAAAAAAACTCGTTATTACAAATACCTTACCTAAACGCAAATTCTTGTTAGCAGAAACGAAAATCGGAAAGAAAAATTGTGCGGTAGGTATAAACATCTCGATTTAACTTCGGCTTGTATGAAAAGTAATAAAATTTAAAACTGCCGCGACATTTCGCATTTCGACGCGCGCATGTCACAGCTGCGAGGCGTCCCCAACCTCATACCTAATTAGGTAAGAAGCTTCAAAGTAGACGTCCTTAAATATAAAAGGTATTTTATAAGTAAGTATGCTTTTCTTTAACGTGTACGTAAATGTGTATGGCTTAAACAATAACCCTCTTATTCATAAAAAATTAAAGAGCATTTTAGTTATTTGACGTATGTCAATTTAGACTGGATGTCACGTATTTACCATACAACAAACCAGAGAGGTAGACCTCCAGTAACGCTACTTAAAATCTACTGTATCTTTATGAATAAGCCGGTAAATATATAGATAGTTCGATTATCCGAACAAACACCTATGTCCCCCAATTAGTTTGGATAATCGACGCTCTACTGTATACTTTTTATTTGATATAAATTTTATCAAATAAAGTCGCTTACCGCTATCTGACTGTATATTATGCTCATACCTTAAGCTCATATCTTAAGCTTATATCTTATGCTCATATCTTTAAAACTAGGCCATGGATTTTGATTATTTTTTTAATAGATAGAGTGATTCAAAGGGAAGGCTTAAATTAACACATGCACAAATGTTAGGCGGTACGAAGTTCACAGAGTCGACTAGTTCAATTATTAATGATTGCCGTTTCGACCGCGCAACCAAGTTCTGAAATAAAAAAATGATTACGCTCAGATTCTGTCGAAATTTGTCAAAACTGAATGGTGAAAACCAGGAATTTGTCAAAGCATAAATAAAGAAGTTATGAAGGTTTGATGGTGTCCGCGCGAACGAAACAAGGAGAACCGCGCGGACATTAAGATCTAGACTTCTGGAAGGTTTAGAGACCTGGTTTTTTTTTTGTCAAAGCAAGGTTCAATTTGTCAAAAAATGTCGAATTAATAAAATTTTGGCTAGGTACCTCTAATACTTTACTAGATAATGACCCTTCAGTCCCATGGCCGCGCGAACCTCCAATTAAGATTCCTTTAGGTTCAATTATTTTCTTAACTATGCGTCCAAAACAGCCGCAATCGGTGTTTAGACCTTTATTTTAATTTGTCGAATCCTATGAAGGCCGAAGTCTGTTGTTAGTCACACAAAATCCCTGGAAAACTTAACGTTCTTTCCGCGCCAACGAAACGCTTCTTAATATGGTGATAACTAGTTAACTAAGCTAGACTAAGATATGTTTCATAAATCAAATTCTTTGACATTTAAGGCTCCTTCGAATGACACCTAGCTAGACCGCTCAAGCCCACTGCAGCGAGAGAAATTTAAAAAACTTTATCCTACTCAAAAAAGCCACCCTACTTAACAAATTTAGGAGGTAAAGTATATTATTTAAAATACTGAAAAAATACTAGAGACCCAGATTTTATGCACAAGGGAGCACTTTTTTCTGAAAAAAGCCTTTAGATTTTTTTTTGTTTTCTAGAGTGGCGCCACTGTTCGCGTAAAACGACTTTTAATTTAGGTCTTGATCGAAGGCTAAGTAGGTAGGCTACCTAAATAACTAACAAAAGAAATTAATGTTGACTTTATTTTTTAATAAAAGTGGGTTAAAATGAAATCTTAAATTAAAAGGTAAAAGCGAAGGGTCTTTTTGGTAGTTGATAATTTCTAAAGTAATAGACGTAAAGAAATAAATCTAGTTTTATTTTGAAGAACAACTCAAAAGCTAACAATAAAACACAAAAAAGTATCTTAATTTTTTTGTGGTAACTTTGAAAAACCATATAAAATGCAAAAAAAATTTTTTTTATTTGTTTCTCTCACTTTTAAAAAAAAGTAAATGCAATACTTGGTTATTTTGTTTCTATCTTAGGTAGCCTTACTACTTAGACTTCGATCAAGACCTTAATGAAGGTTCTGTGAACCTTAGATCTTTAACTGTGAATTTAAAAGTAAGCGGGGTCGACTTTTCCAAAAAAAATATTAAAATTATCATACTGAGGAGGAGGTGAGGCTGCGACCCCCCATATGCGGTGTTTTCGTCGATGAAATTGATCATAGAATACACCTTAAAGTTATTTTATAACTTCCCCGGACAACCTGTATAATAATAATACAACTTCGTACTGCCTTACCTATTACTATGTTGTGCATGTATTATACATTATAGTATACATAACTTATGATAACTTACTCTTGAATGACTCTATCATTTAAAACAAAACCGCATAAAAATCTGTATCATAGTTTTAAAGGTATAAGCATACATAGGGACAGACGCGGTATTGATTATACTTTATGATGTCACATTACTCTATAGTTATTTCAATGTCTTATTAATAACTTATCTGTTTCCTGGTTCTTTATACGATATTTATATTTTAGGTTTTATCGTATGTACCTAAATGTCAAACATGTCTGCGCTTTAACAGTACCTATGCATTGTTTTATTTAAAAAATGAATTACTCTACATTTTGTGTCGCTGATAGATGTACTATAGGAGTAGAATTATTTAGTTTATTTATTTGAGCTACAGGTTTAAAAATAATTGTAAAAGTGCATGCTACTTATTTACATATGCCAAATATGACATAGGCCTAGTATGAAATGCACATAATTTATGACGACCTTTGTGAATCCTGTTCAACTGTTTTTTTTTTATTTATCCTTTGTGTTCATAGTAGTAGAATACATATTCCTAATAAGATATAATATATTATTTCTTGGTAATATTTTGAGATTTGCGTTTAAATGGGCACCATGCTGCCCGAAGTGTCTCGTTCTACTTTTCTCTTTCAACTCATTCTAAAAACACGGACTTACTTTAAATCGAAATGGTTTACAATAAAATACATAAATAATATGTATATTTCTGTATATGTATTTTAAACTTAATAATCTTTCAATACTAATCTATTCTCCCGCTGCATCGCTATAAAAAATATGCCTGGCGAACTAAATTGAAAATAAAATCGTTTTTAACGGGCCATATGATGCGGATCTAGCCACTTCCGATAAATAATGATATCTTCTAAACCATGGCCGAAATCAATAATATGCGGCAATGACGCTCAGGATAATCGTGCTTAGAATTTTTAAGGTTCTGTTGTGTAGTTTTCAGGATAATGATCTTAGAAATATTAGTTTGATGCCTAAAGTGGCCCCTTTTAGTTTCACAGAAGAATTTTTTTAAGATCATTATACTGAAAGCTACACAACAGAGCCATACAAATTCAAAGCAAGATTATCTAGGGCAATTGTTTAGAAGATATTAATTATTTATCGAAGTGGCGCTAGTATCGCACCCGTTCGTTCGTAGTACTTATTGCCTGTATGTACTTAATCCATGCTTCTGATGTCTTCACGTGGTTATGTAAAAATATTAATAACTAATAGTCCAGGCAATAGGTAATTTTGCCTTGCAAAAGGTGGAGAAGAAACGGGTTTGACATAAATATTGTTTAGGTACAGGGGCCTAATAAAATCCAAGTTCTCGACCTCAGGGAGAGCTGGCGTGAGCCTCCATCTTGAATTGAATGTGACAAAATTAGTTTTTTTTAGAATAATGTCACAAAAGTTGACTGTGTGACAAAAGTGTCTAGGGCAGGGATGGCGAACCTATAATGGCACGCAACATAATATTTTGGGCACGTCACTAATCAATCACTGATCACAAATCGCGTTACATAAAGATGTTATAGGTATATAACAGGGATGTTCCGAACGTTCGCATTCGCATTTGCATTCGCGAATGATTCGCATCATTTTAACATTCGCTTCAACATTCGCATTCGCATCAAAAAGATGCGAATGTGATGCGAATGTGCCGCCATTGACACCAAGTTTCTTGTGTGAAGATGAATTACTTTAGGGGGATACCTAATGGTCCGGTGGGAAATTCACATTTATTCGCGTTTATTTATTCTGGCGAAATTATTTGTTTTTAATAAATTTTAAATGACTTCGCGTATGTAAAAAACCATTTCCCACATTTTGATACGCCGTTTTTGGATGACAGATTACTGAATTTGAGTAATGTGTGAATCTTGATTTTTTGTTTACGATAACTTCTAAGAATTAGGTTTATGTTTATATATTTTGTTGTATTTGTAGGAAGTCTACTTTTTTTAAATTATAATTTTTGCTTATTAAACGTGTTGATTTTTCTATGCCTAAAGTCTTTTCACTGACCTTGTCCAACATTCGCATTCGCATTCGCATTCGCATCATTCGCATGCCTAACATTCGCATTCGCATTCGCATTCGCGAATGTCTAAAATTCGACATTCGGAACATCCCTGGTATATAGGTAGGCACGAACAGTTTGCAAGATGACTTTCAGTTCAGTATGCATTCTGTTAAAAGTAACATCTTATAATCCTTACATAATAATAATAATACATCACACTCAGAGCCCCTAAATAGGTTGAACCTGTATCTAGGGTGCCCGAAACACACACAGAGACGAACATCACACCCAGACCGGAAACAAACATCGATATTCATCATATCAATATTCGCTCCGCCCGGGAATCGAATGTAATGTATGTTACACTAATAATAAATTACGCATATTTTTTAGTATGTAAATAAAGACTTGAGTGTATTTATAATTATATTTTTTCCAACAATAGATAGATAGGAACTTAATTGCAAATTTAACATATGTACTTATTTAATTACAATTTTCTTAAATTAATTAATTGATTGCAATGGGCGGCCTTATCGCTAAAAGCGATTTCTAATAATAACAAAGTCATTTCTAATAATAACAAAGTCAAAACTATTTGATGGCACGTCTGTGACCTCAATAAACACTTCTTTAGAAAAATGACACGTCGATGCGTTAAGGTTCGCCATCCCTCGTCTAGGAGAAGTATAAAGAAGACAAAATTCTTTACATTCTTTACATACATGTCTATTCTGTGTCTTTTAGGTAAAAAGTTACAAGCATATTTGCTTGACCAACCTGCGCAGAATCCTTACACAACGGTGCATTTTAGCCCAGCTTCTGCAGTGGTCAGTCTAGCATATATGCTTTGAAAATATGCTTCTAACTTTTTACCTATAAGGCTAACAGAATAAACATGTATGTATAGAATGTTAAGTATTTGGTCTTCTTTATACTTCCCCAAGACACTTTTGGTACACAGTTAACTTTTGAGACGTTTTTCGAAAAAAAAAACTAATTTTGACACATTTAATTTAAGATGGCGGCTCGCGCCAACCTTCCCTCGCCGTCGAGAACTTGAATTTTTATTAGGCCCCATAACTTAAGGCGGTATGGCGCGAATATCAATTTTTTTTGCGTGTTTTTATTATTCTGGCAAAAGTATTCATCTATACCAATATTATAAAGAGGAAAGATTTGTTTGTTTGTTTGTTTGTAACGAATAGGCTCCGGAAATACTGAACCGATTTGAAAAATTATTTCACTGGTACGAAGCTACACTAACCCCGAGTGTTATAGGCTATATTAGATTTAAAAAAAAAATTAGGGATCTTTACCTAAACTCAAATAATGTAACACAAGGTGCAATATTTTTTCCGTTGTTTACATATTTTGACAGGTGGTTTGTTGTTGTTGTTTGTTTTTTTATTCGGCCATTCTGGGCAATCAAAAGAACATAGTCTATAGAGCCAAGTCTTGTAGTATGTTATATTCTATGGCGTAACGAAGTAAGCCGGGACAGCTCGTTTTTTATAAAGTTTTAATGGCTTTCCCCACGGACTGAGCTAAACTTTTTCAGGCTCTTAAAAGGAATGAGAGGTTTTCAATTTAACAGCTCAGAATAATAATTTCTTTTTTACAAAAAGAGACCCGCCTTCAACAAACTGACACAAACATAATCTGAGAACTTCCTCGTTTTTGAAGTCGGTTTAAATAGGTACTTAAACCTTCTCCTCAATGTAACTCATACATTGTTGAAATCCGCATCAAAATCGGTTCAGCCAAACGCGAGAAAATCGCGGACAAACACATACATACATACAGGTCAAACTGATAACCTCCTTTTTAAGATTTGTACGGACACGATTGGCGTAACACTTGCGGTTTTTCTGTATTGCAAAATAGCTCTTGTTCTTTGGTTATACAGTCTAGGGCTGACGAAACCATAGACAAATCTGTTACTGCCTCCTAGTCCGTGACTGTACATAGCAGAAAATGATTAAATCCAAAGAGTCAGTCTATCCTGATCTCCCATCTCTCTGATATTGTGGTAGACACCGCCATCTACGGGCGTATTATGAAACTTTATTTTTTATTTTCTGTCACTTTGAAAACCCCTCATTATTGCCCAGTCGTCGGCAAATTATTTCGCGATGGAGACAGGTCGAAGATAGAGTCGTTTCTATTAAGAGCTACGTATACCCCGAACGCGTCCATACAAAAAGAGAAAACGTTTTGCCACTACTATGTAATTATTTTCCAATCGCCATAAAATTTTAGTATTTTACTAACACTAGGTTTGTATTTTTTCCTTTAAATTCGCTACAGCTACATTACCTCCTTCGTTCTGGATTCAAAAAAGTGCCCTCGCCGTAAGAATAAAACTTCGCTCCCTAGTGACACAATCTACTATTGTTTCCGTGTGTTAAGGCCCATTTACACGGAGAAAGTTTCTCGAACGTTTTGGGGCGAGAATCTTATACGATTATCGAAGACGAGAATCGCCATGCGATTATCGCATTCAAAGTGTTTACATTCAACCGAAAAATAAAAAAATCGCATACGAGTATGTCATACGATAATCGTAAGACGATTTTTTCCAGGGTTTCTGTTTACACTACAACAAAAATCGCAATGAGATAATCGCCTACGATTTCTCCACTTATCTAAACGCGTTCTCGTACATATGACATTTTTTCTCGTACATGCTAGAATTGTAGGAATCGGTTTGAACCGATTTGAAGGCGAGTTTTTCATTCGAGTTCATTGATTAGTGAACTCGAAAGACGATTGTTGTTTGTTTACACAGGGACATCCATTAATCAAAGGATACTGCGATGCGAGAATCACCCTTTTACATACGATATCGTACTTAAAGTTTACATGATGATATTTTTTTTCTACCATTCGAGAACTTTTATGTTCGAGTCGAGAAACTCTCCGTGTAAATGGGCCTTTACACTACTTTTCATTACCCACTATGAGAAAATTATATATTATTATTTACGATTATTCGGGTTATTGATTATCCATTCTTCCATCCATTATTCTTGTAGCATTTCTACTACTTCTAAGATTTAATTCTTACTTTCACTGTCACTTGACTTGAAGAACTCTTTGTACAGTGGCGGTCTAGGTCGCCGGAACACTTCCAGGTTTTCTGCATTGCAAAATAGCTCTTGTTCTTTGGCTATACAGTCTAGGGCTGGCCTCCTCGACCGCCACTGTACAAAACAAAAACATGCATTTCTTTCTCACAATCCGTAAAAAATTACGAAAACTTAGTTCCAGGTTCCGTAGACTAGTTCGCGCGTTTTTAATTTGATTTCTGTTTTTTATCCAGCCAGTACGGCCAAATTCAAAAAGTGTGCCTAAAAATTTATGGAAATCCTTTTAAGGCGAACTAAAGGGAATTAAACTAAATTACTTGTAACTTTTTACCTATACCTAGTACTTACTTGTAACTTTTTACCTATACCTAAGACTTACAGGTCAACTTGGATTTTTATTAGGCACCCATACCTAAACAAAATATGTATGTCAAAACCGTTTCTACTCCACGTCGCATGGCAAAAAAGACTGGACTAGTTCTCAATATACAATTTTTTTTCTTCAGTTTGCAAAAACTTTTTATCTTCTTTTTTACTTACTTACATGCATAGTCTAATTTTAGTTTTTCTTTTTTTATTTGACATAAATTACGGTCTACTTACTTCCAGATTATTCCCAAAAAAATAATAATTTTATTGTAATCGGTTGTTATACGGTTTTTATTTCGTGCAAATAATCCAATACAACACAAAAAAAAATTTTTTTTTGGCTCTGCTTATACTTTCACTTTGTTAGGAATACTAAATCTCTTTTCACCATGTATCTTTAAGGTGGTCCTTCTCGCTATGGCGCGAAATTCAAAATTTTTTTATTTATTCTGGCGAAAGTATTCATTTTTAATGAAGTTTATAATGAATTCGCGTATGTAAAAAACCTTCCACATTGTAATACAACGTTTTTGGAAGACAGACCTACAAATTTTGTGTCTAAGCGGTAAAAGGCCAAAAATCAAGTTTCTTGAATATATACAAAATCGGTAACTCTGTCTTTCAAAAACGATATACCACAATGTGGGAGATTGGTTTTTACGTACGCGAATTCATTTAAACTTTATTAGAGATCAATACTTTCGCTATAATAATTAAAAAACGTGAAAAAATTTGAATTTCGCGCCATACCGTGAGTTACCACCTTAACGGACAAATTGATTGCGGCCGTTTTTTGCATACCTAACAAAAATGTTAGTGGCGCCGACTTTTAAATAGATCTTATTTGAGATTTTTTTTTCATGCATTACATTACTGCAGTTTTTTTTTGTAAAATAAATTTTTACTTAGGTCTTCCGAGGGGCTTCCACATAAATTATTAATGGACGTCTAGTAAATTGCGGTCATAATTTGTTTATTAGAGTTATACTCAAAAATGATTTTGTTTAAATTAGATTATCACGACGAGTTCCCAGTATGCTGTGACGACAGATAGTCGCTCACGCTTCATAATGATGAAAAAAGTAATTGGCGATAACCGTGCCTTGGTATTAAAGTAGAGACCTCCATAGAATAAATAGCTACAACACATAATACAGCAGTCTGAGACTGTCTGTCGTCCGTCGCATAACGAGAGCGCGCGCTTAATATTGTTTAAACAATAATCATTAATTTTACTGTAGAAATTGTAGTATTGTTTTTGGGGTTGACAAATATTTTTACCTTAAAAATACAATAAAATTTGTGAATAGTTAAAGTAAAAATACATTTATTGATCAACTCCTTTTACAAGCATTTAGTTAAAATATACTAATACGAAAAAAGTACATCCTTTACTTATTAATATTTTATAACTAACCTGTGGCCTGCACCGACTTTCATTGGTTTTGCATACCAAGGTAGATGTTTATCAATATTAATTTTCCAAATAGGTAGGTTTCGCTGCTTTTCTTTGTAAATATAAACATAATTATAAAATACGATATCGCTGAGAATACTTATATTTAAAAACAAATGGAATTTGATAAGTGTTAAATTAAATAATTACCTATATAATGAAAAAATCCAACGCGATAAACTATTTAATTAACCAAGTAATTAGGTAGTACATTTACAAATTAGGTTGGTATATAATGTAATTTCCGGATCAACAAATAAACTTCGTTACTGTTTGATATTACATTGATGCCTAAGCGGTTATATACGATCTAGGATATACATTAAGTAACATGTACATAGGATTTATAAAGTAAAATAAGCACAGTATTGGTTTAAGTAAAGGACCGTGCTCGGTGAAAGATTAAAAAAACTTAACTGTAGGCAAAAATAACATTTTCTTATAAACTAAATCACGAAATAAAACACAATTTTATTCTATATTACCTATAAAACAAAATTAAGTTTTTCATAAAACGAAATAGTTAATTATGCATATAGGGTAAGTTTTAAAAGTAGAGAGATTTTTCGCGTGCCATAATTAAAAATCAAAATGTACGCGAGCCCTTAGGTTATGATATGAAGTTAGAAGAATAACAAAAGAAGGGAGGCCCTAATGTCTGATGTAAGGCACACCCTTTCAAATTTGGCTTTTATCGTTTTAATATCTTCTAAACTAAGGCAAATGTAAAAAATATGGCACACTAGACATTTTTGTTAAGTAGTCCTAAAGTAAAAATAACAAAAAAATCTACATAATTGTTTAAGTGACCATTTTTAGAAACACTTAATAGCTTTCTTTGTTGGAAAGCTATAAAAACAGTGTCCTAAAAATACTAGGCTAGATTATCCAGTGTCATACTGTGCCACATTTTTGTTATTTGCCTTAGGCCTCATTTACGGCGTTGTGCGGGTGCCGACGCGGGCACCGCCGCAGGCGACGCCGCGTGCGCCGTTGCGGGCGCCGCGGCGGTTTATATTTTTAAATAGAGTGGCTTTATGGACTATAGTCATGTCACAAGCACCACCAACAAAGAAAATGAAAAGCATAGCTTAAGTACGAAGGCAAGTTACCAGAATTAATTTGGCATCAATATCCCTAGACAAAATTATATTATCACTAAATTAGTTACTTACATTACGCACTAAGTAGTTTAAAATAAAAATAATTTTAACTGGTACATAAGTATTTTATAAAACTACAGTGAGGGGACAAATAAAAGAGAACTTAATCTAATAATAGATATGCAGTTCAGCGAATTTAAAATTATCATCACTTTGTAATTATGAAGTTAATCAAAAGCTGGTATATGCCTACGCTGGGTATCATATCAGCCGCAGGCCGCGCCCATGTCCTAAATTTATTTGTTAAGACAATATTAGTAGAGTATACTTACTAAAATAAATATTTATTTAAATATATTTCCAAAACATATACATCTTTGGTTCGATACCTAGTATGGGGTTGGTTACATACATTAATCATTTCGCCGCGATTTTGCCTTTCGATATATCAAAAAACTTAACGTTTCTTCTTAATCTATACCTACTTTACATTTTAAAAATAGTCTACTGATTTGAACACTCGTTCCGATAGAAAATAAAAATGGTAACCAAACCACTCATCAACCGCTTAATGTTTGTCAATTCATATTTACAGGTACAAGACTAAGGGGTGAATAAGAATTTATTTAAAATCGACTACTTCGTATGACACAGTTACCGATATTAGGTAGCCAGCAGGCAGCAGGTAGTTCAGCGTACCGCCACGCCGTTGATGGTGACTACGGCACTGCGGCCCGTGGGCTCGGGCTCGTAGTCGGCGTTGTCGGCCAGCCGCTCGCTGTAGGGCGCGTCGTACACGTTGTCTGGCACGTGGTCGTACAGGTTCCGTCCCGGTGCCGAGTCGTGCAGCGTGGCATAGCTCATCACGGCTGCGTTTTGGTCCTCCTTGCGCTCGGCACCCTCAATGTTCTCGGTGTTCTTCACCGGCGTAGCTTTGCGGCTGTAGACAAATATCACACTATATTGTTGTTAAATATTAGTATTATTAATTCATGTACGGTTTATCAATACATAGTATAAAACAAAGTCGCTTCCCGCGTCTGTCCCTATGTATGCTTAGATCTTTAAACCTTGGATCGGATTTTGATGCGTTTTTTTTTAAAGATAGAGTGATTAAAGAGGAAGGTTTATATCTATAATAGGTACATGCACAGAATAGTAATTGTTAAGGCGGTACGAAGTTTGCCGGGTCGACTAGTAATGAAAATAGGTAGGTAACTAGCTAGTTTTAGTTGAACATTATAAGAACTTACAGTCTAAGATAAATGACAGCAAGCAACATAAGTAAGAAGAGTACGACGCCGCAGCCGACGGCCACGCTCAGCGGCAGCGCGCCCGAGTCGGAGGCCGCGTGCGCGGCGACCTCGCAGCGCGGCTCCTCGCCCGACCACTGCCCGTCGTCTTGGCACTTGCGGAGGAAGGGCCCGGTGCGTTGGAACTGCGGCAGACAGTGGTACTCCACCGAGCTGCCGAACAGTGTAGACCCGTTCGAGATAATAATGCGCCCGTTCTCTATCGTGCTCGGAGACTTGCAGTCGATCGCTGAAAATTAATAGTTATTAAAACCTCCCATAAAATAGTAGATTGTATCACAAGAGATCATAATAATATTTTTACGGCAAGGGCGCTTTTTTAATCAAGAGCGAAGGAGGGATTCTAGAGCAGAATCCCGAGCCTAGCGAGGGATTCTTTAGTAGATTCCCGAGCCAAAAATATATTTTTCTTCCGTGTTGCACTCTACTATTCATCACCTACTATGAGAAAATTATATACTTACGAGCTTTCCCTGCTAACTTCGTTTCGCCATAGAATATAATATACTTATGTATAAGACTTGGCTCTGTTGTTCTTATGACTGCCCAGAATGGGCGAATAAAATAACAAAATAACCACAACAAACTTCCTGTCAAAATATGTAAACAACGAGAAAAAAATTGCATTGGGTTACATTATTTGAGTTTAGGTAAGGATCCCTAATTATTCTGTAAATCTAATATGGCCTATGTCACTTGGGGATAGTGTAGCTTCCTATCAGTGAAAGAATCTTTCAAATCGGTTCAGTATTTCCGGAGCCTATTCGTTACAAACAAACAAATCTTTCCTCTTTATAATATTGGTATAGATTATAATTATTTACGATTAATCGGGTTATTATCGGGTGATTGTCAGAAAAGTAAGATGATTCCCTGCTTGGGAAGGCACGTTAAGCCGTTGGTCCCGGCCGCAGTAGTGGTCGTTATAACCGCGGCGACAAGCTGGCCCCTTGTCACGTTGGTAATAAAGCATAAAAAAATCGGCTAAACGTGGGTCCGGCTCTTGAGCTGGTACCTCTGCCTAACCCTTCGGGGAATAAAGGCGTGATATTATGTATGTATGTATGTAATCGGGTTATTGATTATCCATTACATATCTTGCGGCATTTCTACTACTTTTAGTACTTAATTCTTACTTTCACTGTCACTTGACTTGAAGTACTCTTTGTAAAAAACATAACATAACCTCACGCCTTTTATTCCCCGAAGGGTTAGGCAGAGGCACCAGCTCAAGAGAAGTTTTAAAAAACAAAAACATGAATTTCTAAAAATCCGTAAAAATTTAGAAGTGTGCCTAAAAAATGTATGGAAATCCTTTTAAGGCGACCTAACGGCGATTAAAAAATACTTTAGGCCCCGCTATGAGCTATAGAAAACAACAACTTTAGCGCATTTAAAGGGGACTAGATTGGACTTTTCGAATAGGTGTGATGAAAATGTATAAACATTGTTTAGATGAAAGGTAAATTGCTATTGGATCAATTTCTTACGAATACACAGAGGAGGTTTTCCGCTCCAAGCGCCACGGGGCAGGCAGGCGCGGGTGGCGTTGCCGCGCAGCGAGTATCCGCGCTCGCAGCGGTAGTGCGCCTCGCCGCCGATGCTGCGCGTAGAGGTGGCAACCAGCAGACCTGTGCTCTCGCGTATCTGCACCGCCGGGTCCACGCATTTTATTTCTGTATTTGAAATAATAGTTAGGATTAGCCATGTTCAGATTTTCAACCACATGTCTGTCTTCATCTCTGATAATAAATACCTTTGCAATGTGGCGGGTCGGAGCTCCAGGTGCCGTTGTCCTGGCAGAGCCGCCGCGAGACGCCGTCCAGCTGCCAGTGCTCGTCGCACTCGTACAGCGCCGCTGCTCCGTAGTAGGTCGCGTTAGTCGCCAGCGTCACCTTGCCGTTCTCTAGCCGCCCTGGGTTGCCGCACTCCACGTCTGACGAATGAAACAAAATAATTAACATTGATGTTTTTAGATCGAGATAGTAAGTATTATGCACCTAGATTAGATATTGTTTTTAGATTAGTTATGGGTATTGAGTGTATAATTATACTTACATTGGCACCTGGGCGTGACGCCGCTCCAGTTGCCGTTGTCCTCGCAGGTGGACAGGCTCTCTCCCAGCACCTTGTAGCCGCGCTCGCAGCGGTACTTGACGAGCGCTCCAATCCGGTAAGTGTTTCCGCTGTTGGTGCTTACGGATGTTCGGATAAGCGTCCGGCCGTGCATCCGGTCGTTCCCTGTCACGGATACTATGCTATTTTCAGCTACGATAGGCTCAGGGCAGCGGATTTCTGAAAAAAAAAATAAAGGAAGTAAAAGTAAAGTACTTTAATTAATTACCTAAGTACCTATTAGTTAGGTACTTAGGTAAGTAATTAATTATAATTAGGTATCTACAACTTTATGATATAAAATTCTCAGTTTCACAAATTTTGTAAGTACAGTGGCGGACTAGGAGGCCGTAATAGATTTGTCTATGGTTTCGTCAGCCCTAGACTGTATTACCAAAGAACAAGAGCTATTTTGCAATACAGAAAAACCGGAAGTGTATATAACTTACTAGCAGTCCGTTCATGCAATGTAACATGTGTTTGGTCATTTAATTATGTAATAGGTAGTAGGTGGGCCAAAGCTAAAATAATTGGTGAGAGCAATACCTACCGCCTGCTTCAGCCCATTTGCCTTCTTTCACTCAATTTCAAAAACATGCCCATAAAATAGCAATCGACCGTTGAACATAATTATGATCTATTTTATTTGTTTTAAAGTTAAAAATTAATCGTTGTCTGTATCAATCAAGAAAGTAGGTAAGTAAGTATTTCACCTTCGCATCTTGGCGAGATGTCGGTCCACTGATGGTCCTCGGTGCAGGTGCGGCGCACGGGCCCCACCAGGCGGAAATTGGTGGTGCAGGAGTACTGGATCACGCTGCCCAGGTGCGTGGTGCCGTTCAGCAGCTCCGCCGAGCCGTACGGCAGCGGCGGCAGCTTGCCACAGTCCACGTCTGTGCCGAAGTTTAAACAATATTTTAAAAAAGGAAGGCCGTCTGCTCTCTGCTCTATTATTTATTTAGTTTTTGATTAATCATGCTTGACCATAACCATGACCAATTTAACTCAATATAATGACCTTTCTGATAATTTATGTTTTTTTTCTTCTAAGGATCTATCTAGAGCTGCAGTGCTGGGATCACGACATAGACTACAAACGATTCTAGCTCGAGACAATTCTCAATTTGTTTTGCTAATGTTAACTTACATTCGCATTTGGGCGACTCGGCGGACCATTCGCCGTCGCCCTGGCAGACCAAAGAGCGTTCGCCGAGCAGCCGGTGGCCGGCCTCGCAGTGGAACTCGATGCTGGAGTGCACGTTGTAGTCGTAGGCCTCCATGTAGCCGCCCGCCGGCACCTCGGGCTCCGAGCAGGTTATTACTGCAACGTTATCGAATGCACGCGCATGTAAAAAAAAAGTCTAAAGAGGGTTAGTAAGTAAGTAGGTTTACTTAGACTTAGGTATACCTGAAAAGTCGGCGGTTATGTCCAGGTTATGTCTATGTTCATTTAGGTTATGTTATTAGGGGTCGAAATATCAAAATGTTAAATATGTTTTCAATAGTAAAGTCAATCGGTCAATAAGAATTATAATTTATCCACCGAACAAAAATATTTTCTCGACGGGCCATTCAAAACTTGGCGGTAGCTATAATACCTACTTAAAGTGGGTCAACTCACGTTCACAGGTAGGTATGTCATGAGACCACTTTCCGTCGCGGTTGCAGGAGAGGGTCTCTGCGCCGGCGAGCCAGTGGTCCGCCTCGCAGGTGAAGTGCGCCACGGACCCGTACGTGGTGGTGCCGTTCAGCAGCCGGAAGGAGCCCTTGTGCAGCTGCGCGGGGGTGCCGCAGTCTACGTACTTGCAGGACGGGGGCGTCCCCGACCACACTCCGCCCAGGGTGCAGCTCACAGACTGTGATATTATTAATTATGCTACAGTGCGGTGTCGAGAGGATTTTATGTCTAAGTATAATTGAAATAAATTATAGGGATTTTAGGTTACCTAATTGAAATTGTTTAGAGACCGAGGGGAGTTGGAACATTTTTCACATTTTACTCGATATCTTTATATTTATAAACACAAATGGTATGAATTATGTACCAAATGTTAGCTTATTTCTTTATGTAATCGATACCATATACAATAAAGGTATAAGTATGAACAATTTAGAATAAAATCTATTAGAAGGTAACAAGTCATTTTGTTCCAACTCCCCTCATACCGAGTTGAGTCGGAACAGGGGTCGAGGTGAGTTGGAACATAGTAGGATCAGTACATTTTTGTGCTAGATTAATGTCGTATTAGGTAAAACATAGGAATTATATTTTAAAAAGAAACATTATATTTTAACAATAAGAATGAAATTTATGAAATAATTTTAAGCAGACCAGATTTATGTTTATTTTAAAGCAAAATACGATCTTAAAACAAAAATAACTAAAATATTTTTATTCTGGAAAACTTAAATCCGTTTTTAAACAAATACAAATAATAAAATTTTATTAAAACCTATATAAGTAAGTATACTTAACAACTTTTATTTTTAAAATAGTAAAGTAGATAGAAACTAAAATCATTCTCAAAGTTCCATCTCCGAAGTAGGTAGTCTTCGTAGTTCTTACAGAACATACTTAAAGAACGGAAAAGTTTAGTAACTAATATAAATTATGGAAAACATAGGAAAATTCGAAATTAGTAACAATATTTGCGTTCTAGACATTGTTTTTTTGCTCTTGAATATTCTCAATCACACCACATAATAAACTGACTTTCACCTCTTATAATCAGTAGGCATCCTAAAACAAAATAACAAATCAAGATGCAAACAAACAAACAACACCGCCATACGTCGCCCATACAAACAGTAAACGAGGTGAGTTGGAACAAGCTGTTCCAAATCTCCTCAAAAAATCATCCCGATTTTTGTAAAATTATAAAAACATGAATAAATAAATAAATATAAATAAACTTTTCGAAGGCAATGGAATGAATCCTTATTATTTAAGCTTTTGAAAAAAATATTCCACACACAAAAATTTAAGTAAATTTTGTAAATATAGGTATGACAAAAAACAGATCAAAACTTACTTTTGTCGATTTTTACGACATCAAATACTGATAGCCAAAACGGGGCGCTTGTGGCGCTACGAGTAGTAAACTGAAGTAGTGGCAACTGAATAGCCTTTTTTTTTAACGAGGGGAAATGCCTATCGCATTTCCCGACGCTCGGGGGAGCGTCGGGGGTATGTGGGGCTCGCACCCACTAAAACCCCCCGGCGGCCGTCTTGGCGCTTTTGGGAGAACCCCGGGAACCAACCACACATTATAGCGTCCGAAGTCTTCCCACGCTCAGCTACTATCAGCTTCATGCTCGGGGAGGGCATCTTTGGAGCTGCGGCGGCACAGTGCCACAAGCTGTGCCGCCGCCCATTTTAGGGCCGTTTGATGAGTGTGTCGGGCCCCCGCCCTTCAAACCCACGACCCCAAAGATCCCTTTTAGTCGCTTCTTACGACAGGCAGGGCATACCGTAGACCTATTCTTACGCCCGGACCTACAGGGCTTTAACTGAATAGCCTGCGGGTGATGGTAAGCAGTTGCTAGGCGAGAGCGGTAGGACGATAACAGCTTTAGGTTTTTTTTAAAACGCGTTGTTCCAACAGAACTCTCCTCTGTTCCAACTCCCCTCGGTCTCCCCTACTTTTAAACTATATATTTTTTATTCTTCGAAAAATCTATTTAAAACCAACTTCTTATCTATCACCGATAAATATGTTGGTATCAAACAATACCTGATCGAAAGAGATAAGTAGGGGAGAGTGGGGAGGATTCGTGCAAAGGGATAGATTCGTACAGTACCTAGCCATCGAGCATCTTCCTAGTTCTGTGGTAGCCATATCTCCTAGGTACATCTGAAACGTTGACACGCTCGTATTTGTGTGCGGGACTCCTAATATTAGAAACGTAGTGAAAACCTTCTCTCTGATATTAGGCATAGGCTACCCCCGGGGCGGGGGGTAAGTGTGCTCACTAACTTCGCCAGGACTGGACAAAACGTGATTTCGCGACGCTTAAGTAATTTTCCGATTGGCTTTATAACACGATTTAACCATATATTTTTTGTTTTTACTGCATTACCGATTTTAACTAGTGTTTAAGCTATTTCTGTAGCTTCTTTTATTTATATTCATTTGGAATAGAGTTAAATGGTTTTTTGTATTGAATTAATGTGTTGGTTTTTTGTTTTGGGGTACATTCCTACAGTGGTAGGTGGGTTACATTCGTACGCTATTAAGTATGGAAAATTTACTGGAAAGTCCAGGATACTCCTGAAAACCTGCTAGTTTGGGATAAATTGGAGAAGCACATTTATAGTTGCCACAGAAATCAAAATCACTGCTTTTTACACAAGTGATCATCCATAGTCATCATCTTATAAAATACGTCCACTGTTGGATATAGGTAGGTTTTCATCAAAAGGTTAAACTTTTGAGGCTGGTTGATTTTACAGTTCAGGGACTCTAGTCTCTTAAACTTACGATTAAACTTCCATTCTATTATTATTCTACTATTACTCTATTACGATTGTGTCAAAAATTGAGAGTCTCGTAACTTTGATCGATCATTATAGTATAGCAATAGAATATGAATAGCAAGCTATAGAATAATCTGGGATTTTTTTACCTAAATAGTGAATCCTGTTTTATGTTGTGAATGTGAATCCGGACGGGCGTAGTGCAACTGTCACTTAATATCAATCAATATTGACATATATAATGTCAGTCGAACGTAATCATAACATTATCTTATTATGGAGCAGACTACCCTTTTTGGTCAATTCCAATCTATTGCGATACTACTGCTATAGTTATAGCAAAATTGATTACGAGACTACCAAATGTGTATATTCTTGCGATTAACGTACTGTTTCTACTCTACTTTTATTCGATAGGTGTACTTCAAGCTGTAATCCTCATCTTTTAAATCTTCGCTAAAACAAATTTTAAGAATGCAAATAATTAGTCATGAATTGATCCAAATTGGTCCACAAAGTAAAATAATTAGTCCACTTATACTTTAGAAGTTATAGCCAAATGTTTGTGAGGATTATGGCTTGACATTCAAGCTGTAATCCTCATCTCTGGTCCAAGAAAACGGTAGGGTCTATCGACTTGGTTCAGGTCTAAATAATTAGTCCTCAATTGATCCACACGACATGCCAAATCTCAGAATTGGTCCTCCAGAGGTTCCGAAGTTATATGGGCATCTTAGTGAGGATTATGGCTTGAACATTTGGCACCTTCAATTATCTCCGGAACGCCTATAGCTATTGGTTTGAAATTTGGCCAAAAAATAATCCTCAATTGGTCCACCAGAATCATAATCATTTTTAACTAGGTTTTCTTTGAAGAAGTACGTTAAAATCATCGGTTTTACTTTCCCATACATTGCGATCCATGTACAGTTGTGCACAAAATAATTGATAAACATTGATATTAACCGGTTACCTAAACGATTCTTTAGAAGAGTAAAGTGGGTAAAGTATGTACTTATTATTTTGACGAGTTCCCAATTACGTAAATGTACTTACCAAGATATTTAACCAAAAAAAACCTTTATCTATGATTTATATTTTTGCATGTACTTCAATTAAAAGTTTACAATAGTTTCTTTTCTTACTTAACTTAATTACAGCACCGTTTATTTTGCTAAAATTATTTAGTTTTAACAAAATCACAGTTGGTTCAAGTGTAAATAAAACAACAACAAAAATTTGTTATGTACTTGCGCTTGCACCCCTCTTTAATTAATTATTTAAAGTAACCAGTGTTACTATGTTTGACATTATGTGTCTGTGTCAACGTAAATTGCTATCTATGTGTATGTATACATATTTTTATTATTTTGGATGTAAGCAATAATAATTAAGCGATTTTGTAAGGGCGACATTGGATCTTTCTGTCCATTACGCAAAATGTGTTTTAAACGCGGAGGGGAGACGGAGCTGCGGGGAGTAAGTAAGTACTATTTATATTACTATTATTAGGTACCTACTACTATTGTATAAAATACTAGTCGACCCGGCGAACTTTGTACCGCCTTACCTCTTACTACATTGTGCATGTATTATACTATAAACCTTCTTCTTGAATCACTCTATCTGTTAAAAAAAACCGCATCAAAATCCGTTGCATAGTTTAAAAGATATAAGCATACATATGGACAGACGCGGAAAGCTATTTTGTTTTATACTATGTATTGATGATATTGATGACAACAGTAACAAACAACACAGTGTAAGGGAAGCTTACGTCTACTATCTCTATATGTATATATTGTAACACTGATCTCTATGTTCGATTGCGTGCACGCTGCTTTTGAGTGGAGACAAGGATAGCGCTATTTGGCCAATCCTGGGTTGAGACATCATGCGAGATACTCCTGTAGAGTTACATTAAATAATATATACACGAGTATATCGCCTGACGCGCGTCGCGGGACTGTTGTCTTTATCAACCCGGTATTGGCCAAATAGCGCTATCCTTGTCTCCACTCAAAGGCAGCGTGTGCACACGCAACTGCGCACTTGAAAATAGAGCCTGGTTCTCGAATGTCGAAGAGCTAGTATTAGCTAAACTAGAACAGTACTAGAATGTAGCTAAAACGGGTATATTTGTAGCCAAAATCGGGAGATGAAAAAAAACAATGTAAATACTTGATAAAATTATTTCGTTTATTTATTAAAAGTATAGTTTCGCGCCATACCGAAAGTTACCACCTTACCATAAAAAACTGTGATTATTGCAATGAAGCAACTGTGATTATTAAAACATTTTTTTTTTGTTATTATTATAATTGAACTAACTGAGATTATTGTTAGTTATTAAAAATAAGTAAGTAAGTATAAGTATTGTGATATAAACGGTGATTTAATTAAGTTAAGTAAGAAAATACACTATTGTAAACTTTTAATTGAATATATACTTACAAAAATTTAAATTATACATAGAAGTTTTTTTTGGTTCATTAATGATTCACCTGCAACTAGTGATAGCAATTAATCAATCAGGCTGTCTTAAACATAAGTACATAGCGAAAACCAAACCCACTTTCACTTTTCTAAAGAATCGTTTAGGTAACTGGTTAATATCAATGTTAATCAATTATTTTGTGCACAACTGTACATGGATCGCAATGTATGGGAAAGTAAAACTGATGATTTTAACGTACTTCTTCAAAGAAAACCTAGTTCGAAGTGATTATAATTCTGGTGGACTAATTGAGGATTAATTTTTGGCCAAATTTCAAACCAATAGCTATAGGCGTTCCGGAGATAATTGAAGGTGCCAAATGTTCAAGCCATAATCCTCACTAAGATGCCCTTATAACTCCGGAACCTCTTGAGAACCAATTCTGAGATTTGGCATGTCGTGTGGATCAATTGAGGACTAATTATTTAGACCTGAACCAAGTTGATAGAACCTACCGTTTTCTTGGACCAGAGATGAGGATTACAGCTTGAACGTCAAGCCATAATCCTCACAAACATTTGGCTATAACTTCTAAAGTATAAGTGGACTAATTATTTTACTTTGTGGACCAATTTGGATCAATTCATGACTAATTATTTGCATTCTCAAAATTTGTTTTAGCGAAGATTTAAAAGATGAGGATTACAGCTTGAAGTACACTTCGATAGTTACGTTTTGCGCGATGAGACTAAGGGTTGACATGTTCATTTAAACAGCAGTTTTTCAATTAATTTTGATAACAATAAAATATTTTATTTCAAATAAATTTCCTCTCTTTCAAATAAACCCTCTGTACAAAGCTACCCCACTCGTGGGGTGCTTTCGTACGAATTCCCTTTTTTTTCAGATGAGCAAATTTTGGTCAAAATTGGGTTTTATCTAAAAAAAAACTTTTGTAATAATATACCTACCCAGATATGTTCATTATACATTAGCCTTAACCCTTTAACCGCCGCAGTCGTATAATATCCGACAGCTGATTTTCGTGCCCAAAGCGCCGCCGTCGTATATATCCGACCAGATTTTAATTTGTTTCTACAAAGTTACTTTATATTCATTTCAACCACAAAAACATAAAACAAGGTATGCTGCAGCTAATCACCAATATGCCAATCTATTTTGCTTAGATAAATACTATAAAAATAATTTTAAACAACACCAAATTCTACGTCGCTCAATACAAATTTTGCATGCACCTCCACCGCCGCAGTCGTATTTATCCGACAGTAGTGAGGTGAAAATGTTGCTACCATTCTTTCTGCTGGTCCAATTTTTTATAAATTTCAAACGAATATTATAAAACCAAATAACTGCTTCAAATTTCTATTAAACCTAAAAATACTTTTTATTTGATATCTTTGATTTTAGCAGTGAGTATTCTTTGTAAAACAACTTTTATTAGGACAGTAGGGATTGCAAAAATTGTAATGATTACAAAAATAACATAATTTTAAAACCTCTGTTTTCAGGTTTTAGCTTTTTAGATTAGGTAGCTATGTGTGTTGCCGCTATGGGTAATTGTATTTTAGGATGATCAAACGAGCTCACCTGAGTGAAGTTCGATCATTATTGTACGAAGGCTTTGTATGAAGATGTATATTGTTAAACATGCAGCTTCTCCGAGTTGCTTGGCACCTTACGCGCTTTAAATCCTTCCCTATACTAAAAAAAAAACTACAATATTGATTGTCTATGGTCTAGCTGTCAAACGTCATTCTTTAGAGCCATAACGAGCTTGACTCACAACTTGGGTTACTTACAAATTGTAAAGGGCGGGCGGGACAATATACATCTTCATACAAAGCCTTCGTACAATAATGATCGAACTTCACTCAGGTGAGCTCGTTTGATCATCCTATTGTACATCGGCTTTGTATTCGATGTATATTGTTAAACATGCAGATGTTCAGAGCCAATAATATATCTTAAAATAAAAGTTGTGAGGCTTCTATCGAAGATAACCCCTTCTAATATAGGAAAGGACAAACAGATTTGTTTGAAAACTTAATTAAGTTGTTTTATATATCCTTAGTAAAGGAACAAGAAAATTCATCATCATCATCATCAACAAATTTGTTTTGAAACAGATTTGTTTGAAAACTTAATTAAGTTGTTTTATATATCCTTAGTAAAGGAACAAGAAAATTAATTAAAACTTTAAAGAAAATTTAATAAAGTTAAAATGTAATACCTATTTAGTATCAAAAACGGCGTATTAATACCGCTTCTTAACTAAAACAAAAAGATATCACATGAATAGCGTTGTATGTGAACCTCTACATAGTTCAAGACCTACTGGTTTAGTCAACTGTCTGTCTAATGACACACCTTTAGCTCTAGACTTGGTGGTTGCTAGATAGCTTGTGTTGTCCTGCAAACACCTTAACTTTCAAATTTAAAATTAAATTATTCTACATAGGATACAAGGTATCTCTTATTTCAAGTCTCATATCATTATTTTTATTAATATAGTATCCTATTCGCAAGAGGCGCAGGCAAAAAACAGTCCCCAAAAGGACAGACCAGTCTGCATAGCAAAACATTGTACGTAGGTACGTCATGCTACACGAGCCAGACAGCACCCTGCCGCGGCACGCCTTCGATCAGACCCATCATCGAAGCCAATGATGGAAGCCGCCAGGAGACGCACTCAAAAAATATCATCTTATTTAAAAGATTCTACTCCCTTTTTACCCCAAAATAGCAAAATATTTTTGGTCCAGCATCCTATTGTTGATGAGGTCACAGATTTGTGTCGTTTTTTGAAAGAATTAACAATGGGGTTTTTTACGAATGTTTTCTCAAAATCTCACAGAAGTTTTACAGAACAGAAGCTTTGATTAATTTAATTTGGTTTACAAAAAAATCTAAGACTCAATGTCTTAACAATATCAGTGTAACTTTATGTATATTGAAGTCTGTATTTATTTAGTTCTAGTACTTTACTTTTTAAAAGTGAATACTTGTTCTGTGTAGCAGTAGCTACTTAAAGCTTGTAACATGACTAGTAAGTTAATACTTGTTCTGTGTAGCAGTAGCTACTTAAAGCTAGTAACATGACTAGTAAGTTAATACTTGTTCTGTGTAGCAGTAACTACTTAAAGATAGTAACATGACTAGTAAGTCAATATTTGTTCTGTGTAGCAATAGCTACTTAAAGCTAGTAACATGTTTTTTGGTTTAAATAAACAATGACATTAATATGGCAATGGTGGTAGGTCTTCATAATACAATCATCATCCCCTATTTTAGAGCCACCATTCAACATAAAATCAAATTTATAAAAATTTGAAGCACCTGAATTAACATTCTTAGGAGGAATGTGCATTTATATGGAACAAAAAACAAAGAATGGATCATTGTTATTTTTATTATTGTATTGAGTTTGCTCAATGCTCACCGCTGAGGACTCAATTATAATTTCTACAAATGACAGTAGTAGTACTGATATTTTAAGCCGGTATTGCTAGAGCATATCTCTGTTTCTCTATTATCTGACAATGAAGCAGGTCTCTGAAAGGTGAAGATAATAATTAAGAAAGGTTTCTTTCAGGGTGTTGCAAAAAAAAAAAACAAAAAATAATCCATAACAGAGAACCAACCATGAGTTGTGATAACCATCATTATGCTGGTAACATAATTAACACTAGATACGGTAAATCAACATTCCAGGATTTTTGTTCCAGTTTCCAAAATTCACCCATGCATAGCAAGAAGCTGGACAAGCTTCTACTAATGTTACATATGAAGTGTCAAAAGTAAGTAAATTGCGAAAATGTTTTGGTTTGGCTGGGCATAAGAATACTGAATTCAAGATGTTTGACTAATTGAATCATTGTAATAATGAAAAGAGTTATTAAAAACTTGCATCTAAAGAAGCGAAAAGAAAAGGTTTGTCAGAATCATAGCAAGTAGAAATCAATTTTCTCTGCCTACCCCTATGGAAACAGGCGTAGCGATAAGTATGTTTGTATGTATGTATGTACATATCAATGTACATATATGAACATTTATAGAAAGTGTTTGGTCTAAACAGCTTGTAAGTACTCAAAAAACACACAACTGTTACTAATACCCCTTGCTGGCTCAAAAACTTGGTACACATTTGTACAAAAATTCCATGTATTACATTCTAATGCTGTGAGCGTAGCAAATATGAGGGTAAATGTGATAATTAGATGTGATAATTTTTGTTAACTCTTCATGCATTCGCATTTGTCTGTACATAATATGTATTTGTATAAAATTATATTTTTTTCATATATTTGTAGAATAGATTTAAAAATTTACAAAATAAAGGCTTTATTGATGTAAGAAAGCTAAAAACCACTTTCCTTATGTACTGTAGTGAAACTGTACACATCCATAAGGATGTGTCTGGAACTCATGTAAATGTAAAAATCATAATCTTAAATGATTTAAACCTCTAAATGTCCTGCGCAATAAACTGTATATAGTTTTATGCGTTTGAGGGTATAAGTATAAATTCGACGTGTAAAAATACCACTGTTATAAACTGATGAAATATTTCAAATAAAATAAACCATGATCACCAATTTGGTACTTAGACATGATTTTTATATAACTGACTGGCTTGATTAAGTCACACTTTTAACAATCCGATTAAATTTTTGACTATATCCATTACTTAATTTATTTAAAGATGGTACTGTGGGCAATGTTAAAATATTTTAAATGGTTTTAATTTAACCATAATACTGTGTTCTTGAATAAATTTTCAGAGTCTATTGATGGTACTCTGGGCAACGTTAAAATATTTTAAATGGTTTTAATTTAAACATATTACTGAGTTCTTGGACAGATTTTAAGATTCTATTGAATGAGAAGGTGTAGTTATACCCTTAACATACATAACCCAAAATAAACAAAGTATAACACAGATTTTTCCTTTAGCTGGAAATAAGCTTGCCACCATGGTTACCTCTATTTGTCAGAAGGAGCATGCCGCTTAGACAGGGCTGCGTCTGGGTCGTTAGGCTGTTGCCTGCAAAACCCTATGGTGGTTCTAGTATTGGTAGTTCCTGGCTACCAGGGGTTTCATGGGTTTCCCCATACAACAGTGCAAACCAGTATGGTAGTAATGGGATGGCCTGATAAAGTTTTCCCATTCAGGGTTTGCAGGTGGCTTTTTGCATATAGATTTTTGCATTGTGTTGACTAAATTGTCATTGTTGCAATCTTCTGTTGAAGATCATGGCCAAAATAAGGAACTCGTCCCGCAGTACATCATTGACTAGATTCAAAGAATGGTTTCTCTAGATTAGACATGGTAAAATTTATTCTTGCTTTTGTTTGAATAGAATGCAAGACAGCAAAGATCCTGACTGCATCGCAGTGGGGATATAAGTTTCAGCTGGTCTATGTTTTAACTCGCTGTTAGTGTTGCAAGAATTTTCCCATAGCATGGGGAGTTCCAAAACAAATTGATTTTGTTTAGTTTAAATTCCCTTATCCACAAGGTATACTTAATTTTCTGGGAAAAGCTCTTCCAAAAGTGTGAAGTTTGAGCTTATTTCTTTGGGCCAAATTAAGGTTGTTGGGAAGTTGGTATCTCCCTCAGTGTCACTGATTGAACCTGAATGTTATGCCTGCCTGTAGTACCACTGTATTAACTTGCTTCGGAGAAGATAAGTTTTCTCCATCCTTTGTTCTATTGGCATTTGTGCCTCATGTTGATTGTGATTCATTTGAGTAAATCTTTGTGATTTGATACTTAAGAAATTGTAGAGCACATCCATGTATCTCGTACACAGCCTGTGTCTTGTTCAGAAGACAAAAAATATTTTGCCGCCAAAATGTCTGCGCATAGCGTAATAGTGGGTTTGTTAACGACCAAAAGTAATATTTTCTGCATTAAAGCATGAAACTTGGCACACTTGTTGCTTATGTGGCCCAGACTGAGAATCGCCCGGGAGGGAGCGGGATACCCCCCTCTGGGGGGCGGGGGGAGGGGGTGAAGTTTCCTTCTACCGCGCGCGCTATCGATCCCTATTGCTGCTATTTTATAGCTACTAGGGCAAGTGTGGTGTCATTTTCGGATAATTTAAGGATGAGGAATCCATTTCTGGAACATTTTTTTTTACATTTCTATACAAAAAAATTGGAATTTACCATAAAATAGATAATTGTCGACGCAAAAAAAAATCTTCTAATGTCGATATTTTTTGAATGAGTATAGATATCAGCAAAATAAAAATATATTTGAAAAGCTGCATTCATGCAGTTTTCAAAAATATAGGGTTCGATATACTTTTTGTTTGTATTTATGTGTTAAAAAAAATTGTAAACACTGCGCGGAAGAGGTTGTAAAAATATTTAATGCCTAATTTCGGTGTAAAAATTACTTGGTTACTTCAAATTACTACCAAATACTGAACAGGGTCATTCAGCCTGTGATAAGTAACAACTTTCTGTATTTAAACATAGGTTGTATAGGTACAAAAAAAATACATTTCTCATACATTATCTACCCAATTAGCTGACAAGTATGTATGAAACATATGAATTTTTTGTGCTTTTGCCACTGGGAAGAGTTGTTATTTACGATATCGCAAGACAGCTTCAGGAAGCGAGAGCATCAGAAGTGGACCTGCATAAGTCCCGACGGTGCACTTAAAAACGAGATATACTTCATCCATCATGTCGACATAAAACCGTATATTGAAAGATGTCTGTGAACAACGCGGTTAAAACCGGAAGCAATCACTGTTGGTACACGACACATTGACATCAATGTTAAGCTCGAAAGGTCGCAACTGGTAAAGTCTCGGTGAGACCGGCAAAACCGGCAGAATAAAACCCAAACTCGGAACTCTTTCAATTAGAACTCCAAAACCGTTTCTATTGCCTAGGGCGCAGCGTGGATGATGTAAATGATGGGTTCTTGAGAAGTTGTCAATGCGGTTGGAGGTAATTACTTACTACTAAGCACACTTCATCTGATCGAGAAGAGGTGTGAAACGTCTCAGCAGACAACGGCACCGTGGAGGCATGCGGTTGGAGGTAAGTAACATCGACGTAGGATCTCATCATATCCGATCACGCAGGGAAACAGCTCTTTCCTTGTCCTTATCCTCCAGTGACCTTGTACTTTCTAATTAGGCCCGTTGTTTGCAGGCGTATCCCGGTTCCGTAAGTTACCACTGGTAACGCACATTGTTCAAAGACTTGTCTTGAGGCACCTCTTGCCTCAAGACAAAACTTGAACCTGCCACTCGGATGAGCATCGTTCAGTAAGCTTATTCAAGTTAAGCTAAGCATCCCGAACGATGCTCATCCGAGTTGAAGTCGATGTCGTGTCGACTGTCGACGAACAGTTTGTCCCAGGTATGTATTCTTTTACAACTTCGAGTGTATTTAGTGTATGGTAGTCATTATCTTTGATTTGGAGTGGATTGAATTGTTCCTACATGGGCGCTGAACATTATCTTTGTTATGTCCATGTTCATTCTAATACCAACTCGATCGGAAGCCCAACTGAGGTGAGGACATCGAGCATTGTACTAGATCCTTCGCGGTCTGGGCCATAACTAGTAACTAGTGAGTAATGTTGTCGCCGTTTATAATGATGCCTAGTTCCTTCCAGTCCAGAGTCTTGAAGACATCCTGGAATGCAGCGGTTAACAGTTTTCGGGGAAAATGATTAGCGTAAAATGAAATTGAAGAATTTCTGACGGGCCATAAACGCTGGTTTTACCACTTGCCTTCTGAAGTTCGGCTGTGATGAAAGAAAGAAATAACGAAAAAGAAGGAAATCATTTATTTACAGCAGCCTTTGTCACGCAAACATAACAATGAGACATACATTCAAACATATTTGATGCGACTTTACATGCAGTCTTGTTGTTTGTAAGATGTTGACGGCCGAGATGTCCTCGGTATAGTGTCGGGTCCATGTTGCTCTCGGGACCTTATCTTGACTGTCAGTGATGGGTTGTCGTGTCGACGTGTATAATAGAAGTTCTGTCCATAGAACTTCTCGAATTCCCCCACAATCTCAGGTGTGGATATAGTACTCTACCAACCATCCTCGGTCTTCAGCCATGCAAGCTTTGCCGAAAAAATAGATCTCGAGCAAAAACTTTGAAGGCTTTGTTTCGGTCTATGGCTCTTCCTTCACCTTAATATTTTTTGTACAAAATCGCCTGATGTCTCTTGTAATTGATATAAAGATCTGTCTCTTCAGCTGTCTGCAGGCAAAGGCATCCGGTGCCGTTGTCTGCTAAGACGTATAACGCCTCTTCTCTATCAGATCAAGTGTGCTTAGTAGTAAGTAATTACCTCCAACCGCAGTGACACTTCTCAAGAACCCTTCATTTAAATCATCCACGCTGCGCCCTAGGCAATCGAAACGGTTTTGGAGTTCTAATTAAAAGAGTTCCGAGTTTGGGTTTTGGTCTGCCGGTTTTGCCGGTCTGAGTGTAGACTTTACCAGTTGCGACCTTTCGAGCTTAACATTGATATCAATGTGTCCTGTACCAACAGTGATTGCTTCCGGTTCTAACCGCATTGATCACAGACATCTTTCAGTATACGGTTATATGTCGACATGATGGATGAAGTCTATTTCTCTTTTTTGAGTGCACCGTCGAGACTTATGCAGGTCCACTTCCGATGCTCTCGCTTCCTTAAGCTGTCTTCCGATATCGTAAATAACAACTCTTTTCAGTGGCAAAAGCACAAAAAATTCCTTTGTTTCATACATACTTGTCAGCTAATGTATGAGAAATGTATTTTTATGTACCTATACAACCTATGTTTTAATACAGAAAGTTGTTATTTATCACAGGTTGAATGACCCTGTTCAGTATTTGGTAGTAATTTGAATTAACCAAGTAATTTTCAAACCGAAATTAGGCATTAAATATTTTTACACCCTCTTCCGCGCAGTGTTTACTATTTTTTTTAACACATAAATATAAACAAAAAGTATATTAAACCCTATATTTTTGAAACCTACATGAATGCAGCTTTTCAAATATATTTTTATTTTGCTGATATCTATACTCATTCAAAAAATATCGTCATTAGAAGATTTTTTTTTGCGTCGACAATTATCTATTTTATGGTTAATTCCAATTTTTTTGTATAGAAATGTAAAAAAATTGTTCCAGAAATGGATTCCTCATCCTTAAAAATTTCCGAAAATGACACCACACTTGCCCTAGTAGCTATAAAATAGCAGCAATAGGGATCGATAGCGCGCGCGGTAGAAGAAAACTTCACCCCCTCCCCCCGCCCCCCAGAGGGGGGTCTCCCGCTCCCTCCCGGGCGATTCTCAGTCTGGGCCACCTAAGCAACAACTGTGCCAAGTTTCATGCTTTAATGCAGAAAATATTGGTTCCCATACATTTATTGGACTTAACAAACCCACTATAACGGCCATATCAAACCAAAAAACGGCATGTTTGCCTACGAGCACGTCGGTATATCTCGTATACCACCCGTGTCAATGTGAAAGGGCTTGTTTGTAAAGGCATGCGCCAACAAACACGTCGGTATATCGCGTATACCACCCGTGTCATTAGAAAGGGCTTGTTTGAAAAAAGCATGCCCACATTGTGTCATATGAGGTAATATTGGTGCGTAACCAATGTAATTTTTAATTATACCTGAAGAATTCTCATCCTGCAGATCAGAAAATTTCCGAACGTCCTTGTTGCAGGCTTTTATTTCCCTGCATTTCACAATTTTCGGAACTTGTTTCGATATATTTCGAGTTTCCTGTCCTTTGACATATGTTTGTGTACACATTTTCGTGTAGTTTTGCTGTTATTTTCACTTATTTTATAAAACGAAACTATTTTTTACTAAAAAATAAAGCGCCGGCACCACGCGAACACAAAGAATGACGTTTGACAGCTAGACCATAGACAATCAATATTGTAGTTTTTTTTTTAGTATAGGGAAGGATTTAAAGCGCGTAAGGTGCCAAGCAACTCGGAGAAGCTGCATGTTTAACAATATACATCGAATACAAAGCCGATGTACAATTAGTAATGTCATGTGAAAAGAAACAATTTACTGTGTGTTTGACTCTTGTTTTTCCAATAAGACTAGTCGGTAAAGTATTGAATTGTCACAACACTATTTTTTTTCGCGTCAAAACATGTTCGGCGCTACGGGCACGATCTTCTCAGAATCTTAAGGCGCCGAATGGTTAAACTCATTTTGAAAAGGCTGTTAGTTTATCTTTTAGAAGCCACGTAGTAAAAATTGTACGAATCCTCCCCACTTTCCCCTATATTACTTAGTGAATAAATAAAAACTCACCGGCACACCAAATAAGATGAATCCGTTTTGACATGTATAGGTAGCGAAGGATCCAGCTTTGTGTCCGCTAACAGTGACCGTGGCCCCTGCGACTGCTGGCGGCTCGGGGCACCAGTCAAAGAGGCACTTTGGGGCGTCTCCGGTCCAGCGGGCGGCGTCGCCGCAGCGCCGCTCCGCCTCGCCCACCAGCGTGTAGTTCTCGCGGCAGGAGTACAGCGCGCGCGCCCCGTGGGTCGTCCTGTTGTCCACGAGCGACACCTCACCGTCGGGTATGGATGAGAGACCGCCGCAGTTCACGTCTAAAAAATAACAATAGTATATAGCAGGGCTTTCGTTAAAAGTTACATCTATATCTATACCAATATTATATAGAGGAAAGATTTGTTTGTTTGTTTGTTTGTTTGTTTGTTTGTTTGTTTGTAACGAATAGGCTCCGGAAATAATGAACCGATTTGAAAAATTCTTTCACTGGTATGAAGCTACACTATCCCCGAGTGTCATAGGCTATATTAGATTTACAAAAAAATTAGGGATCCTTACTTAAACTCAAATAATGTAACCCAAGGTGCAATATTTTTTCCGTTGTTTACATATTTTGACAGGTAGTTTGTTGTTGTTGTTGTTTGTTTTTTAATCGCCCATTCTGGGCAGTCAAAAGAACATAGTCTATAGAGCCAAGTCTTTAGTGGTATCTTATATTCTATGGCGTAACGAAGTAAGCCGGGACAGCTCGTACAGTATAATAACAGACTAAAATAATAAAAGCTACAGAATAAAATAAAATCTGTAAGTATTCACAGAAAGACCTCCCGAATCGCCCAAGCTGTAGCTACTAAACAACCAATAGAAATCCCATAAATTTTAGAGTTCACAGAGCCTGATGTCCTTAAAGAGATGATAAAGCTTAAATCAGAAAATAGCCCAGGTACTGACGGTAGGTATTACAAACAAACTCATCAAAGCAGCAAGGGCTCTACTACTCACTCCAATAACCATACTAGTCAACAAAGCATTTATGAAGCAATGCCATCTGTAATCTGTATGGTCCGAGTCCGAAATAATTCTGCTGTATAAAAAAGGTGACCCAGCGCTGAGGGCATAGGGAATTACCGACCTGCCCTGCAACACTACACTGCAAACTGTTTGCCTCTTGAGGCGCACCAGCCGATAGAAAAAGCCGGATTTAGAAGTGGCTTTAGTACTATGGGATCATATATTAATGTACTTAGTAGACCAAGTGATGACCAATATATATACAGGATTTCGTAGACCGTTATAAATAGCTTTTATAGACTAAAAGCTTTTGATTCCATATCATACGTAAGACAAAGCGACCCGATTACACCAATAATATTAATTGCGGTTTTACAATACATAATGAAGGATTTGCCATGGATGGTTAACAGGCATCAAGTGTTTGTTTTACCTTCTCTCAGGCATCAGAATATATAGATATACTTATACAGAGATTTCCTGAGCCATCTCAGGTTTGTCGATGACATCATTTTGTTTGCGGAATCTTCAAAGGAACAGTATGTTATAGAGGACTTACATTAATTTAGTATAAAAGTTGGAATAGAAATGAACCTAAACAAAACCAAAGTCATGAGTTTGTGGACAAATACATGGGCAAGCAGATATATTTTAACAAAAATAGGTGTTTAGAAGAAGTTGAAAGAAGAATATTCTTCTTTCTTTCAACCTATTATTTGGAGGAAGTACTGGGCTATTAAGGAGATTTTCAAATCGCAACTCCCAATATCAAGAGAATAGTTATGGACACAGAAATTCTACCATGTCTCACCTATGGCTGCCAAAACATGAACATTTGATTTGAAAATAAGTACGCAACAAAATTGTAACTACTCAAAGAAGAATGGAAAGAAGCTAAGTACCTACCTACCTAGGAATAAAACTAAAAAATAAAGTGAGAAATTTTCATCAAGATAACAAAAATAACCGACGCTCTACTTTCGCACTTCAAAGAAAATGGAAATGGGCAGGACAGCCAAATACACCGACAACAGACGGACCACGAGAGTAGTCAAGTGGCGGGGCCCGCGCGACCCCGGGCGGGCGGAGCGAGAGGACGCCCGCCGCCGCCGCCACTGGGCGGACGAGCTGGTCGAGGTGGGGCGGCTCGAGGCTGGGTACATACCGCAAGAGACAGGGAGAAATGGAATTTCTTGGAGGAGTCTTTTAACCGAAAAGGGGTCCATCCATGCAAACAATTAATAGATAAAATAAAAGAATGATTTTATATTTAATGCATTAATTAATTGTAACTTATTTTAATGAATTGTATTTCTGATTTTAAAATGAAATTGTAATTTAATTATGCATAGAATTAAATAAAGCATTAAAAAGTTAGTTAAAATTTTAAATTAAAGCTTCATTGCCATTTCTATTAATAAGGTACTTTTAAGGTAGAGTTCCTCCACCTCCATGGTATATGGACTTGGCCCAGGATAAAGTATGTGGGGTGCTGGCCTGAGAACCTCCACGCGGTGCACCCTGGGCAACAGCGGACGATCACACTTTTCGTTTTCCGTTTGGTGTGATCGTCCGGTGGCTAATAATCTGGCGGGAGTGGCGCTCCACAAGCTCTCTGCCCTATCAGAGAGCATAGTGTGAGTCGAGAAGGAGAGCGGGGCTTGAGACTTCCACCACGGCGAACTGCTCAGCGCCGTGGGGGGACTAACAAGCCCTGCTGAGCGAGGAAGAAAAATGAGGGAAGGAAGGAGGAGAGATTGGAGAAGAAGGATGGCGACGAGATGGAGTGCGGGGATTGGGAGCTTCCCAATGGCACGTCCACGTGGGGATTGATGGCTCGGCTGATTAGAAACCCTGCGTTATTAGATGCCGGGAACAATAGTCCTGCCCACGGTTGGCTTGATGACTACGTCGCCAACCGTTGGGATCACAGGTCTACCCGGCTGATCCGAACCCGCAGGGGAGTAGATGCCGGGCTGTCATTTCTCCACGCTTTGCGGTCGGCTTGATGTCGCCGTCGCTGCCGCAATGGGCATGCCGATGGGGCGCTCACAATGCCCCGTAGGAGAGGGTGGCAGTGTCCTATCCAGGGCACTGTCACACACGATCGCTGGGTGCTGCGGCCAAGGTGGAACGGCTAGTAGCACCTGGCGGTCGAGGAGGAAGGGGCGGGGACTTGACGCTTCCAACATGGCACGTTACGTGGTGCCATGTGGGGAGTGACAAGCCCTGCTCCCGCTCGACTGCTGGATGGGGCGGTCGAGGAGGAGAGCGGGCGGGGCCTCAAAGGTCCCACCACGGTGGATCACATACGCCGTGGCAGGACCCCGGGGTCGTTGGGTGCACGAGGCGGGGGCCTCGTGTAGTCACATAACGGCCCCGAGAAGGACGACGGAACGAGGTGTCCAGTTCCGTCGTCGGGCGTAGGAAGAGCCATCCGCGCTCAGGGGGGACTACCACCACCTGTCCCCCCGTGAAGAGGCTACACAGCCAATGCTGGGGGGGGTCGCGGAGAATTCGACAGGCTTACCCGCGACCCTCCTGCTATCAGCCGAGAAGGACACCGGCGGGGTTTTAGTGGGTGCGAACCCCACATAACCCTGCGGCTCCCCCCGGGGCTGCAGGGTACTCATTAGGAGTTTCCCCGCCTTAAAAAAAAAAAAAAGGATAAAGTATGTATTATGTAATTTCTATTGTTTAGCTGTGTTACTAAGGAATATCACAATATGTGTAGGTAAGTATACGGTAGCGACTTTCTCTTCGTACGACCTATACCTACATATTTATAAACCGCAAGCTAAAATTACTTTAATTTACTTTACCTATCCTTTTACTCGTGATCGTCTTATCAAACGGGAGTAGGACACTCGTGTTTTGACCTCTAAATAATTTTTATATCAAGAAATATAAAGAAAATAAATTATTAGTAACCGAAATGAATAGTTCTTCTTATTTATTCCTACCTATTTACTTTCAGAAGTGCTTTTTATAGAAATACAGTTTTTCATAAAACCTCGTTTAAACGGGTCACAATTTTTTTTTTAATGATGGGTATACCTAGGTAGTAACAAGCCTTTGCTTTCAACTCACAGTTGCAAGAGGGCGCTGCGCCGGACCAGAAGCCGTCCTTGTTGCACTGGCGCACGTCGGCACCGAGCAGCCTGTGTCCCTGTGGGCAGCGGTAGCGCACGCTGGCGCCCACGCGGTAGCTGTCGCCTTCCAGAGTGGTGTTCAGAACCTTGTCCGGACTGCCGCACGACTGTGGCACTGCGGACAAAACACATAGGTATTTTCTGTTTTTTTTTTTTGTGTATTTAGCTCTGCTAATCTTTTTTTTCTTTTGTGTTGTTATAAGTATGCTGTTATTATTGGTGTAGTAATTTTTATTTAACCTTACAAAACGAACTTTTTAAGTACTTTACTAAATAGGTATACTTTATCAAATTTCTAACTGACTCGCGGACTGCTCCAAAGCTCAGTTGGCAGTGATATGGACTAAGAAACGTGTGCACCTGGGTTCGATTCACGGCGGGGAGAACATTCTTATGATGAACTACAGGCTGCCCCGCGGTTTCACCCACGCAGATTTCTCATAAACACAAAAATCCCGGTCTTTCCGGTTCCCATGGGAATTTCGGGAAATCCTTTCTTAGTGCACCCCTACACTCCCCAAGGAACCCACTTGCAAAATATCAGCCCGCTACGCCCAGTAGTTTCGGCTCTGCGTTGTATATCAGTCAGTCAGTCGGTCGGTCGGTCGGTCGGTCGGTCGGTCGGTCGGTCGGTCGGTCGGTCGGTCGGTCGGTCGGTCGGTCGGTCGGTCGGTCGGTCGGTCGGTCGGTCGGTCGGTCGGTCGGTCGATGTAATCAATCAGTTTTATTTTTTTGCCTTGTGTTTGTAGGCTCGTTCGACTTTGATTTAATTTGTATGAATTAGTTTTCTTTTCTTTTTTTTTGTAAATATGTAATGTAATATACTTAACTGTAAATATTAATTAAAGTTAAGCTGTAAATAAAATATGGTATTGTCGCGTAGTATACTTGTATTACTAAACTACATACTAGGTATATAGCACGAAAATATCGAACAAAATAGTATAATTTATACTATTCCAACCCTGCTTCCCTCTGCCTCACCCACAGAACAAGAGAATACAATAGAAATAGCATCATGAGCTTTTAGTACTAAAACCAGTGTGTCCAAACTCACACATATAAACCAAACGCTCACTATGAAATCCAAGCTACCATTGGTGATTAACGACAAAGCCGAAAAGATCTACATCACAAAACTTTGAAGTAGACTATGAACCTTTTTTACAAATAAACAAAGATCAAAATCAAATAACAATTATGAAATACTTAAGATAATGATGACATACATATGATAAAAGAATGAAATTAGGTTTTTCCAAAGACATGGTAGAAAGCTATACATCCTCTTTGCTTTAAAATCCTCAGGCATTGTTCCTAGTTTTACTATTCGACGCTAGATGGAACTACAGCTTTTGTACTACCGCTACTAAACACTAGGTGGCTACGTCGAAAAATGAAAAACTAAGCTAGGGATGTACATATTGCGGGAGAAAGTTTGTCGATGAGAAAAACCTATCGATATACAACTTTCTTTCATATGGCTACAGTTAACAATTACTTTTTTTTTACGAAAATCTATGTGTATTCTACGCAAACGGCCTTCTTGGTGATTGGCGATGTATTGGTATTATCATATGAAAAAACCAGTCGCTCATAGAACAAAGTTTATTTTAGTGTACAGTTTAATTTTTATTTATTTCCAATGTCGTTTTGTATTCAACAGTTATGCTTCGCATAAATAGAGATTCAGAAATAAAAATGTGTTTAGTTATAAAATTGTATATACCTACAGTACTGCAAAAGTTATAATGCGCATAGAAATCTTCGTCACTGTTCGACAACGGTCGTATTCCCTAGCGACGGAAGACGATATGTATTTAAGGAGGTTAAGTGCATTTTCTGCATGCGTAATTTAGTAGAATTATGATTTTTGATTCAGGTGTTTCCGTGAAATCGACAATTAGCGAATCTGCATCATCATCATCATTTCAGCCGTAGGACGTCCACTGCTGGACATAGGCCTCCCTCAAGGCTCTCCATCTGTACCGATCGCAGGTGGCCTGCATCCAGCGTGGACCCGCAGCCTTGCGCAGATCATCCGTCCATCTGGTCGGTGGACGTCCTACGCTGCGCTTGCCGATCCGTGGTCTCCACTCGAGAACTTTTCGGCCCCAGCGGCCATCTGTTCTGCGGGCTATATGACCTGCCCATTGCCACTTCAACGAGCTTATCCGCTTGGCTATGTCGGTGACCCTGGTTTCTCTGCGTATGTCCTCATTTCTGATTCGATCCCGCAGAGAAATCCCGAGCATAGCCCGCTCCATGGCTCGTTGAGCTACTCGGAGCCTGTTCATAAGCCCTATAGTGAAGCACCACGTTTCAGAACCGTATGTCATCACTGGCAGCACACATTGGTTAAATACCTTCGTCTTCAGGCACTGAGGAATATTGGACGAGAAGACGTTGCGTAGTTTCCCGAACGCCGCCCATCCGAGCTGGATTCGGCGATTGACCTCCTTCTCGAAGTTGGACCTACCTAACTGGATGGTTTGTCCTAGGTATACGTACTCGTCGACAACTTCGAGAACCGAGTTCCCAACCATAACTGGGGTAGGCAGAACATGGACATTAGACATGACCTTCGTCTTGTCCATGTTCATTTTAAGGCCCACCTGTTGGGAGACTCGGTTGAGGCCTTCGAGCATCGTGCTGAGTTCCTCCATCGACCTTGCCATGACTACGATGTCGTCAGCAAACCGAAGGTGAGTGATGTATTCGCCGTTAATATTGATGCCCTGCCCTTTCCATTCTAGAAGTTTGAAGGCGTCTTCTAAAGTGGCGGTGAACAGTTTCGGAGATATAACATCTCCCTGTCTCACGCCTCTGTTCAAGGGAATAGCCTTCGAATTCTGTTCCTGTACTCGGACAGACATGGTGGCGTTGCTATACAAACACTTCAGCACTTCGATGTACCGATAGTCGATCCGGCATCGTTGGAGGGACTCTAGCACCGCCCATGTTTCGACCGAATCAAAGGCCTTCTCATAGTCCACAAACGCTAGACATAGCGGCAAGTTATACTCTTCGGTCTTCTGTATAACTTGCCGCAGCGTATGTATGTGGTCTATGGTACTAAAGCCTTTTCGGAAGCCGGCTTGTTCGGGAGGCTGGAAGTCATCAAACCTTCGTTCGAGACGATTGGCGATGATCCTGGAAAACAGCTTATAAACATGGCTCAAAAGCGAGATGGGCCTATAATTCTTCAAAAGGGTTTTATCGCCCTTCTTGAAGAAAAGCACCACCTCACTTCTGTTCCATGCTTCAGGCGTGGTCCCTTCGAGTAGGACAGAATTAAAGAGCCTCTGAAGGACTTTGAGTACCGGTGTTCCACCCGCTTTCAGAAGCTCTGACGTGATTCCATCCTCACCCGGTGCCTTGTTGTTTTTAAGCAGTTTCAGGGCCATCCTTATCTCGTACAGGCTGATGTCCGGGATATCTTCGGTATAGTGTCGGGTTAGTTTGGCTCTAGGGTCGTTAGCCGCACTAGTAACAGGCTTAGTGACCGAATCGTATAGCTGTCCGTAGAACTTCTCGATTTCCCTCAAAATTTCCGCTTTCGTCGACGCTATACTGCCGTCATCCCTCTTCAGCTTGGTCATTTGGCTTTGCCCAACAGACATATCTCTTGCGAACACTTTGGAGCCTTTATTTCGCTCTATCGTATCCTTAATACGCGCAGTATTAAAGACACGGATATCGTGTCGCAAGGCCTTCGAGATCTGCCTATTGAGCCGCCTATATGACGCAGCATCATCGGGAGACTGCAGTCTAAGCAAGCGTCGTTCAGCCATAAGTTTGAGGGTGTCTTCAGAGAGTTTCTGAGTTCTAGCGGTACGGCGAGTCCTAAAGAATTTAGATCCGACCGTATGGACAGTTTTTACGAACCTGTTATTGATCTCGTCCACTGATGCGTCGTCTAGACAATCAAAGCGATTAGAGAGCTCGAGTTGAAAGCTCTCGGGGTTTTCGATCTGAGCGAGGGTAGGACGGAGCGTAGACTTCATCAGGCGGTACCGTTCAAGTTTAACGTTCACATTCAATGTGCCTCTTACTATTCGGTGATCACTGCCGGTTTTTACCCTATGAATCACGGAGACATCATTGAATATCCGTTTCTTGTCGGTCAAGATGAATTCTATCTCGTTCCTAGAACCACCAGGGCTCATCCAGGTCCATTTCCTATGAGGTGGCTTCTGGAAGAAAGAATTCATCATGAAGAGTCCTTCTTTCTCCATGAAATCGGCCAGCCTCTGACCTCTAGGGTTCCGTTGCCCATAACCGAAGTTCCCCACTCTCAACTCATGCTCGCTTCTCTTGCCTAGTTTCGCATTGAAGTCCCCCATAACAACATTGAAGTGAGTTTTATGCGTATGTATGGCCCGACTAATGTCCTCATACATAGACTCTACTTCGTCATCTGAGTGTGTCGAGGTCGGTGCATAGACCTGAACGACCTTCAGCAAATATCTTTTAGATATTCTGAGTGTTAGGTATGCGACCCTGCTCGACACACTGTCGATGGTAATAATGTTGCTAACGAGGGACTTGTGGACGAGAAACCCGACACCACCTTGGGACAGTTGGTCGCCCTCCCGGTGGAAGAGCAGGTTACCCGATTTCAGGGTTATCGTGTCCTGTCCCTGTCTACGGACTTCTGATAGCCCTAGAATATCCCACCGTAACCTGCTCATTTCCTCTTCCAGCGCAACTATAAGTTTAACTAACAATAATTTCAAATTTATTTAAAAATACAGTGAAATATTACTTACCGATGTAATGATACGGCATAATTAGTACTTTTAAGTCCTCAACTTTAATTTTTGCATTCCAACACAGCACAATATGGCATTTTAGTGGGTTTTTTTCATATTTTTTCTGGTGGTTTGTTTACAAGAAGCATAAAGCAACTGAGATTATCAAATCTGTCAAAAACTACGCATAGGCAATGCAGAGCTAATGATAGGCACGCGGGCTCCGCCTACTCGCGATTTCTATTTAGAGAGAGAGAGCATCTTCCTTGTTCTGTGGCCTCACCGCACCGCAGATCCTACCCTTGCGCATGCATCCTGTAAATAGCTGCAGTTAAAATTTTGTATCGGCAGATGTTATCCGCAGATCTTTCAATTTATATGTCACGGCTCAGATATCTTTTACATTATCTGAGTAGTGTGTCCATAGGATTACATAGAAATTGATGTTGAAAGATGATCTGCGCCGATACAGATATCTTATCGTATCTGCGTAGTCTGCGACGGGCATTAGACTTTTTACTATTGAATATTGAGTCCCAGCGTTCTACTTTGTCTATGATTGAATCATAGAGTCAGCATGAGAATGCGACGATTTTACTTTGTTTACTTAGAAAATCGCATGAAAATCGTGAATTGTGTAGTGTAAAACAAAACAGAGAGAAGGTAAATCACTAGTGTAAAATTGGCTGTTAAACAACGCAGACTAACCGTTTAAACGGTTTTGCGGGACTATGTATGGCAACTGAAGGTAAAATAGGAACGTTTAGTAAAATATCAATTAAATTAAATTCAATATTTTGGTACGTTAACCCGATCGGTAGAGGCTCGACAAAATAGGTTGAAAAAAACTACGTTTTTTGCATTTATCTCTAAATTTACGGTTTTTTTTAAGTGCTTAATATTTATTAGTATTCTTCGGACAATAAGAAAAAATTCGTGCAAACATTTCATTTAGATTTATTTAGCCGTTTAGGAGATAAGTGCCTTTGACAGACACGGACAGACGGACGGACGGACGGAATAGTCATATTAATGAGGTCCCGGGACGAGTACTCGGAACCTTAAAAAATCACTACACCAATAATAAACAGAGGTGAGGGCAGGTTGAAGGTTATGGCTATGGTGCAGTTGGAGAATGTACACCCACACACACACACACATGCGCGATTCTAACACACTGTCGCTAGAGATAAAATATTTGATTCGATCCAGTATAAAGCAAATATATCTTTATGATATTAATAAAACTTATGTTGTTGATAAATTGAAAAACGCACACAAAAAAGTTCAGAGAGAGATTTCAAACTTGGAATGGAATTTAGCTTTATAGGAATTTAAATGTAATTATTCAATAATCTGACAGAAACATGGTTAGGTACCTATAACAATTTAAAAGCATCAAACTCCCAATTTTTTAAGTTCCAAACTATACATAGTATTAAAGTTACGAGCTTGTTACTATAGAATATATTATTCTTAATCAATCAATACATAGTATAAAATAAAGTCGTTTTCCGCGTCTGTCCCTATGTATGCTTAAATCTTTAAAATTATGCAACGGATTTTGATGCGTTTTTTTTATATAGATAGAGTGTTTCAAAAGGAAGGTTTATAGCTATCATACATGCAAAACATGGTAATAGGTTGGGCGGTACAAAGTTCGCCGGGTCGACTAGTATAAAATAAAGTCGCTTCCCGCGTCTGTCCCTATGTATGCTTATATCTTTAAAACTATGCTACGGATTTAAATGCGGTTTTCTTTAATAGATAGAGTGATTCAAGAGGAAGGTTTATAAGTATAACACATGCACAAAATAGTAAAAGGTTAGGCGGTACAAAGTTCGCCGGGTCGACTAGTAGAAAATATTCAGAAGGGGTGGTTGTCTTATTATTATATCAACTTGGAATTAATAAAGTCAATATTTTACTCGTAAGCACCTGCGATACGAGGTCTTGTCTGCTGCGCTAGACCGCTTTATGATTCTTAGGTAAGTAGTTGTGTTTTTCACCCAAAGGCGACTAATTTTAATGCTGTAAAGGAACCGATCGCCAATGGTTTTAAGGTCAATCGCCGAGGATAGCTCTGCTAAAATTATCAGTGATACTAAAGAAAAAAGCGACGTACAGAGTATGTAGAGAGACATGGGAGTTTCAATAATTATTCTATCTTTTGGTGTTCTCTATTTCGCCAAAAGGAGCGCGCACAGTATAGGTATGTCAGCTGATACTGCCGTCATACTGGTATCCTGCCTACAAGCTAAGCTGGCGACAGTCATCTTTCTAAGCATCCAAACCCGATTAAAATCACCGGTAATAAAGAAAATTAATACTACGTTCTTTGTATCGACATCTTTGCGAAATAATAAAATCAAATTACCTTATTACTTGTCCCACAAATTACTATCTGTCAGCCTGCTTGCGTCTTATTCTTACCAAACTAAAACTTTTCGGAAGGCCATTACAATAATTTTTTTTTAAACTTAGTACCACTGTCTGTACCACTATTTTTTATTTCTTTTTCTAATATTGGATAACTACATATACTAATTAACTAATAATTTAATTAGTATATGTAGGTCCTTGACACTTTGCGGAACCCAATAGAGTTTGACTTAGAGCCTAAGTTAAACTCCTTAGGCATTTTTTTATGAGGAAGGATAATGAGCTGAGTTAAACGGTTAAAATGACGATCTCTTAGACAAAAATGTTGCTAGATCACTCTCCTTATGAAAAAGTACGGGCAGCACCCCTGGTATAAACTGTTCAATCAAAAAGAAACCACTACCTACCTACTAATTTGTAGAGATTTCATGTTGACTATAGAATTCTCTAATCTTTGACTATACTATCTCCTATGACCGACACACTGAAGACTACATTACCTACTCTATTCTCAGCCTAACTTGTGTCTAAAACTTGTTAAATGCATAAATGTTTTTAACATTTTTATCTTATTTTCAATTTATCACCGGAAACATTCGCTATTACAAATACAAAATTAATTATTGTTTATTTAATAAAAAAAAACCTTTAAACACCATTCACAATGTTCACAATGTATAACATCATTGGCTCGCACTAGGCTCGCCTCGCACAATACTATAGACACGCACGAAAGCTACGATGCTAGCCGAGCAAAAACGTCGCTAGAATACCTAACCTAAACGATTCAAAGTTAAGAACCTAATTTAAAAACACAAACCTAAACTCGTTTGATAGAGTCAATATTGAAAAATTCGCAAATTGCACGGACCGCAGCTTTATAATAATAATAATACTTTTTATTTCAGACCAAGATCCATTTTGTTAGTAGTACAAAAACCTTATTTATCTAGTGTTAGTAATATCAAAAAACATAAAATTTACAATATTTACATGGAAGAGGCGGCATGTAGTGATGACCACCTCTTCGCAAAAGAACCATCGTCCCGGGTCGCAATGACACTCAGGATGCTATTGGGGCTGCTCAGCACGCGGGCTCTTACAGAGGCCGATCTCTTGCGCAATATTGCATGAAAGCCATCGACCCCTGCCACCGCAAACATACCCGACGCACTGCAGTATCTCCGCAGCCCCAATATAACCCTAAACGCATTGTTATACTGGACCCTTAAGCTGCTTATATATTTATCATCTTAAGCTTATTATATATTTATCATATTACTTACATATTATTAGCAGACCTTATAATAACATTTGGTAAAATGCAAAACGACAAAACTATATTTTCTCTACCTAGGTTCCTATATTATAAAGAGGAAAGTTTTCATTGTGTTTTATTTTTATTGTTTGCATTGAATAGGTTCTGTTAGTTCTGGATTGATTTGAAAAATTATTTTACTGTTGCGAACACATGACATAGGCTCAGAATATTCTCAAAAGTTGAGAATGCAAGGTGGTACAAGGTGGTTCGAAGTTCGCCGTGGCAGCTAGTTTTTACATAATAGTTTCAATATTTTTTCTTTGACAGTATACGAACACGCGAGGAATAAAGTATTCAGTAGGTATGACATATATATTAATTTATTAGGTATACCTATGCGTTAATTAATAATTTCCAGCATCGCGACTAATAGAGTTAAGTATAGGATAAGTAAGTAGGAAACATACGCAGAGCGGATTTAAAGCGCTTTGATAATTTAATATGTAAATTTTTGCAGGTGCTTTAGCTGAATTTATAGTTAATTAAATTATTTATCAATAAACCTTCTACTTAATACCTTCCCAACATAGTCTGCAGCTCATTGAGTAAGGAATTCAGTGTAGTATAATTAGAGCATAATGCAAAATTTGCCAAAACATGATACAGGGCTAACTTGCAAAGTAATGGTCCTTAATTCTTTACTATAATATAATTTTATTAATATTTATATAACATATTTTTAATTTGACCTGTATTTGCAAGGAAAAAATTCGCTTCGCGGGAGTCATTGAAAGTAGATATGTACCTATGAAAGTAACACTCACGGTACTGGCAGATCCAGTGCAGGTAGTCAAGGTTGCAGCCCACGTCGTTCCACAGCCAGGAGCGCCCTCCGTCCAGCACCACGCAGTTTTGCTCTCCGTTGTAGTTGTTAGGCTGATCCTTGCCCCAAGCCGGCCGCGAGATGGTTTCACCTATACATAAAAAATGTTTTACCTTTTATTAATTTCACCTATATGTTTTTAAGTAGGTATGTTACATAATATATGTATATGTAACTCACTCATTTGGGCTCGATTTTGCCACTGAGCGATCAGATTTAATTTAAACTTTCTACTTACTATGCCTAAATAAAGAATCAATGACAATATAATAAAAGAAGCGTGTATTTTAAACTTTGTATTTGTAACGTGACCTTTGTGCTTACATGTGAAATTCTTTTTTAAACCCTTTGTCTTAGTGTTTGTGTTAGAAGATAAAAGGTTGTCTGCGCCGTACTTACCGTCAACCCACTTCCAGGTCCGCGAGGTGAGCCCTGGCTCCTTTTGAGCACCAATCCACACCAGTTGGGTCTTCAAAGTTGATTTTCTTCGTTCTAATTCTTGAATAAGGAAACTAGATGTAGCACCCTGTGGGAAGACAGCAAAGTTATTTCGTATATATTAAGTAGTTTCATAAGGTAATGTCAAAGAGATTCCAATTCTATAGGTAAACAACCTTTTGGTCTAGTACAGCATGATTATGTAACGCTACGACACGAATAACAAGTTATTTCGATTTGATTACAGCGTTGGATTCAGAAGAAGTTAAATTGCTTCCTTACTGGCATTCTTCTTTGCCATTCCTGTGTCGGTGACTTTGCTGACCTTATAGAATGTTTTTAAGATCTCGGTAAAAGGACTATGTAGGAATTACATGTGTATCATCTTTTATTGCATAACTTGTCTTCTTTTCAAAGGCAGCCTAATTAAAATTTATAAATGAACCTCAATTCCACATTTTTCTCCACTCCTTAGATATTTTCGAAATTCTATACTTTGGTCAGTAACGGAAGAATTTTATATTTTGTGCTTTATAATATGACTAGAGGCTGCCCCGCGGTTTTTCCCGCGCAGATTTCTCATAAACACAAAAATCCCGTTTTTTCCCGTTCCCGTGGGAATTTCGGGAAATCCCTTCTTAGTGCTCACCTACACTTCCCAAGGAACCCATGTGCCAATTTTCAGTTTTCTACGCCCAGTAGTTTCGGCTCTGCGTTGTCTGTCACTGTTAGTCAGTCAGTCAGTCAGTCAGTCAGTAACGGAAGAGTTTTATATATATTGATGTAGGTGTGGTAGGTATCCAAACAAGAGGAGATTATTGATCAACAGTTGATTTTAACGGGGTGTTACTTTTGATAATGATGATGACAAGTGTAACGATCCTTCCTATATCGTACAGTTTATAGCTTTATTAAATTTAAAAAAATTATATATTTTATACTTTTGGATGGATTCGACGACGGCTCCCTAGAAACGGCTACCGCGTCTCGGCGGGCGCGCGGAGATTGTGTTTTGTTTTCCTTTGATTTGACATAAATACAGCTATATATATGTACTCGTACCTTGGGACGATGCGAGGGAGTGTTGTGGCCGGCCCGGCACTCGCTTCATCAAAGTAGTTAGATGGGGAATGTATAGTTAAATACATAACCGAACACTTTACACTGGTCACAAAATTGGATAGCGGTGATTATTTTGATTTGAAAGATTACTTGAGTAATCATATTCTTTGAGATCTATTCGCTGCAGTCTATTTAGTGTACCAAACTCGAACGAAGGATTGCACGATTACTACTCTTGTGTCTTGATTGCCTTTCACGATGTTAATCAATTATTGTAAATCGTAGATTGTGCGAAATGGATGCTTGTTGAGGGAAAGTCTAATCCTCTATTATCACACTTAATAATCTCAAGTTTGCCGATATCAATGCGTGGTGGCTTACATATGTAATGCGGAATTGCTAAGACAAAGGATATAAGTAAAGAACCAACAGTTCAAGACAAGACTTCATGATTGTTGGCATGAAGATCAGACGAGCAAACTAAAATCTCACATCAAACTTGACAATGCATTACGATGCATGAGATAGCTAGATGATGAGAATATAAAGAACCAAGAGTTCTAGACAAGATCCCATGATCGGTGGCATGGAGATCAAATGAACAACTTAGTAAAGCTCATATCAAACTTGGCGATGCACTACGGTGTACGATTAGTTGATTAATAAAAAATACCTCTTGAGTAAATGAGGCCCGAATCGTTCTAACCAAATATAAAATATCCTGTCGAAGCTTGACTGCTTACTTTGTTTGTTACTCCGTTGGATGACGTATTCTAGAGATTCGTGATAATTCTATTACACTAAACTAACACCACAACCATTATCAGCTGATAGGACTTGAAGAATGTTTGTGAGACAGAAAGAATCTGTGTGAGGTAGAATGAATGTATCAAGGGAGGGTCTGTTTTTATATAATTATATATATATATTCCACACGATATACACCAAACCGTAAAAACTAACTTCGCGATAAACTAATCCAGGGGCGAGACCTCTTTTCTAACGTTTGATAATATGCGGCTTTAGGCTCGTTTGCGTAAAGAAGCGATCGTCCTGTGTTAGGGGATGAACTTCAGAGGAGCTGTGATTTGTTCTAAAGAAATTGCTAATGTTTGGTTTTTAAGTGCATTGCTTTGCCTAACGATCTACGGTACTTCAGGAGATGTGCTATCATGGTGGGAGTGATAGTTGAAACCACAAGACATACATTCCTAAGTAAGTTCTAACCAAGAAAAGTGCTGGTACAAGACCAACGGATTGGCAACAGGGTTATTACACCGTAGCTCTCGTTTTGAGAATCTTGCACATAACTTCATGATTATCTTTGTATTAATCTGGCTTAAGCCTTTATCACATGAATCGATGGTCATCAAAAGTCGACTTTCTTCACACAAACATAAGGTTACACAAAACCTAGTCGGACGGGGCATGGCGAAGGAACTGTCCTACCCGGGGCTAGTTGACAAACACTTCAACCAAAATTTACCTTCCGTAATAATACACTTGAACGCGGTTCCTCTTCTAGGAACAACAGTAGGGTTTTCTATCTTTTAAATCATTCTTTAGAGGGACGATTGCAGTAATGTATTAGGGAACGTCTGTTTAGGATACCTAGGTAGTCGCTTGACGAGGTCGAGCTAGCGCGCGTGTTTAGCGCGTATTTTTTTTAAGAATTTATTTGTCAGCGTACAGCTCATTGGCTCGAAATTTTATAAGTCCAAGGTTATTTTCATTATTCTTTAATTTTCGAAGGAGCTTTAGCACTGTAAATTATTTGATTTTAAAACACAACGTATGGAGGGTCCTAACCATTAGTCAGATAGACGATCACGACAAGGCCAAAGATTAATGTTTCGTATTGAAGTAGGGTTAGCTTTGTAGGATATATTTATTTTTATTTTACAAATATTTAGGCAGGAAGGCAAAATGCTCACACAAGTATTTGTTTTAAAAGAATAGAGGCAGCAATATAAGCGAAGCGGACCTGGAAGCCGCGCACGAGGTCGCCGCCGTGCGCGCGGCACTGGCGGCGCGCCTCCTCGAAGGACCCGCCGCGGGCCACGCTGAACTCGTAGCAGTTCCGCGAGAAGGCAGCCACCTCCGTGTCCGCGGCCGCTCCCGCAGGAGCGCATCGCTCATTTGAGAACTCTATGGGTTACCAAAAACTAAATCAGTATAAACTGATTTAACTACGTTTTTTTAGTCTGGAAATGTGCATGTACTTAATTGCTATTAAATTAAAATTAAATGCTAAATTTAGTTAAGGACCACTCTTTTCACCACATCTGTTTCCGCTTTGCGCACCTTGACGACGCCGTGGGATAGCGCATGTTGAATTTGCATATAACATGTTGTTTTTCGCTAAGCGACAGAATAATTGGTGTGAGCATGGAATTTGCTATTTGGATTTATCGACCAAATTCCACGTTGACATACTCAAGGAAATCAATTTTTCATACAAAAGAATTAGTCCGGGAATCCCCGTTCCCATGGGAATTTAGTTAATTCCTTTCTTTCAACACACTTTCATTCTCACTAAAAAAGTCCCGTAGTTCCCGTTCCCGTGGGATTTTTTTTATTTCCTTTCTTTCAACACACTTTCATCCACTGAGGAACCTGTACACAAATTTCACGTCGGTACACTCAAGAAAGTCGATTTTTCATTACCACAAAAAAGTCCCGTTATTCCCGTTCCCGTGGGATTTTGCAAATTACTTTCTTTCAACATTCCTACATTTACTAAGGAACCTGTACACCAAATTTCACGTCGATACACCCCAGGATCTCGATTTTTCATTCTCACTATAAAAGTCCCGTAGTTCCCGTTCCCGTGGGAATTTTAATAATAATAATTTCCTTTCGTATAACACCTTCATTCACTGAGGAAACTGTACACCAAATTTCATGTCGATTCACTCAATAATGTAGATTTTTCATACTAACTACAAAATCCCGTAATTCCCGTTCCTGAGGGAATTATGAGAAATCCTTTCTTAGCGGATGCCTACGTCATAACATCTACCTGCATGCCAAATTTCAGCCCGATCCGCCGAGTGGTTTGGGCTGTGCGTTGATAGATCACTATGTCAGTCAGTCAGTCAGTCAGTCACCTTTGAGTTTTATATATATAGATTTGAACATTTCCTTATTCGGTCAGCCTTTAAATTCATCGCCTATTAGTATAATAGCTTCGCTTATTAAAATGTAAAATGAGCGTGGTGGCTGTGCCTTACCTTCGGTGGTGAAGACCTCCACCTCGCACAGCGACAACGAGCCCTCCACGCCCACCAGTTGCAGGAACACGTGCTGGCCCACCAGCGGCCGCGCGCACGTGAAAGACCGCGTCACGCCTTCGTCTGCAACCAAAATATAATTACTAATTACCTACATGTGGAAAGAGAGCCACCAGCGCCAACAGCCGTCGTACCGGTGTACTCAGTAAACGCTATTATAGGTATGTACTTACTGTTTTTTTTATGTCACTTTAGTGCTATTATTTAAATCTAGTATTATTTAATTCTATTATTTAAATCTAGTATTAGTTATTATGAAAAATAAATTACTTATTATACCAGAAAACAGTATTTTGTCTGGTAAACATCTTCCCTATATAGTACAGTGGCGGACACGGTCGGCGTAACACTTCCGGTTTTTCTGTATTGCAAAATAGCTCTTGTTCTTTGGTAATATAGTCTAGGGCTGACGAAACCATAGAAAAATCTGTTACGGCCTTCTAGTCCGCCACTGTACCTAAGTATAAATAAAGGCAGTAAGTAAGTAGGGCGTAGGTACTTAGGGCGTAGTTTTAGCACGAACCTAAATATACAAAGAAAGATCTTTTATAATCACACTTGTATTGGCGTGGTTTAAAAATTATTTTATTTTATTCGCGATTGGGGCTATAGTATCGGTGTAACAAACCTCCTAACTCTTGCACAATAAATGCAATCAACAAATCTGCCGCGTTAACTATAAGTGCAATAACTCGATTTTGGCGCTTTCGAGAAAAACGCGTTTAAAGTTTTGAACTTTATATTCATCATAACTCATGACCTATTAAACGTATCGACATGAATCCTTAACTAATTGAAAGCGAAACAAATACAGAACTAATTCAAATATATAATATGTATAAATATTAAGAAAATAGCCTGTAATCGTTAAAAAATTGGTTATAATAAGTAATGTTCCATGGATCAGGCTAACATCACTTGTCATAAATACAATAACTACATTACTTATTGTGTTTATCTTTAGCAAAGCAACATATTGTTGTTAAAATTTATCACAGGCTTAATAATTTTTAACAATAAATACAATAACTGTTGAAGTTATTGCATTTATCGTTAGAATCATCCTTGTTATCTAGTTGGAAATTATTGTGAAACACAACAATATTTACATTTTTTCATGAATATTATAAGTTTTATAAAAATTAACGAATATTACGAAGAAAGAAAATTGTGAATTATGAAGAAAGTTTACAATTACAATCTATCTCGTATTTTAGTAGAATAAGTATTTTTGGACCATATTTAATAGACATAATATGAATTTTTAGATAAAAAAAATATTACCAAAATGAAACAAGTAAAATTAAAAAATTATACAAATAAAGTGAAATTTTGAATAGGTGAGATAAAGAGCAATTGTTACCGCTTATTAAAAATTCTTCCAGGCAACCCATTTTATATGAGAAAATCATCTTTCTCGGTTTTAAGATGACTCGTTTGATAAAGTTTAAACATGGTTCATATAAAATTCTGCAATATGTTTTCTAAACTAATATATAAAAAAAAATTAAGATCGCAAGCAAAAAGTTATTTAGTAATCTAACTTTCATCGATAAAAAGTAAAGTTCTTCGCTTCCAATTGAGATTATTTATTAATTTATAGGTGACCGTTCTCGGCATTTACAGACATTGTCCCTCAAATACAACCTTGGTTCCATTTTTATTATTAAAACTTTTCAGAAAAGTCAATTAACATCAAAAAACAGTCACTGAAAAAGCTTGAACTGTGGGTTTTCATGAAATTTAACCATGGACAGCATCGACAAAGTCATGGAAATCTAAGACTTTTTAAATCTTATTTAATAATAATAATAACTATTTATTTTCAGACATAAAAGTCCATAGTTGTTCAAAACTTAAAACAAAAAATTAAAAGCTACGTTAGTCATGAAAACCTATGTTTATAAATACGTTAAATAATAATAATAATAATAACACATCACACTCAGAGCCCCTAACTAGGAAGAACCTGTATCTAGGGCGCCCGAAACACACACAGAGACGAACATCAACAACAACACAACGACAACAAATAAATTAAAACATTTGCTTAAGTAGGCATGGATAGGCAAATCGTATGACATAATTATAGAATCAGGGCTCGAAATACAGTATCAGTGAATTGTAGTCGCAGTTAGTTCACTGTTTCTAAGATAAATACCAAATCCTTATTCAGAGTCCCTAATATATTGTTATTTTATTATATAATTTGCCCTTTTCCTTAGTAAATGATGGGAATATTACTAATCATTAGTACAATAAGTCACACATATTGTTTTTATGATTTGCAAACGCATATTTTAATTTCGAGTTCTTCTTAACATAAGAGGCACAACTTCATAGTTATTGTGCTTATAACTAGAAATGTATGCGTAGTTCAAAAGTTTTGTCACCATAACTATAATTATTGTTATTTTGATAAGGAAAGCAGTGACGAAATTTAAGTTATTGCATTCTTGCTTGCTGAAAAAACAGGTTCCTGAAGGTTTCATAAAAAGTTTCTTTGAGAGAGTTGTAGATCTCGATTAGCTGATTCCGAATATATATGTAACTCAAAATCGTCAAAAATCGAGTTATTGCACTCTTAGTTAGCGCGGCAGAAATACTTATCGGATTATAAATACAAATATCTCAACAGAATCACTAATAGCCAACTACCCAGCACAGCAGCTTCTGGCAAGGTGTAGCGAAGTTACCGAGAGTTTTAATTTCTATGTTCTCTAAATTTTATTACACATGGTTGAAAATAGGTTTTACAACCGAAAATGATCCTAGGATATACGCTACGCCCTGCAGTACCTGGCCGAAGAATAGGACTGAGGTATCCCGAATCGGTACGATCGAAAGATCACCCGTGACCCCCCTTGCCAACAGCCGTGATAGACGCCGGCGGGGTTTTAGTGGGTGCGAACCCCACATAACCCTGCGACTCCCCCCGGGGTCGCAGGGTATTCGTTAAGAGTTTCGCCGCCTAAAAAAAGGATATACGCTATACCATATGAAACAGCACGCGATTTGTCCTCAACCTTGTATTTTTAACCCCCGACTAAAAAACAGAGGGGTGTTATAGGTTTACGTGTGTATCTGTCTGTCTGTGTGTGAATCTGTCTGTAGCATCGTAGCGGCCAAACGGATGAGCCGATTTTTGTTTAGTTTTTTTTGTGTCATAGATTATTTTAGCCTAAGTGGTTTTAGCCATGTTTCTGGTTTTAGAAAAATCTGTTCAGCCGTTTGAAAATCATCAGCTTTCTTCTAGTTGATGTGACGATCTAACTCACTTCCTTTTATAAGTCCGATCGAATCGAAATTTGGGACCGCGTTACAACAATGATATTGTAAGTATATGGTAAGGTAACCATGACCTGATCTGCCGTCTGAGATGATCAGCTCTTAAATAGTGGATGAGGGGATCTAACAACCTCCATGATGTCCTATCGATTTAAAATTTTGTATCAATGACAGTTACGTCAATGATATTGAAAGTATATGGTAAGAGTTCCATGATCTTTTTGAAGATTATCAGCTCTAGTTCTAGTTTAGTTGATGAGGAGTCTAACTGGGTCGGGGTTTTTTAATTTTTTTATATTTTGTTTGTATCTGTAAGTTACAGACCATATTCAATTGTTATCTTAGCCGCATCTCCCAGGACGTTTGCTGGGCACTATAAATGTATGCAACAGTAGCAATAAATGTATTGCCTGCATTTATAATATAATATGCATAATAAGTGCCTAGTATAAAACCTAATGTACGATTATTTATTCCAGTCAGTAAAATTACAAGTGCAACTACTCTCTCTGTGTCTCTAATACAAACAAAAGAGTAACCCGCTACATGCCCGCTACAATAGTGATGTTCACTAATCAACAGACTGACATTTAGTCGATGCTTTATTTTATTAGGTACCTAAGTCATTTGTAGGTATTTAGTAGGTGGTAGGGTAGAGTAGGCAACACTGGAAATGTCATTTTACTGACTGGAATTATTAATCTTACTTTAATAGTAAATTATGACATCGCGTTTGATTTTCGGCTTCGTTATAGTATAATATTATTCGGCAATCAATATATATAAAACTCTTCCGTTGCTGACTTATTGACCGACAGACAACGCAGAGCCGAAACGACTGGGCGTATAAAGCTTAAAATTGGCACGCTGGATCCTTAGGGAATGTAGGGGAGCACAAAGAAAGGATTTCCCGAAATTCCCATGGGAACGGGAAAAAACTGTATTTTGGTGTTTGTATGTTGTATGTTTGGTGACGCGAGACTAACGAAACACTTTTTATTTATATACTCATATATAGTAGATATAAAATAAAAGTAGGTAAATACCTCAAACACAACATTCATTATAATATTTCTCACAGTCAACTGTTGTTGATTTGCTGTGGGAATAATCTGCTTTAATGAATGAGCAATTACTGAGCAAGCGAGCATGCTCATGCTGGATGAAGTCGTAGAAACTTGCGAGAGAGTCGATAGAAAGTGCAAGTAGACAGAGATAACTGGACTTTCAATATAGTGTTTTCGATGTGTACCGAGCCCAATCTTTAATTTTTTTTTAAAACTCTTTTACACTGGGTTCTTTTGAAAAGTGGAAAATAGATGAAATTAGTAACTCACCACCTTTCCTAATTAAGTACAAACGTGAAACTAAATAATAAAACTTTCAGCTGATCGGATCAGTATCTAATATTTACTGGAAGGTGGGAACTGACAATTGACAAAGCCTATATGACGACGCTAAGTCCGTCTGTCCACCACTGACGAACAAGGACGACTCTACCCACTCTTTTGGTTGTACTTAATACTTACTTAGTAACTAACTCAACAGGTAACCCCAAATGAGCGTGGCTTGAAATACCTTCGGCTATTTAAGGATTTGCTGTTGGAATTATTTTACTAATTAAGACGATATATGAGTTTTGATGGTTTTTTAAATCAAGTAATTCTCTTAATGGAGGTTAAGAACTGGAATTTTAATATAACCTTTTTGAGGATGTATTAACAATTTTTTTTTATAATTGAGAAACGCTACTTAGTGGAATCAAAAAACCTCGGTACATTATTTCTTTAAAGATAACCTTTCCAAAAAACGGGAATAGACTAATTCTTCGAAATTACCTCCTAGTTTTTGTTAAAACTACCTAGGAATAAAAATAAAACCTAGGATATACAGAAAATCAAATTTTGGTTATTCAGATTTGTTTTAAAAGTAATAATTAAAAAGATATTCAATATTTATTACTTGACATATGACTGTCCCTTTCCCTCAGTATAATAACGAAGTTCTATCTCTGTTCATTGGGTCGTTTAATTTATTTGTCGTATATAAGTTATGTAAGTAGATCGGTGTTGAAAGTTTTTAAGCAATAAGCAATAACTTCAGAAACCTTTTTGTTAATATATAACTCTCCCATGTTAGTCTCGGCAAATTATAAAATCGATTGATTTAAATACTTTCTTGAGAAACATCATCCACGTTATTCATGCAACAGACAACTATTTTCGATTTATTGGGCTCCATTTAGGTGTAAGTTTAAAAAAATAAACAGTATTTTATGTAGAATAATCTAGAGACTAGAGAAAAAGCGTCGTCTAAGAGAGTTAAACAACTTGTGGTTACGGCAACTTGTTGTAACTACAATAATGCACGTACCTACCAAACTGTTAGACAGTGGAGAGGAACTACATTGTGAATAAAATTGTTTTCGCGTCGCGTAATATACCTGTGAAATTAATGTACATACACATTAATGTGTATGTAGATAATGGTAGAACTTGCATAAAAGATTTCCCAAAATTCTCACGGAACAAAGGAATGGCGGAAAAATTGCGGTAAAACTAATAATATTTTTTACTAAAACCTTCTCCTAAATGCAACAAATACTTATCTGAAAACCGCATCCAAATCGGTTCAGCCAAACGCGCGATAATCGCGGACAAACATACATACAAGTAAAACTGATAACCTCCTTTTTTGAAGTCGGTTAAGCCGGGAACACGAATCACATATGTTTATAGTAATATTAAGTTGACCAATTTTTTTTTAATGTTTTTTAACCTTAATGACAAACACCGCGAAACATGCCCTTAAGTATAACGCTCTACCGCTTTCACTAGTAGAATGTAGTATACACCTTGTTAGTCGATCGATCGTGCCGAACAAATTGAATTTTCTGGCGGTCTTGCATGGGCCCTATCACAGGAAACTAATTATCTATAACTATAACAAACTTTATATAGCTGTCAGCGTTCTCACAAATTTTACTTAGAATCTTATCTTAGTATTTTCTTTCTATCTATTAAAGATAAAAATTTGAAAATATTTGAAATGTACCTACCGTAGTAATTAATTTTTTAATGTTTAATTGTGCGTGTTAAACGGCATCCTCTTTCAATGTGTTTAGTTATTTGAGGAGAAGTTGATAACCCATCCCTAGTTTAAAGATGCAGCAAGTTTCATGAAAATTGGTTTAAGTAGTACAGTGGCGGACACGGTCGGCGTAACACTTCCGGTTTTTCTGTATTGCAAAATAGCTCTTGTTCTTTGGTAATACAGTCTAGGGCTGACGAAACCATAGACAAATCTGTTACGGCCTCCTAGTCCGCCACTGTACCTAGTTTCAGAGTTGCATTGACTGCGCGGCGGCATTGATTGCATTGATTGATTATAAAACTTTCTCGTTACTAACTGACCTAATGAAACGCACAGTAAAACCACTCAATCTTTATATAACCTTACTATCGTATCCTATCCCACTAACACATTTCCATATTTTCCCAGAAATATATATTATCAATATATATAAAAATCTTCCGTTACTGACTGACTGACTGACTGACTGACTGACTGACTGACTGACTGACTGACTGACTGACTGACTGACTGACTGACAGACAGACAGACAGACAGACAGACAGACAGACAACGCAGAGCCGAAACTACTGGGCGTAGAAAGCTGAAATTTGGCACGTGGGTTCCTTGGGGAGTGTAGGTGAGCACTAAGAAGGGATTTCCCGAAATTCCCACGGGAACGGGAAAAAACGGGATTTTTGTGTTTATGAGAAATCTGCGCAGGTGAGGCCGCGGGGCAGCCTCTAGTTATCAATATATATATAACTCTTCCGTTACTGACTGACTGACTGACAGACAACGCAGAGCCGAAACTACTGGGCGGAAACGGAATTTTTGTGTTTATGAGAAATCTGCGCGGGAAATACCGCGGGACAGCCTCTAGTATTATTATATTTAGTTTTTTCTTTCATAAAATTCGTGTTCTGTCAACTTGACAAACACAAGTGAAATTTTTCTATGAATACAACAAATTAATGAAAGTATGGTACCTACTTTAGAGATATGAATGCATTATTAAATCAGTTACCGTGATGTTTAGATAAAGGGTTGTAATGCTGATGATGGTAATCTGGTGAACGGTGAAGTTACACTTATACTGCATATTATTGCACTTCCTGCCATATCTGTGTATTTATTTTGTCTATAGTTTCAACCTTTAAAAACAGGTTGCCTGGAAGAAATCGCTTTAAGCGATAAGGTCACCTATGTCACATTACTGTATGCTAATTGTTGACATATTGTTAGATTTAAGTACAATAAAGTGTATATTCATTCATTCATTCATTCATTCATTCATCAATATTTTTAAATTGGTGGATAGTCATGATTCTATTTTCAATTATTCGCCATTTCAATGGGGAAGAAAACTGCCAATTTATCCCGCTAGTGTCGTTTGTACGGTCGACCCATAACAAACAAAGTTTTGTATGTGATTTGCATTGGAAGTCCAATTATTTATCAAAAGATCTCACTGTGTTGCTGTTGGGTGTGAGAAAAATGAAAATCTTATGTTTCCTAACAATAATTGTTCGGAATTATTCCCGGATAGGAAGCTATGAGGTTAAAGAACTTTAAAGAAACCGAACGGATCGAGGTTATGTTTTCGACATTTTGAAGATTTCAACTACCGAAGTATTAGTTTTACTACAGGTTTGTTCCTAATTATATATCTAATAGCTGTTTAGTGGGTCTGCAGTCCTCGCACAGGGTTTTTTTGACCTATTTTGAGACCCAAAGGTCACTTTGATTGTTTTTAGGTTATATTTTGTTTAACTTGCAAAAGTCATTTAAAATGGTTCATTCGTATAAATTTGTGTCCATAAACCCTAGTAATTAAATGTGAACTTGAGATAATGATAAGTAGGGGTCCCAAAACCGGTTTCGAAGAAACCGAAAAAACCGGTTTCGAGGGTAATTTTCAAAACCGGTTTTTCAAATTACGAAACCGGCTAATTCGGTTATTTCGGTTATCAAAAAATTACTGAAGAAATGTCTGATTTGTCATTATGTCTTGTAGTATCTTGTTTTGTACAGATATTATGGTCAAAGTTTAAACCTTACGCTCAACAAATTAACGTCGCAAGTAGGTAGATATGTCAAAATTTTCACAAATTTTCACCAATTTTAAAAATGGCGGCGTAGGTACCCGGTAGCCGCAAATTTTTTTTGTTAACATTTATTAATATTTTAGGTTATTATTGATTCAGTGATTGATTGTGAATCCATTCAATCATTCATAGTCGACACATTTGTCAAACATTAGGCCAACATTGGTTCAGCCTAAATATAAAAAACGAGTAAAAAAAAAGTCGCGCGGCGCCTCGCTCGTGACCGTTACAGATCTGTACCGAGTGGATTCCACGCGCGTTATAACTTATCGGTACAGATCTGTACCGAGTTGAGCCGGCAAAATTCTTTTGCAGGCGTACAAACATTTTATGAATCTGTCTTTTTGTGTAGTTAACCATCTGAGGACTTTACAGAAGGATGATACTCTGATAAGGAATTTGATATAATTAAGGACCTTAGAAGGCAAAGTAAAAACTAAATAACTAAGACTAGATACTAAAAAGTCCGTTTTATAATCAAATGATGAGGATTTATATTAAAATCCCACAAGATATTTTAATTCTGAATGATAATATTTTGTTTTTAAAACTCATATCAAAATGTTTTTATTGTAAAAGTAAAAAAAAAGTCAAAAATGATTTATTCAATATAGAAAACAAGATTATTACTTAAAGACTAATCTAATCAACATTGATACCTTCTTTGGTAAATTATCCTATTCTGCGAGAGGCGAGGTAGTTTAGGGTGCCCACTAATTGGGTCAGCCTCACGACAATGGTCGCCTGGAGACGCTCCAAAACGAGCCCTCCTCAGTCACATGATTCTACTCCCTTTCGCAATGATTTTATAGCGTAGAGAATAAAGGGGTAACAAACTCTACTTTACAATTTATCTCTCTTTTTTTTGTTATTTTGTGCAATTAAAATTCAATTTGGCGACAATACCAAGAACATAAATTAATAAGATTTAAAGAACATACATGAAAAAATTAAAATATGAGCTATACTACTACTTCCATGCATCTCTGTCGTTTTCATAATCATCAACATTGTATTAAGCTTTCTTAATCAGAAATTTTTTGATACGAGTTTTAAACTCATTAGTACCATTTAGGATCAAAATCTCTTCTGGAATCTTGTTATAAAATCTTACTTCGTTTCCTATAGAGAATTGGTTTGTCCGTTTTAGTCTGTTCTGTGGAAAGCTTATTACAATGTTAATGATAATGTAGACGACAAAAACTCATGGATGTAGCCTCTGCACTAATAATTTGTTCAAACTGAATATGGATACTTTCAATTTTAAAGAAAATGAGAGTTGGCCCAATATTCTCTACGCTGTCTTTGCGATAGGAAGAAGAATAATTTGATTGAAGTGAGGTCGTTTGAGGGCTTATCCTGGCGCCTCTATCGTTAGCTGTGCAGATGGGTCTTATTGGCAGCATACAGCTATCTTCATAGTATCATACAGTGTTATGCAATCTTTAGACCTTATTAACAATGCATTTAAAACAAAAAAAAACACATATTCTTTCTTTAAGTATGCGATTGTTGAATGAAAAAACCAATGTAAAGTTTGTTTACGGTTTTTTTAAATAATAAAAAAATAATATTATATGAAGAATTTCCTGATTTAACTGCAAAAACATCGATAACAGAGTTTTTTTTTAAATATTCTAACCAAAACTCGAAAAAACCAAAAATAACGATTTCGGGACCCCTGATAAGCAAATAGTCCTATTTAAAATTAACTTAATAGCGCCATACAATAATATAACAATTTGAATTGGGTGTCACAACACGCTCAACCTAGTTGGTTTGGTGGATTTTTTGCTTACTATTGAAAATCATAAGTGATATGACGTAACGGCCATGGACGTATGAAAATTTTGTATGAGATTTCGAGGTGTCATATCACAATATCTCAAGACTGAACTGTGTCCCGGAATGTGTTAACACATTGCTTACCTGCGCACGAATTTCGCGTTTTTGCCATGTAAAAAGCCTTCTCATTTATTAATTTCTTCTTGAAACTATGTTTGCTTCTACGTTTTATACGATACAATACAATAAAGTGTATAATAACGTCGAAAAACACAAAAAATGTCACAACCCCATTAGTTTATTGGTTAAAGTAAGACTTACCTATAGTTCCAGGGAACCAGGCGCAGAGCGGGTTCCGCTGCAGGTCCGTGCTGCTGTTCCCCACCCTGATCTCCAGGTCTTGCAGCGGTTGGTGACCTGCACCGAATTATGTTTAATTATGTATAATAATATAAAAATTATTAACGACTGACACTCAAGCGGGGGTAAACATTGTTATGATATCGATGATCGTTTACGGGTCTGGGAGCGTTTTTATTGTGTTTCCGGAACTTAGTTACTGCTTCTTCATGCATAGTATCTTTGATTCCATCGGCTGGAAAATTTATTCGTCGGATTTCTAAATAAAATTCAATAAAATATTGTGACTATTTGCGACGATTCCATTTTTATTTGCGATTTATAATACTCAGTGCAGTCAAGTGTAACATAACATAAGATTCACCTCACCTGTTTAATGACTTGTATGTTATGTGTTACTTTTAGCACAAAACAAGTCATTACGAAACTTACAAACTACTAGCAAGAAGAAAATATAGTGTAATTATAATACGCAACAACATTTTTTGTTGCTAAGGGAACTAGGGTACTAGGGTAGGGTAATGTGTGGCAGTGACGACAATTCTGTTTCCATCAGCGCCTGGCCATGGCCTGCCCGAAGATTGTTCTTTCAATTTTGACACTCCTTAAAAGCCGCTCATTAATAAATGTTCTGAGTAGAAATGTTTTTACATGTTTTCTTGAGATTAGAGATCGGAATCGAGCTATACTTCTCTAATAAAACAAAATCTACTTCTACTAAGTATATATTTATTATATAGACCCGGCGAACTTCGTACCGCCTAACCTATTACTATATTTTGCATGTATTTATCAAGAGAAAGGTTTATAAGTAACCTTTCTCTTGTATCACTGTATCTATTAAAAAAAAATGCATCAAAATCCTTTGCATAATTTTTTGATAGCATACATAGGGACAGACGCGGGAAGCGACTTTATTTTATACTATGTATTGATGATTTATAAATCTTTTTTATTCTAAAGTCTGTTTTGAGTTTATTTCCGATTATCTATACTATATAAAAATGTATCTTGGTTCGTTAGTCTCGATAAAACTCGAGAACGGCCGGGCCGATTGAGCTGATTTTGGTTTGGCTGAGGTTTAAAATATGGAAAAATTTAGAGGAAGATAGTAAAAGTAACAATATCTATTTCTCATACAAATTGTAAGGGGCGATACAAGTTTGCCGAGACAGCTAGTAATTAAATAATTTTGTTTGTTGAAAAAAGATTGTGGTGTTTTTCTGATACTTATTTTACAAACACGAACGTGTTCTTAAAATTAGGCGCGGTTATTCTTACAAACTGGGATACCTGAACAATAATAATGCATCTCAATCATAGCAACTAACTAAGTAGAACTCAGAACCTTAGAACAAGCACATCCAGAAAAGAGAGCAAACATCGAGATTTCGATCGCTGCAGTACTTACCGCAGCAGCCCCTCGTGGTGACCCTGACGACCTTGACCGCGTAGTGCCGCAGCAGGTCCACCTGCCACCAGGGCGAGGCCTCGCGCTGCGTCTCCGTGCAGCGCTTGCCGTCGTGCTCCGTGGTCTTCTCGCCGTCGTTGCCGTTGGCCGCGCCGCCGCCGCGCACCGTCGTCGACTGGTTCGCAGGCTTCCGAAAGGCGACGTTGGTGCCTGATAAAAAATTATAAATTTTAATCCCATTGGCAAAAGGTAACCTATTGGGTTACTGTTCTGTAGTCGTAAAGTGTATATTTAGCCGCAAATTGTCGAAGCAAAGGCGTATTATTTATTATAAGGGTGCGAAAGTTAAAACCCGAGCGCAGCGAGAGTTTCAAAGGTTTAATTGAACAACTGACAAATTTCCATACAGTGTTGCCACTTTTTAATTTGTAGAGTTTTGTGTCGCACTGTAAGTAATATCACACTATAAAATCTCACTTCACCGTTGTCGTTGAAGTTTTGAAGCTAAATGAGTGAATAAAACTTCACTTAGTTTCATTCACTCATTTAGCGTTAATAAAATTTTGTTGCGCATCTTTTGTACCAATTTTTAAAGAATAAAGATCTGGTATTAAGTAATTGCGCAAGCCAGATTTTTTAGCAAAACCAGAGAGCCCAGTTTCTTAACTAGAAACGAGTGACTCGTAATTGTCTTGTTAGCGATTTCGTTAACCATTGCCGCTTTAACAAAGGTAATTTCTGTTGCACGCTCAAAGAAAACAGCAATGGTTAACTAAGTCGCTAACAAGACAATTACGAGTCACTTGTTTTTAGTTAAGAAACTTGGCCCCCTCTTCTCAGCGCGTTCGTTTGTTTTTCATTGAGATTGAATTATGAGACATAATTTAATTTAATCACACTCTACCTATTTGCGGCTCGACTACGGACGACCTCCTTCTGTCCTGCCAGCTCTGCCTGATTCAAGGAGTTTTGCTGCCATATTCATCGCGTCGAAACCAAGTAGGAAATATGTATGTATTATCTACATTATACATTAATTTACCTACGTACCTAGATTCCGCGTGACCTACTTTTTTACATAACAACAAAAACATAACTGTACTTATTTTTATGTTTCAGGCCCAACTCGTCCTTTGTGTTAGTCTAGTGTTAGTGGTCTAAATTGCAGTTGAGTTGTCACTTTTTGTTTATATTAGATTGCAGTTTAAACTACTGAAGCAGTTTAAACCGAGTTGGATATTACGGGCCTAAGATTACTTAACCATTGATTGTATAATCCAGAGCGTTTCTAAGTTTTATATAAAAATATCAATGATAAAACAGAATGTACCTGCTTTTTCGTAGGTATCACATTTTTGATAATAACCACATTTATTATTCTTATAAGAAACAAGTATTATTTTTATACTCTTCTTCACGGAAGGTCAGGACTGGTCGGTGGGACGTTTTACGTGGTACTGACCGCAAAATGGAGGCTCTCCAGTCCAGTCGCCGCGCAGGGTGCACTCTCTCTGGTGGGAGCCGAAGATCTCATATCCCTCGTCACACTCGTAGGTGGCCGTGGCGCCGGGCGCCGCCGGGCCCGCCGGGTCCGCCTGGCCCGCCGCGGGGTCCGCCGGGCTCGCCGTCAGGCGCACTCGAGCGTTGGGGGGGACGGCGGGGTGCCCGCACCGCTTTTCACTCCCTGTGAAAAAGGAAAAGTTTACATTACAATGTTATTTCAATGGCGATTCCTAAATAGTTTATTTGCGGTCGTTTAATCTCAATAAGCTTTTACAAACGGAACAGTAGGGTAGGTACAGTGGAGGTCTAGCTCGGCGTAACACTTTCGGTTTTTCTGTTTTGCAAAATAACTCTTTTTTTTTCAACAATATCAAAGTACTCTTTAATTTATTTAAAATAATAATTATAATTTGATATGTCTTTATTAAATAGGTAAATCAACATAACAATTACATTACTTAGAGCAGTTTCATGAAAGGAATTTGTATCATTGTCTTTTATTACTGCCAAGTGTTCAGTGAGGTCAACTGCTAAAATAGGTCTAAGGGTCCACTCACGCATACCGCACCACCGTAACCATGCCACGGCAGCTTCTCGGTTCTTGTAGTTGCGTTGCGGTACCGATAAAATGACAAGAATGTACACAATTCCGATATGTTTGCCAGTTAGTTGGGTAAAAAACAAAATTGGACTCTGAAAAAAATTAAATTAAAAACGCTGCTATGATTTCAAAATCAGACTTTATTGATTGCTAATGACCTTTGTAACATTAATAAAATATATAGGGAGACCATTCACTTACCTGGTATAGTTTATTTATTAAAAGGAACATAACAATATTTACAGTACATTACATATTTACAGTATAAAATTCCGGTTAACTAAAAAAAAATATTTCGTTCAGATCGCCGCCACTGGTCGAAACCGTGCCCAGCAGGCTGGCTGCGTTTCCACGCTGGATGGCCAGGCTTACACGCTGGCCAAGATATGAGCCGGCCCGCTGGTCACCTGACTGGTCGATCAGGCGCGTCGACAGTTATTTAAACAATCGGCGCGCCTCCGGCCCCCACGGCCCTAGGATTTCCAAACGGCATAAATTCATACTCCACACTAAGGGTGGCGAATTTGCGCCGTTTGAGGTCTTCAGCAGCTGCGGCTGCCGCGCCCGCGCCAGCTGCCGTGTGTCTGACGTGACAGGCCGCCAGTGTGTCGACACATGTGGCGTCCCACACTAGGGGCCTGCCACGCTTCCACGGTATGACAGTCATACCGTCGGGCCGCTTGCCGTCGTCACGCACCAGCCCATTGGGTTCCAGTATGGCTGGTACGAAGACGCTGGCTAGGGCCCGGCGGATTATATCGTTCAGGCTGGCGTGGCGCGGCAGTCGCCCCGCACTGCGCGCGCAGGAAAGTCCGTGGTGGCCGAATCGATCGACTATGCCACCGCAGTGGCAGCGATGTGGAGCGCAAATCGGTACACCCAGCCGCAGGCACACCGACAGTGATAGGGTAATCCTGTCTAGCAGGGTTCCTATCGCTACCGATGGAACAGCTTGCAGCCAGTACCCCGACACCGGATCCGAGGCGGCAAGGAGGCGAGCGCGCTCTACAGAACTGCTGGCAGAGTTTTGAAGATTTTTTTGGACAGCCCTGCAAAGCGGCTCGTCCCATTATTTTTGTATGTTATGGTTGGCAGGGTGGTCCTCGCCCGGGCAAGCTGCGCTCCAGGCTGTCCTTGCCTCGTCTACGTACGACGCCTTAAGACGATTTACGAGCTGGGAAGGCGTTTCTAAATCAAGTAATTCTCATAAACTACAGACGGTAGAGATCTGAAACTTTAGTATACCCTTCTTGAGGATATAACAAAGTTTTTTATAATTTAAAAACACAACGAGGATACAAAAACCTCGATACATTATTTCGTCAAAGATAAACATTCCAAAAAACAGGATTAGCTAGTTCTTCGAAATTACTAATTAGTTTTTACTGAAACTACATAGGAATAATGATAATAAAGTAAATTAAATTCTGGTAATTTGAATTTAATTTAATAGTTATAATTAAAAAGATATTAAATATTAATTGCTTTTCACTAAAAACCAGGTGGTGGCGCAGAACCAAGAATCCGATTTGCACGACTGACAGATGACTGTCCCTGTCTCTTCGTATGCAATCATTGAACTTCTGTCACTGTTCAACAATACTTCAGATGCTGCGTGCAGCTCGTAGAGGGAGGACGTGTACGCCAGTTCTCCTACAGGTCACGTGGTCTTTGATAAATATTCGACCTAGGGTAAACTGCCCCATGATTGTCACTTTTACAAATTTCTCTTGGCTAAATTTATAACTGCAAAATAAAAATGCTAAATCGTCAAAATATGGTATTGTTGTTTTGTGCGTATAACCATTTAATATTGATATTTTAATAGAAACTTTTAAACCATAAACCAAATATTGACATCAGTCATTAGTTTAAAATTGCGTTAATAGTTTAGTAAAATAATGTATTATAATGACATGATTTTAGTTCAGACGAGATGACGTCATACCCATCCGAGTAAAAATTGCAACTTTTAGCGGTGTGCACTAACTAACTTAAATTCTTATGATCTTACATGTGCTAAAAAATAAAATATTCTGATTCAGTAATAAATAGTCTGATTTTAATAATTAAACAAGATAATTCATAATAAAAAAAGTTTTGTCATGAATAATAATTATAATTGGCGTTTATATTGGTCCTCATTCGTCGACTCCACTCCTTTTCTGTTCGAGCTGTGTCTGCGATTTGGCGCGAGCGAAACGAAAAATGAGTCAGTTGCGGAGAGCTTTTGGTCTCAGATCCGTACAATATTTTTTTTTTTAATTTTGCTAAACTCCTCCTTACCGAAGAGGACGTGCGTACTGTGGACGGAGGAAAGGAAAGCCGGGAGCGCAACACTGGAAATTTTGCGGATTCCCAGGCCACCTAGACGAACAGGCAGCGAAGCTTGGGACCAAGATCTGTCATGAATGGGGCAATTTGGAATTTTGGTAAGAGTGTTTTCAATGATATTGTCTAATTTATTAAGAGAATTTGTAAATTTCCAAAAGGGTGCGCATCGGAGTGAATACATAAGTTGTGGTACGAAAAGACAGAATTTAATAATGAAAAAAGCCATGTGGGGTTGGATGGTAAGCAGTCGTTCATGTGATTCTTCAAATTTAGAGGCCTGTTCGTCTACGAAGCCTGGGATCCCCTCGTTATACAACGGCGCGCCGAGGAGGCGGAGCGATTCTTTGTTTAAAATTTTGATGTTTTGAGCCAAAAGGTTAAATTTTGTAGAGATTGTTTGCTTTTGAGTAGAATTTAGGTTTTCCGAAATAAATAGTTCACATTTCATCATCATCATTTCAGCCGTAGGACGTCCACTGCTGGACAAGGCCTCTCTCAAGGCTCTCCATCTGTACCGATCGCAGGTGGCCTGCATCCAGCGTGGACCCGCAGCCTTGCGCAGATCATCCGTCCATCTGGTCGGTGGATGTCCTACGCTGCGCTTGCCGATCCGTGGTCTCCACGGATTTCACATTTAGAGAAATTTAATTCTAAACCAATTTTGCCAATGTAGATGTATCAGCCGATGTCCCTCTGCCTTTGTTGACAGCCATGTGGGAAACCGAAGTAGTCCCTAACGATTGGAAAGAAGGAATAATCCTTAAGCTTCCAAAGAAGGGGGATCTTTCGCAATGCTCTAACTGGCGGGGCATAAACCTGCTCTCGGCCTGCACTAGTGCGAGTTCAAAATGCTTGTGCTAGGTTTTGTTTCAAAATTCCCCCACGCACTCACGTTACACCTTATTTAAATAATGCCAATATGCTAAAAATTGAAGGTCGACTCGAATTTGCAATGGCGGTTTTGTTGTTTGGTGTTATAAACACAGCTAAACCTGCTTATCTTTACGATAAACTTGAATGGCGAGCAAAAGAGAGAAGGATGAGATCTTGTGCTACTGTTTTTAGGACACCTCAGCATAGAACAGCTGCCTTTAGGGGAAGTTTTAGGTACCAGGCAAGCAAATGCTGGAACAACATACCTCCGCCTTTACGTACTGCATGTTCCAAATTTACTTTTAAAAGAAAACTTCTCCAATATCTTCTTAACAAACAGAAGGGTAAATTTTAAACATTCAATTTGTTTACTTTAATTTTAATTTTTACATTAATATCAATTACTGTTAAATTAGTTTCTGGTACCAATTTTTTACTTGAATTTTTATTATTATATTCTTTCCTTGTCTTCATATTTTTATTTTTTTATTATTTTTATTGGTTGATCCATTTAAGTATACACATATAAATTCCTAACACACATTTTTATATATTTACTTACACCTTTTATATAAGTATTATTTATGTTAGGTATACATATATAATCATATATTATAAATTGGCCCTTATCCTCACTGTTAGCTTTAATACTTAAGTTTATATATACTTATATTTATTTATATGTAAAATACCGGGACGTGTGCATGTATGTATTGCCTGTCGGGGTACTGGCAGAATACCAGCGCTGCGGATAGTATTTCTTATATTATCCTGTAGCATATGCTGAGTCAGAGCCCTTTCCGTGTCGCAGCTACATCAAAACTGGATTTTGTTTGTACAGTGTAGTCTTATATATGTTAATGATTCATGTCACTAGTTATACCAACCTACTTAAGTTTATAAAATGTACCTATATGTTTTGATGTATTTGGAACATGGAATAAATCTTTCAATCAATCAATCAATCAATCACTAAAATCCTGACCAAAATCGTGATGAACAGGAAAGCAGGGGTGGTGGACGAGAAGTTGAGAGAAGAGCTGTTTTGTTATCCTAGGTTAAGCAAGCCTGTTTTATAAATTTGTTTATTAGACTAAATAGGGTCTATCAAAACATTTATACATTAGTAAGATATTAAATGATAACATGATAACAATATCGTTTTAAACTCACTACATAATGTATATTTGATTTTAATTCAAGATATATATCCTTTGTTATAGGACATATTTACGGCATCACAAAGATATCTTTGTATAACTAAGTCAAAAACACATAAGAATACTTACATAATTATTAAAATAAATACAAACTTAACACATACGAAAATACTGATTCACCTTTAAAACAAATTAAAGGTGAGGGTAGATTAACAGAGCAAGCAGATTGAGCACCGGGTATAGTCAGGTAGCCCAGCCGGCCGGCCGCGATAATTCGTCGAGGTCGTGCAGGGCGTAGTGATGGGGCAGTCTTGTGCCGCGCCGATATCGATATGATGTAACATTATACTTAGTTTTACCAATAGAGCAGATTAGTTTATTTTCATGTTCGGAATTTCTGATACCCTGAAACGTTTTGTTAAGTTGATAAAATAGTCAAAGAGCAAGGGGAATTTTATTTTTTCATGTAATCTGGTTAAATTTGTTTTAAATGGTGTGTTATATGCTAACTTTAATGCTTTATTTTGTATCACTTGTAATTTAATATGATTAAACTTTGCGGTATTGCTCCAGACTGGACAGCTGTAAGTTATACACGGCCTTATTAAGGTTGTGTAGACTAATAATTTTGTACTGCTACTAAGGACTGATTTTCTATTTAAAAGTGGATTTAGTGCACCTATGGCCTTCGTTCCTTTTAACCTAACCCGAGAAATGTGTTCAGTCCATGTAAGTTTTTGGTCTAGCGTTAATCCCAGTACTTTACAGTCTTACTCCAAGGAATGCTATGTCCATCTACCATTAATGATTTATAAGAAAGTTTCCTTTTATAGGTAAAAAATAAAGCCTCTGTTTTAGCTGCATTTAGCTTAAGTTTCCATATTTTAAAGAAGTCCATGAGTTTATCGACTGCTAGCTGTAATGTAACCGATCAACAATCAAATCTACATCATTTGATGATGTATAGCATGCCGTGTCGTCTGCAAAACAAGCAAGTTGTGTTCTTGTCTGTTTTGGGATATCATTTATGTAAATTAAGAACAAATGAGGCCCCAAGACAGATCCCTGCGTTACACCTGCTGGTACGTGCCGTGATTTAGATGATTCCTTACCAATATGAACAGAAAAGCTACGATTTGTCAAGTATGAATCTATGGTTTTGATTAAATAGTAAGATATGTTGTTAATTATTAATTTATGTATGAGTCCTTTATGCCAAACGATGTCAAATGCTTTCTCCATATCCAATAGAAACATTCCTGTGGACTTCCTGCTAAGGTTATGTGCCGCGCTTTCAACAACTCGAGCCAACTGTCGCACCGTTGAATGGGAATTACGAAAGCCAAACTGTTCGTTTATCAATAGTGAATTTGTAGATTTTAAGAGTCTTTTATTTATTACCTTTTCAAATAATTTTCCTAAGGAGGGCAAGAGACTAATAGGCCTATAGCTGGTAGGCAGCGTTTCTTTTTTCCCCAGTTTTTTTTATTTCATTTTTTTTGAAACTTTCCATTTGGAAGGAAAATAGCCAAGAGACAGGCATGCATTAAATATTTTTACTAGGTTTACTATAGCTTTCTGTGTAAGATTTTTTATAAGTGCATTTGATACTTTATCGATACCAGGAGCCTTACGCCATTTTAAATTTTTGATGATTATTCGTAGTTCATGTGGATGCACTAATTCATGTTTTATTTCAGGAGTTTGCATTTAATCAAGCGTTTGTATAGTCTCTTCAGAGTTCCAGTCAGTGGTAAGATACAAGTTCTCATAAAATGCATCAGCCAGCAAGTTCGTCACATTGTTCCCTCGTTGTTGCAGTCATTGTTCCGTCGTTGCGTTTTAATGGTATTTAATCACTCAGAACTGCAGCAAACTCCTCAGGTATTTCTGAGGAGTTTGCTGTAGTTCTGAGTGATTTAGCTAATCTCCATAGTTCAGAACGAGGATTTTCAACTAGTTTTAATTTATCTTCCCAAATTTTATCATTATGTAATCTTATGGCTTGTGTTATGTTTTTATTTAGGTATTTTATTTGGGTTCTCAATTGTTTACGGCGTTCAATGTCAGCTTCAGTGGGTAAACGTCTTCTCAGGCAATTCCTATATTTTATGTACCTTTTCACTTTACGCGGTAGTTGTACGAAGTCATGCTTTACATTTGTAACTGGTACTGCTATACTTCGTGCCTCCAGAATGTTTAAGGTAAGTTTTTCTACTTCGTTATCAATATCATCGGTGCTTAAAAAAGTTTTACTATCAAGTTGGATACTTCCATTGAGTGCCATGCGATACTTAGACCAATTAGCTTTTGTGTAATTAAAACTACTTAAGAATTTGCGCTCAAAGTTGACCCTTATTGTCAAAAGAACAGGTAAGTGATTTGATGATAGTGCTGTTATTGTTTTTAATCTATTAATGTTATTAATATTTTTAGAAATTACAAGATCTGGAAGGCAGGGGACTAAGTTTTCACGATAGTGAACTAAGGTTGGCTCATCTGGTCCTAAAATAGTATAATCATGGTTGAGCATATGATTAAAAATAACATTTCCAAAGGTATTGCGTAATCCAGGATACCAATGCTCGTGCTTAGCATTATAGTCCCCTAACAATAGTACCTGGTCTCCACATTTTAACAAGCGATCAATGTCATAGAATAAGTGTGTGTGTCTAGTATAATTTTGATACCAATTGCTTCCATATAATTCAATTGAGGAGTACTTATCAGGGAGTGATCTTTGCTACATCGTACCAGTAAGGCTACACCTTGACCTCTGCCAGCAACATTATCACACCTATAACAGACATACCCGGGAAAGTTTAGATTTATACGTGGCATTAATCTACTCTCACATATAGAAACAATATCAATATTAGGCTACTCACCAAGTCCAGGAGCTCACTCTGCTTGTTACGAATGCCGTCAGCATTCCAATAAATGACTCTTAGTATATTTGACTTAGAATACATTTTTGTTTTGCATGTTTGTTAACACTAGCACTATCTTATCTATCATACTTTTACATTCTACAAATTGATCCCTGATTTTCTTGATTGTACAAAATATTTCTAGCATTTCCTTAGTAGTCTCATCATAGTTTTGGTTATTTATGATAGTGTTGTTTGCTCAAATTCTTGTTCCTGTTGCTATGTTGGCCCATGTTTCCTGCGATGGCGCTGGTATATGCGTAGGTACAGGCAAATCTAGTCGAGTAGATTGCAGAAAATTTGTCGATGGAGCCAATGGTTGTCTGTTGCTTGGCTGCACCTGAATATTTGCGGAATGTGGAGCTCTAATTTCACGGCGTTTATCTTTGATTTTTTGTATATAGTAATTAGCTGGATGAGCTTTAATGCAATTGCAGCAAACTGCAGTAGTGGAACGATCTTTTTGCTACAATCTTTAGTTTCATGATCTTAACACATCTTGCTGGCAGATTACAGTTCCTTGAAGCGTGACCGAAGCCTTGACAACGATAGCATTGCGTGCCTATTGCCTATTCGATCTGAACCGTCGAATATCAACGACACAGTTTCCTAAGTATTTGATCCGGCGAAATTTATTAACATCAGTTCCAACAGGCAGTTGGACTAGGAATGGTGGAAATGACATATCTTGTTTTCTAGTTGAGCTAAGCTTGGAGATAATGATACCATCGAAGCCCATTTCCTTTAATTCCTCGGCTAAGGTACCCTCGAAGCTTGCAGGTAATCCTCTGATCACAACTTTTAAAAGTTTTTCATCCTTACGAGTATGTGTATGAAAGGGAATGTTCTCATTACGTAGACCCTCTTGAACAGCTTGGTGATCTTCAGCTGAATAGCACTGAACTGCGACATTGTTTTTACCTCTGTACTGCAGGTGATACTATTACTGTATTTGTCTATACAGCCTTTAATTTTCCTATGAGTCCAATCTTCTTGTATCTTGATTACCACTGGTGGAATACGTGACGGGTTTTTACGAGCTAAAATTGCTTTTTGGAGTGATTATGGTAGCTGATCTACATTTAGGTTGCTAAATTGGTTTGAAGTAGCAAACTTGGGTCTTCCAGGTGGCGATCTTGGTAAAGCTGTACGCTTGGGCTTTTGCCAACCATCTTCTTCTTCCTCCTCTTCTCTTGTTCGCTTGTTAAGACTCGAGGTAGATGAGCTTTTCGTGATAAACTTATCCATATTTTTATTCCCTATTGGATATTTAATCGATACTCTCAACTATCGATACGTCTTCTCATCCTTAGTTGAGCCGGTAGGGCAAACTGGTTTTAGAGCACAACGGATACGTCTGGGCAAAGCCAAAACGCGACGATGAATGAGATGTTAGGACGTATAACCGATTGTTTATGATGAGTATTATTAATAAATACCTATTGGTTGTAATTATCAAATTGATAAAGAAATATAGAAATATGAACAAGTTATTAACGGTATGAAGAGTAACGATATTGTTTTTATTTATATTTTTTTAACGAGTTTATAGCCATCAACTGTCAATCTGAAAAGACCACAGGAAATAGTTTTAAGGCATACCTATATATTGTTTTTTAAATACGAAATTCTTACTTATTTAAATGGTTTTTACTAAAATATAAAAATATAAGTAGTGTCTTAAATATGTAAATAAATTAGAATACTGAAATATCGTCATACAACATTTTTAGTTATAATTTCCGAACATGCTAATGTTTTTTACCCAGTTGCAATGTTGTCGCTGTCGCTATCACCCACGTGTTTAATAATATAGGCAAAACATGTTAATTCTACTATTCTTTAATTCAAAATAAACGTCAAACCAAGAGTGTTTGTAGTTGGGGGTGATGTTGTGTTACGTGTAAATGGACGCTTAGCTGTAGCGCGGGGTCTGCTTGGGAACAATTAGTAAGAAATGCGGCTGTCGGACCACACTATTCCTCATCATCTTCTGGTATGACGAAGTGTAGCCATTTAAATATCTGTGGTATAGTATAGACACAAGGTGTACTAAAGTTTTTAACTTGCCAAATTGAATCTACTATATATATATAAAAATGAATCGTGGTTCGTTAGTCTCGCTAAAACTCGAGAACGGCCGAACCAATTTAGCTGATTTAGTTTGAAATGTTTGTAGTAGTCCAGGGTAAGTTTGAACGTGAGAAAATATTTGGGTGGAAGTTGGTAAAAAACCCACCTACCTATATGATCTTTCCATCATCATCAATACATAGTATAAAATGAAGTCACTTTCCGCGTAGGGACAGACGCGGAAAGTGAAGTGTATGCTTATATTTTTAAAACTATGCAACGGATTTTGCTGCGGGTTTTTTTAATAGATAGAGTCATTCAAGAGGAAGGTTTATAAGGACAATCCATGTACAAAATAGTAATAGGTTAGGCGGTACGAAGTTCGCCGGGTCGACTAGTTTACTTTAAAAACAAAAAATATTTCAATAGTTCAATTGTAAGTATAGGTACTTTACCTACGCAAATTAATGATATAAAATGTAAAGCTTTATTTAATTGAGTCTCGTTTTTATTGAATAAAAAATAATACAAATAAATAAAAATATCCTATTGTTTTGCAAAATAAGATGTTGCTCATGTTTTGATCAGTCCTCTAGCCTCCTCCTGGCGAGTAGCCTCAGGCTAATGCTAATTAATTAGAAATGTTTTATTTTGTCAAGGGAAAGAGTTATAACAGCCAGCACACCTACCTTTCCACCTTTTACCCATCTTAATGCGAACTACACAAATATTTTCTTCTCCCCTGAGGTCATGTCTAACTATATTTTTTTTATTTTAGATTTCAATTTAGAATCTACTAGTTGACCCGGCGAACTTCGTACCGCCTTACCTATTATTATTTTGTGCATGTATTATACTTATAAAACTTCCTCTTGAATGACTCTAGATATCTATTTTAAAAAACTGCATCAAAATCCGTTGCGTAGTTTTAAAGTAATAGGCTATAGGCGGTACGAAGTTTGCCGGCTCGACTAGTTTGATACATGATATTTACTTTCGCAGGGGTGGATGAAATTGAAACTTTATCCTGCACTCAGTACGAGTGATACGACATGTTCCTGTCATACTCCAGTAAAGTAAAAAGCATATAATGTTAAAGTAGATTTTTGTGATCAGTACGTAACACAGTTCAGTTTTTAATGTACTTCTAATAGGGATTTTTTTTATTCTTCGTACATAAACGAATTTGGTACATTACCAGAATGGTACTAAGAAAAAATATTCATAGTACATAACCGCTAATGTAATAAGAAATATGTGTTCTTTGCACATAACTGCTTACGTTTCCAGTTTTGTATGAGGATGTTATGCTTCCTACATTACTCGGATTTGTTGAAAGATTTTTATGTGTGTGTGTTTTGCTTCTGAAATAAACATTTCTTTGTCTTTCTATCTTTTTCCCGTAGTCGTTAAGAAGCGTTACTAAATAAAGTAAAATAAATTTATGGATTTTATTTTTATTATATAAGAACCAAAACATTACATATTGTCTCAAAAAAATATGCCCATTTTTAGAGTTATACAATATAAATCGGGAATATTTCTTCGTAAATTTATTTACCTTCTTTTTTTGTAACGTTTCTTAACTACGGGAAATAGATAGAAAGTTAAAAAAAATATATTTATTTCAGAAGCAATACACACAAACATAAAAATCTTTCAACAAATCCGAGTAATGTAGGAAGCATACTAACATCCGATATACAAAACTGGAAAGCAAAGAACACATTTCTGAGTACATTTCCGGTTATGTACTATGAATTTTTTCTTAGTATAATTCCGGTAATGCATTTCGGTTATGTACGAAGAACAAGGGACTTGAATTGGTATCTTTCAAGTTTTAGAGAAAATGTATATAGTTATTTTAAAGCGTTTGCAATAATCTTGATTATCTCAAAAAGGAAAAATAAATTATCATTTATTTGAGTCATATTTAACAGTCCTGACAATTTCCGGAGTGAATACGTAAAAAGTAAGCGTGACGGTCTATGTCTATCTTCTCGTGCGCTCTGTATTACCAAATAACAAGAGCTTTTTTGCAATACGGAAAAACCGGAAGTGTTACGCCGACTTAGACCGCCACTGTACCTATAATGAGTGCGTATTCCGTAGTGACGATCTCTTCATTATTAGCCTTGAGTTAAAGGTGAAATTAAAAAGACTAAATTACATTCAGTTATAAATTAGCTGTTACAGTTAGATTACCTAACTGTAACTAAGTAGTTTTATTTTTGCAAGCCGATAGTATAGACACGCTGACACGCCACCGCCGCCGCCGCAAGCAAGCGCAAGGCAAGCACAACACGACCGTCTCTCCAGCCGCAAGTAGGTAGGAGGCAGTAGTGCTAGTGCCCCGCCGCCGCGCCGCCGCCGCCGCCGCCGTGAGAACCTCGCACAATACAACTATCCATTAGGTAAGCTGTCCTTGACGCGTCTAGTCGCGGCGCCCCGCCATCATCTTGTAACGTGACAGCCATTGTATTATGAAAACAATAAGAAAAATACTCTGTTTTTTTTATCCTTGCTAGGTTTAAATAGGTATTTTATTGATTATGGATAACTTTTGTGATTTCTACGATAGTAAGTATCTTAAGTTAGTTTTTTTTCATCGATTCATAAGTCAATTTGAAAATAAGCCCTTAATCCAGTTTTTTTTAAAGAGACCTACGGTTCGTTTATGGGTGCGACGTCGTGGCAATGAGGGCCATGTCGTAAACAGTTACATAATAGGCGGCTGAGCACTTGGCCACAAAAGGCTAAGTCCAGGCATAACGTGGCCGACTGTTGGTAATAGGGACTTATTTCGTTTATTATAAACTAGAGGCTGCCCCGTGGTTACACTCGCGCAGATTTCTCATAAACACCAAAATCTCGTTTTTTCCCGTTCACATGGGAATATCGGGAAATTATTTCTTACTGCTCCCCTACACTCCCCAAGGAACCCTCGTGCAAAATTTCAGCCCGCTAAGTCCCGTAGTTTTGGCTCTGCGTTGTCTGTCTCTCAGTCAGTCAGTCAGTCAGTCAGTCAGTAACGGAAGAGTTTTATATACCGTGTGTTTCTGACAAGGCGGTAATAAATCAAAGGAGGGCTTCTGCTTACCATAACTTACATTTTTCCCAAAGCAACATAGGTCGTAATCTCAAAAAAAATAACAGTTCCATACATGGGTTCGATCAGCTGGCGGGGTCAATGTACGGGACAGCTGATTTTTGCTTTGAGATTTCGACCCATGTTGCTTTGGGAAAGTTGTTAGGTATGGTGAGCTAAATATCTCCTTTGATTTATTACCGCCTTGTCAGAAACACCCGGAATATTGATTTATTTCATATGATAAGAAAAAATATATATATTTTTGTAATTTTTTAATAGATAAAAAATAAATTACTTACCTTTTGATTGATTATTTAACTCAGATTCTAGGCCAACTATTCTTTAAATTACAGCTGTTCAAAGTTAAAATTTCCATTAAGAGGCTGACTAATGGTGCTACCATACTACGAAAAATAAAATTTACAAAGCAGTGAATTCCTAATTTGGAAACATGTTAGCGGTATATTTTAAGTGTAGATCACATTCGATTTGTTCCAATTCAATTCATAACAATCATCATGGCAGCCATAACACGTCCACTGCTGGACATGGGTTTCTCCTATCCCACACATCACACACCATAGCGACCGGTCGGTGAGCGATCCTCACTCACAGTGAGTGTACTCAGATAACTTTATCTAGGTCTCCGAGTGTAAACTGTACATTAATTCAACTAATAAACTATACATTTTGAGTAAAGTTTATTTCGGTAGGTGCGTACATACGTACCTTAGAATTTTTGCAACAAAATATTTCACGAGTATTTATTTAACGATCGACCTTTTCATTAAATAAAATATATTATTTAAACATTGGCAGAGGCGATTGTTAAATTAGAGGACAATTAATGGTATGTACCTACCTAGAGTACGCGCCAGCTAAGTTTGCGCGCGACGGGGCGCCACTGCATACATAAATTATAAATTTCTAACATTTTTGTATGTGTACAAAAATTGATTGGTTTTTATAATATTTTTTAAAGTCGACCCGGCGAACTACGTACCGCCTACGCCTTACATTTTTACTATGTTGTGCATGTGTTATTATACATACATACATTTATACATACATACATTTAAAAACCTTTCCTCTTGAATCACTTTATCTAATTAAAAAAACGCAATTAACTTATTTACCTAGTTAAAACTTTTAGAATTAAATTGGTCGTCTCTTTTTTGTTGGACTTTTGGGGAGCAGATCTTGAAACTGGGTTTCCAATACTAATTTAAAACGGTGGCGAGGACACTACTTTTTTAATTTCAAAACTATATAACAAAAAGTAGGACAGTCTAGGGTGGTCTGGTGGCTGCACGTCGGCGCCTGGGGCTTGCTGCACGTCACCGTCACACTCGCAGCCCTCACCGCGCACTCGGCGGCTGCTGATGATGGATTTACGGTGACTCGAGCGAGATAACTACTTCACTTAATACTATCATGCATGCTGTAATGTAAACACCGAAAAAAGAGAGTATTGTTCTCTGAATTTATGAACTTTTACGAATTGTACACTGGCGGACTAGGAGGCCGTAACAGATTAGTCTATGGTATCGTCAGCCCTAGACTGTATTACCGAAGAACAAGAGCTATTTTGCAATAGACCCAATATCGCCCTAGACCGCCATTGTATACCTATATCTTACATAGATAAAAAAATCGAATGTATGTGTATTAATTTTAATAAGTACCTTAACATTTTTTATTATGGTATTACATTACTAGAGTTTGATTTTAATTTTTTTGTTTATTATACCTTACCTACTTACAATGATATAATTGTAACAATTAGTAATGAATGGTAGTATTTATGGTACAAAAGCACCTACGCAAAAATATAAGTAAAGCAACACAAACAAGTTTTCATTTGAGTAGGAGTGAATACCAAACCGAGCATTGCACTGCTGTAATGCTGTTTCTGCTTAAGACGATATACGACAAATAAATGGAACGAGCAAATGAACAGAGTCTATCTCTTTGATATAGCATACTGAAGGCAAAGGACAGTCATATATCAGTCGCCCACATCGGTTACTTACTACACTTCATTGGAAAAAGTAGTAAATATTGAATATCTTTTTAATTATTACTTTTAAATCAAATCTGAATTACCAGAATTTAATTTTGTTTATTATCATTATTCCTAGGTAGTTTTAACAAAAACTAGTAAGTCATTTCGAAGAACTAGCTATTCCCGTTTTTTGGAAAGGTTATCTTTGACGAAATAATGTATCGAGGTATTTTGATTCCACTAGTGTTTCTCAATTATAAAAAACTTTGTTATATCCTCAAAAAGGTTATATTGAAATTCCAGATCTTTACCTCCTATAGATTAAGAGAATTACTTGATTTAAAAAACCTTCAAAACTCATATAGCGTCTTAAACGATGAAGGTAAAGGTAAACAATGCTTTAGCTAGCGACTAGGCACTACACTTTATTTTATTAACTCTTTCGGTATTTAACGTTTATAAATACAACTTACAAGTTTTAATTAAAGGTAGTTCTCTTTTATAAGTCTTAGTTAAAAATAATCCAACATATAAATTAATTTCTTAAGTATATTGATGGAGTTAAAAAATATTAAGTAGTTAATTAGGTTATTACTTTTTATGAAAAAGCGCATTGAGAGACATTTTTTATCTCAGCAAACCAGTGATTATGTTTTTAAGCTATGCAAAGAATGGCAATGTTACCTTTTTTTTTAGTTAAATTATGTACAGTGGCGGTCTAGAGCCTTCAAAATTCTAAGCAAGATTATACAGGGTGTTTCTGACAAGGCGGTAATAAATCAAAGGAGGGATTCTGCTCACCATACCTAACAACTTCCCCAAAGCAACATAGGTCGAAATCTCAAAAAAATTAACAGCTGTTCCATACAATGGTTTGATCAGCTGACGGGGTCAATGTACGGGACGGCTGATTTTTGTTTTGAGATTTCGACCTATGTTGCTTTGGGAAAGTTGTTAGGTATGGTGAGCAGAATCCCTCATTTGATTTATTACCGCCTTGTCAGAAACACCCGGTATATAAGGAGTCAAAAACACAATATTTTTATTTCGGTCATGGTTTGGAAGATATCAATTATTTTTCAAAGTGGCGCTAGTATGAAACCTGTTTGCCCCTTACGGAATAAAACCCTAAGACACTATAATACTTATTTTAGAAACTCTGATTCTTCATTTATGTATACCAATAATCTATACCAATAATAAAGAGAAAAGATTTGATTGTTTGTTTGTTTGTTTGCATCGAATAGGCTCCGGAAATACTGAACCAATTTAAAAATTCTTTCACTGTTGGGAACTCAGAGTAAGGAAACCGCCGTGTTGGGAAGCTACACTATCCCCGAGTGACATAGGCTATATTAAGTTTTCAAAAAAAAATAGGGATCCTTGCCTAAACTCAAATAATGTAACCCAAGGTGCAATTTTTTTTCGTTGTTTACATATTTTGACAGGTTGTTTGTTGTTGTTGTTTGTTTTTTTTTGCCCATTCTGGACCGTCATAAGAACAAAGTCTATAGAGCCAAGTCTTTAGTAGTATAATAAACTCTTTGGCGTAACGAAGTAAGCCGGGAAAGCTCGTTTAAAATAAAATCATCATATCCAGGTAGGTAGTAGGTTCAGATATATTTTATTGGTATTGTAAAATCTGGTGGGATGGCTTCTCAAAGCAATAGCAGCAATTTTTTGTAACAAACAAAACATTGTGTGTTACCGAACGTTGCCTTTCATCGTCATCTGGCGATCTTGAGCCTCTTGCCAAGCTTACGACAACACATGCTATGGATCCTTCTTCTAAGTAAAATTTCACGGTCTTTTATAAACTTATTCACGTGTAAGTAATTACAACCAAATTGACTATTATTTCTCGAAACAGAAACCGTTTTGTCTTTTTGGGTTCCGAAACGTACATCAAATAAAAAATAAATTATTCACTTTGTATTTTACGTTATTATAGTCACGTGGCTGGTCCCTTTGTCGGTTATGCTGTTAGACTCATGTTCATCTCAGATACGCGTAAAGCAATCAAGGTAAAATTCGTACAACACCGTTCATAGTCCTGTCGATATAAGAGCGTAGCTAAAACCTATTTATAATATATAAATGGGGTATATATAAATATTATAAATGGGGTTTCAAAATGGGGCGTAGGAAACCCTAAAACAAGGAAAGAGCTCCTAAGGAGTGTAGGGCTCCAAATAGCACGTGTCCGGTTTTTTGTTTAAGGCTTTGTTAATTAAGGACTAAACTATAGCTTCATTACTACCACGGTTGGCTCATCTAGAATCACGCACTGCAACCATGTTACAATCCCATTAATGAAACCTGTGTAATTAAAGATGTTTAAAATAGTTTTTTCTTATTTATTTGTCCTTAAATCCCACAGTATGTTTTTTTAGTAACCTCAATGAGAACAAGTCAAGATTTCACTTTGCGTCAAAAAGTGCACAAAAAGCAATCCAAGAAATTGTAAAGTGCTTTCCGAGCCACGCCATGTATGGTTCCGTAGTTATAAGTGTGTGTAAAAAAACATGTTTCGAAACTGGATGAATTTATTTTCGTTCGCTGATATCGTTAGCCATACATAACACATTCGTGATCAGGATGCTATGTGTTCAGAAAATCAAAGATATACGTAGATAGGTATTTGTGACATTGCCCTTTTTCTCTCCTATTCAAATTTTTTTCAAATTTATATTTGTACGGCTCTATATAATGCACGAGCTGTCCCGGCTTACTTCGTTACGCCATAGAATATAAGAAACTACTAAAGACTTGGCTCTATAGACTATGTTCTTTTGACTGACCAGAATGGGCGAATAAAAAAACAAACAACAACAACAACAAACCACCCTGTCAAAATATGTAAACAACGGAAAAAAAATATTGCACCTTGGGTTAAAATTTTTGAGTTTAAGGTAGTAACTCTCGCTATGGCGCGAAATTCAAATTTTTTCGTGTTTTTTATTTATTCTGGCGAAAGTATACATATTTTTAAAAGTTTCAATGAATTCGCGTATGTAAAAAACCATTTGCCACATTTTAATACAACGTTTTTAGAAGACAGACCTACTGATTTTGTGCCTAAGGACATAAAGGCCAAAAATCAAGTTAGGTCCTTAGACACAAAATTAGTAGGTCTGTCTTCGAAAAACGTTGTATTACAATGTGAGAAATGGTTTTTTACATACGCGAATTCATTAAAACTTTATTAAAAATGAATACTTTCGCCAGAATAATTAAAAAACGCGAAAAATTTTGAATTTCGCGCCATACCGTGACTTACCGCCTAAAATATAATATAGCCTATGACACTCGGGGATAGTGTAGCTTCCTACCAGTGCAAGAATTTTTCAAATCGGTTCAGTATTTCATGCAAAAAAACTTAGTTTTTTAACCGACTTCAAAAATGAGGTTATCAGTTTAACCTGTATGTATGTTTTTATGTATGTATGTATGTATGTATGTATGTATGTATGCTTGTCCGCGATCATCTCGTGTTTGGCTGAACCGATCTTGATGCGGTTTTCAAATAAGTATTTGTTACATTCAGGAGAAGGTTTTAGTACATAATTTAACCGACTTCGAAAAAGAGGAAGTGCTCAGTTGATGTATGTGTCAGTTTATTGAAGGCGGGTTCATTTTATGGAAAAAAAATTTTTTTTATCAATTTTGTCGAGCCTCTACTGAGAAACCGACAGGGTTAAAACAAAAATATAACAGGCACCAAATAATTAGCAGTCGCAACTTCATTTCATGTAGAATAACAACAAATACTGAAAAACTATGCTAAAGCTGCCGATTTTACACAATTTTTTTTTTATATGGAACCTTCTAAGCGCGAACCCGCGCACTTGACCGTTTATTTAAGCTAAAATTTATATTAATCCTTATTTGATAAATAATATCTTCTAAACCATGACCGAATTAAAAAAATGCGTCATTGATGCCCTTGATAAACTTGCTTAGAATTTTTAAGGCTCTGTTAAGTAGCTCTCAGGTTCCAAATCTAAGAAATATACTGTGTGTAGCCTAAAGTGGCCACTTAGCGTATATTTCTAAGATTATTACCCTTAGAGCTACACAACAGAGCCTGAAAATTCTAAGCAAGGGTATTATTGACGCAAATTTATGAGTGCGGCCATGATTAGATTTAGATTAGAAGATATTAATTATTTATCGGAAGTGGCGCTAGTATCTCGTCACTACGCAGCCGATGTCCCGTTAAATAACACATTGTCGTACATATGTCGTATTAAGTTTTGATAATTAGGTTTTTTGCAAAAAAAACTAGGGATTTTGCGAAAACTCGGATAATTTGATATAAGCATTACTTTTTTTTTTCAATTATCCTGACGTAGAGCAGATTTTTTGCAAAAAACCTAGTATAATTGAAAACTTTGAAACCTGCCTTAACTCTAATTGGCTAGATTTATTGCTTGCTGGTAAACTCTTATTCTGATTGGTTCTCTGTATCGTCAAAGGATATTTTAAAGAACCAATCAGAATAAGAGTTTACCAGCAAGCAGTAATCCAGCCAATCAGATTATAGGAAGGTTTCAAAGTTTTCAATATTACTGGGTGCTTTATGTCAGAATGATTGAAAAAAAAAAATTATGCTTAAATCAAATTATCGGTGTTTTCGCAAAATCCCTAGGTTTTTTGCAAAAAACCTAATTATCAAATCTTACTACGACACATATATCAAATAATTATAATTATTGTCCGCCGTAAATGGTTAAGGGTGAATATTCAGAGCCTGATTTTTTCTGTCCGGGGCTTTATTTTGTGACTTCCCAAAGAAAACTTTTAATTTGAAGATTTAGATTCAAACTTTAGCTTCTATTCTGTTTGGGCCCGCAAAGTTTATTAAAAAATACATAGTTTAAGTACGCTAAAATCTTACCTTAAGTCCAAAAAACCGGAATATTCTGATTCCTGTGGGGCGTCCGCGCTCCATTTTTTACTATAAATGACTCCATAACTTTTTTTTGAACAAACATATATAAAATTCAAGATCAGTTAAGCATAGTCAGATAGTTGTTTATTACAAATAAATTGTCCCTGGTTGATTACTGAAGCTGGTTTTGAAAAAAATCGAGGCTTGAGATTTGTCCGCGTGTACCGTGTGATTTCTCTGGCGCGTGCAGCAATCACTTTCATGGTTAAACTAAGCTATGTAGAACTCAGCAGTTTTATGGATGGGCTGTCCCAAGCTATGCTTTATAGTGTGTATGAGGTGATTGCTAGCTAAGGTGCTCCGTTTAGTAGTTATGATGCCAAATATCTGATTGCTCTGATCGTGGTTCAGTGGTCACTCTGATTACTCTGCAATGTTTATCTTATGTTATAAAATAGCTATGTCATGTCTAAAGATTATATTGTATGTCATGTATAGTTGGGTGTTCCTCATAAAATACCTAGTTTTCTATTCTACCCCGTTAAGGCTGGACGGATCACTTTATGATTTTTTAATGATTCCTATGGTCTGATATCTCTGGGTTTTTTACCATAGGAATCAGCAATTTTCAGCAGTTTAGCACTTTTAACCTGAAAATCAGATGTCAAACCTATTGTTATCATCATAATTAATATTTTAGTCAAAATAGGCCTAATCACATCTTGGATTGCGCGGTCGGGCGCCAATCGAGAACTTTTACTTGTCCATTACGATACAGTTATGCAATTTATTTTGGCTACGTGGGAGTTTTCTGATTGGATTATGCTGAAAAATTTCAAACATAGCCCTTTAGAGTGATTGGTAAGCTTTTTGATTAGGCCCGTAGTGAGCTATGTCTCGGTCCGGTAATAAGTCATCACAGGTAAAACACGTTAATCGTAGACCTTGTCTTGAGCCTGATATGGCGAACGGTAATGGGTTTGCTTATGGTAATATGGAGGAAATTATGTAGCAAAGCTTGCCCATCGCCCTCTTGCTATTGGACCAAGCTGGTTGGATAGTTTGGCTACGTATTCATCGACTACTCTTCGGGCGTTCGTACAGACTCCGATATTAACAGTAGCATTTGAAATGGGCGTTTAAAATAATTTTGGTTTTGTCCATGTTGAGAATCCAACTAAAGTCATCCAGCATAATCATTGTAGTGAGATCCTGCGCGGTCTGGATCCATAACTATGATATCGATATCACATCGAGTCTGATTGATGTATTCACCGTTTATGTTGATGCCTAGCCTAGTTATTTCAAGTCCGGAGCCTTGAAGACATCCTCGAGTACAGCGATGAACAATTTTGGCGTTATGACATTTAGCAGTCTGACTAACTGCTGCAGTCTCATATCCTTCGAGGTCTTTGTCTAAAGTCGAAATTACATTTATAAAAACATTAACACTAGCGAAGTGTAGCTACTATAGTCCACTTGGCCTCGCTAGAGATACTGCAACACTGACGTATCCTTAATCAAATCAAATACAAATCAAAGGCTTTTATGTAAAGCTCTAGGCAGGAGCATTATACCGCAAATGACAACCACTGACCAGCCTAGCCAGCCAAACTTAAGCTAGAGCATTTATATCAGCTTCGCTGATCTGAATACCAGCTACAACGCGAACTGAATTACATGAGGATTACCAAATAGGATTAGATTATTACGGGAGATTTTGAATTGAAGACTCCAAAACTCCTGCGGTCTATCGACATTATTGTGATGATTATAGTTAATATTATGTGTCACACAAATTGACGCTGCACTGACCACAAACCTGCTCTTAGGCATTCTACTATTCCACTTTATTACATGCCATTCCAGTAGGCAGCATGGCCTCAAAAGCTGTGTGGAATAAATTATCTAAGTCTTCACAGTTCTAATAGGACTCCAAAATTTGTATCTTGCATTTGAATACTTGTCCGGTAATTTTTTTGGCAATTCTCACCTAACCTGCGTGTTCGTGTCAATGAATCCCTAACTGATTGCTGGCACTGCGCTATTGATGGTCCACAAAAAGTGGTTGCAATTTCAAAGAAATATGAGCAAGAGCAGGACACAATACCAGTTGGTATGGACCACTTTTAAGCAGATGCTGGTGATATGTTTGTAAGCATAAATATGACTAATTTAAAATATGATGAGAAATTGAGTGAGAATACAATAACATCTTTAGAATATCGCAACTTGGTCTTACTAAGTCTCCTTTCAGTATTTTCATTAAAAAACTACTAGAACTAGTTCATGTATGATAAATAGCTTTTTTTTGGAAGATTAAACTACTAAAACTCAAATAAATTTATCGTTGTGATTACTCTGGAAGCACTTTTCTGATTGCTCTGGACCAAAAACTTGAAAACTCAATTATTCATAGGAAGACCTGGTCCAAAAATGGTGCCCAATCGAAAATATTAAAGCTAATGAGGCATACTTTCATAAAAGTTAACTGATATTTCAAAAAAACTAAATTTGAAAACTGCCAGAGGAGTCAGCTGAATATCGCCGTTCTGAATATTCACCCTTAAGTCAGATCATTAATGATCCCCTTGGCAAGAAAAAACAGGTAGATTTCTTTGCTGTGCGTGATGGGTACTGCCTCGTCGGTCGGTGCCTCGACCCTCGACTTACCCCCACAGACTTCAGGACACCGACAGGAATATATTTTTGATATTATTGTGTGCGACAAGTTATTATTGTACAGTGGCTCATCGTGTTAATTTTTCTTTGTGAAATGTGGACCATGAATTGAATATGTGCACATGCATTATTTCAATAACTTCAAAAGTTTTTGAGAAACAATGGGAGCGAAAGACTGACGGATATACTGACTCAGCGAAACTATAAGGGTTCTTTGTTTAATTATAAGGAACCCTGAAAATCTGGTTTGGCGACGGAGAATGTGACGCAATAACGTTCTAGCAAAGTGTTGCGTTACGAAGGCAAATGCTCAATATCAATATTCTTGCCTGCACTGCAGTCTATTAGACGCAGGGCTTTGTTACCATATTAAACTACATAATGTTTTATTTTACTTGTATAATGATAATGCATCAGTAAATCATTATTGTAATTTAATTACCTAAGATTGATTGCCTAAGTAGTAAACATTCTGGTTTTCAGCCAGTTTAGCGTGTACAGTGTATAATAAACTAGTCGACCCGGCGAACTTCGTACCGCCTAACCTATTGTATGTACTTATAAACCTTCCTCTTGGATCACTCTATCGATTACAAAAAACCACATCAAAATCCGTTGGATAGTTTTAAAGATATAAGCATACATAGGGACAGACGCGGGAAGCGACTTTGTTTTATACTATGTATTGATGATGACCCTAGCAGGTTTTAATTTTTCTTCGTATCCATAATGTTAGTGCAAAGTGTCCGTAGGTAGCTCAGATAACGTGCTTTTAATTATTTAAGATATGATCCGGAGCGAGAGAAGGCTTGGTGACCCTGGCAGCTGGCAGGCGACGCGAAGGTCGCGCGCCGCAGCTAAGCTGCCTGGCCTGCCTGGCGGCGGCGCCTTACTTTGTTTATCATAATATCATGCATCGTGCCTTGTTATTTTACTTGATAATTCAGAGTGAACACTTAATTTAATGATAATTAAATAACGAAACCTATTCAGTAAAATGCCGACGTAGAAAATTCTGCTTTTTAGCGGTGGCGCTATATCGTATTCTCAAGCTGCCGCGCTTGAGAGGTGCTAAAATTGTCGAAAATAGTTTAAGTACCGCTATATTGCGTCAGTCACCTAGTTTCGTGATAGGTCGCTTTTTGTTCTCGCTCTAGCTCTATCTTCATTGTACTTCTACACTAAATTTATCCGTTTCAAATCGGACTCTTTAAAGAGTTGTTTTAAAGGGGCGAAACGGTGCGAAACTAGCGCTATTTAGCGCCGATAAATGACTTATATATCTAAACCATGGCCGAAATTTAAAATATGCGTCATTGACGCGCTTGATCTTGCTTAGAATTTTTAAGGCTCTAATAATAATAATAGTAATAATAATCAATATAATATCAGAGGGGTAACGCAGCCAGCCTGCTAGGCACCGTACCTTCCGGTGGCAGCGATTTTGAGGCAATTTTTTATTTGTAAATATTTCTTTGTTTAGTATTTTTAAAGTATGTTATAAGATATAATGTACCTATATAATATAATTTTCATTAAATGGTTTAATTTTTTTACATCAATATATATAAAACTCTTCCGTTACGGACTGACTGACTGACTGACTGACTGACAGACAACGCAGAGCCTAAACTACTAGGCTTAGAAAGCTGAAGATTGGCACGTGGGTTCCTTGTGGAGCGTAGGTGAGCACTAAGAAGGGATTTCCCGAAATTCTCACGGGAACGGGAAAAAACGGGAATTTTGTGTTTATGAGAAATGTGCGCGGGAAAAACCGCGGGGCAGCCTCTAGTAGTAAATAAGCTGAAAGAATATGTATTGTACTAGTAAAGTAAAAAAAAGTAAAAAAGTATTTTTTCAATACAGGATACAAGATATCGCTTATTGAAAGTCAATTAGACTAATCTAATTAATATTGATACCTTATTTCGTAAAGTACGTACCTATAGGTACTGCTAGAGGCGAGGTTGTTCAGGGTGCCCACCAATTGGATCGGGCAAACAAATGTTTGCCTTGCCTTACGACAGTCGCCTGGAGACGCCCCCAAACTTTTGTTCTTTTGTGACATTACAATCCAATTTACAATACAAAGAACATAAATTAATAAGATTTAAAGAACATACATGAAATAATGAAAATATCGTGCATAGCTAGACTACTTCCATGCGTCTTTGTCGTTTTCATTATCATCAACATTGTAATAAGCTTTCTTAATCAAACCTTTTTTGATACGAATTTTAAACTTATTGTCATTTAGGATCAAAATCTCTTCTGGGATCTTGTTATAAAATCTTACTTCGTTTCCTATAAAGCATTTGTTTGTCCGTTTTAGTATGTTCTGAAGAATACTTAGTTTGTTTTTGCTACGCGTTCTAAGGTCTTTAATTTTATCACATTTTTATCTAACAAATTATGTAAGTTTTTACGAGTATATAATAATTACAAAGACGTACTGGGACAGAAGCGTCAAAATATCAATTTCTTTGAATTTTTGTCTGAGGGACTCGCGAGCTTAAAGCTGATAAATGTTTCTAATTGCGCGTTTTTGTAGTATAAAAATGACGTTATATCTGCAGCTCTTCCCCATAGAAGCAAGCCGTAGGTCATTAAGCAATGAAAATAACTAAAATACACAAGTCTCGCGGTAGACACATCAGTTAATTTCCTTAATTTCCAGATTGCGTACGCAGCCGAACTGGAGCCTTGCCGCAAGATTTGAGATATGGGGGCCCCAATGAAGTTTCTTTGAAGTTTGAATCTAGAGTGATACCAAGGAATACAGTTTGATTTACCAGATTAAGCTTGTTATTGTCCAAATGTATATCTGTATCATAAGCAGTCACATTTGGCAAGGAAAACTTAATGAAATTATTTTCTTTGCGTTCAAAAGTAAATTATTAGAAGTAAACCATTGAGATATCTCCACTAATGTTTTGTTTATATCTAAATTGAGGAAATCACCTAGTTTAACTTTAAATGTTAAAGAGGTGTCGTCCGCAAAGAGGACAACATCAGTAAGTTTATCTAACATGTAAGGGAGATCATTTATGTAGACTAGGAACAGGAAAGGTCCCAATATCGATCCGCACCACCCACGTCCACTCGTTGGTCGCGATGAGTAAGATAAGAGGCAAGTTAGTAGATCAAGTGATTTATCAACAAGGCCATAGTGCTGTAATTTAAGTAGCAAAGTATCATGATGAACGCAGTCAAAAGCCTTCGAGAGGTCACAAACCTGAGTCTGAGGTAGACCGCCCTTTCCTAAAACCAAACTGATTTTTGTGTAGGAACAGAAAAGTGTGACGCTAATTGTGCAAGAATAAGTTTTTCAAATATTTCACTTAAGGCTGGAAGATCCGCGATTGTTCTATAATCAGTGGGGTTTTTGGTATTACCAGATTTAAAAATAGGAATGATTTTGCTGTACTTCAATAAATTTGAAAGAAATCCTTTTTCGATACAAGAGTTAAAAATTAATGCTAGATGAGGAGCTATTAGTGTTATAATAGGTTAAAGTACTTTAATTGATATCCCCCATAAGTCTTCTGTCTTTTTTAAATTGAGTTCCTTAAATATCTTAATAATGCATTGCGGTCCAACATGGCGAAACGTGAGTGGAGGCGGGGCGATGTCAACATGCTCCTTAAGAATAGATTCCGCGGCGCTGGCAGATGCGTTAAGGTCTTTAGTGGTTTGAAATGGGATGTTAGCAAAGAATGATTCGAATTCATTCGCAATTTCCGACTTATATGTATCTTATACTTACGATATTTTTAGGGACAAGAACACAAAGATCCACAATTTTGATACTTACACTGCTTTGTTATTCATATCTCAAAAGTGTCTATCAATTCAGTAATCTATCGCAAATGCAAAAGTGTGAAAAACTCATTGGAAACACGGTAATATTTTGTAAAAGACGGAACTATTCATTACTTTAAAGCTGACCCACAAACTTGTACCGTTGCTCTCGGTGGCTTTCGCATAGATCGTGACATTTGTATTTGACCGACAAATAGTTTGAGAGGGCTATTTATGCGACACTGGCGCCTATCGCAAACAAAATTATTAGCCAGATTCTCTAGCTCGTGCATCATTGACTACAATGTTAACATTGTCCATGGTTTATTTAGAAGATATATTTTTTTGGCCATTGGCGCTAATGTCACCGTAAATAGCCCTCTTAGCCTGTGTGTGTTCACCTCAGTGAGGTGGGGAAATGCATGGGAAACGCTAGTTCACCTTGTGTTCACCTATCAAATATTTCTTGGATATAAACAGAGCAATGACAATCTCTTTCTGAACGATTCTAACATAATGAACGTCACTATAGAATGTAATTAATGGCCCTCCATCAAGAGGGCATACTTGCTTGACCAAAAATAGTTTTACCGAAAATTCTTTATAAATAATATAAACAGTGCGACCCGCGGTTAATTACCGCAATAAAAAGTAGCCTATGGTGTTAATGTTAGGTATCAGCTAACTCCATAATAAATTACATTGATATCGCTCCAGCCGTTTAGGCGTGAAAAAAAAACAAACCTACACACAAACTTGCCCTTTTAAAATATTAGTGTGATATCATTAAGAGAGTTTTAAAAAAAGATTGTTTACTGATCATATATAAAAACAGGTTACCTGGAAGAAATCGCTTAAAGCGATAAGGTCGCCTTTTGTCAACTTACTGTAATAATTAATGTTCTTGTTTTTGTGTTTTTTGTGCAATAAAGATATCATTCATTCATTCATTATATATGTCAGCCAATTTGCTGATATGCTGGAGCAACCACCAGCAGTTTACTGATGAGCTCGGATAGCTCCAATATAGGTAAGTTCTTAGTTAAACGCCTAAAACAGGAGAGTAGAGATCTTTAAGCACTTGTAAAAAGTAAAAAGTTGAGAGCCCTGAGGCTCCCCGAGGCGTACGGCCACATTTGCAATTTTTCGTCCATATAGTTGCTAGAGCAAAACGTCAAAACAAAATAAACGCAAGAACCACTGACTTGCCACTGACCGCTTGGTCCACCGATGGGTCAATAATTTAAAAAACAAAATAAAATAGAAAGGTACATAATTATTCATACTAATATAATAAATGCGAAAGTAACTCTGTCTGTCTGTGTGTCTGTCCGGCTTTCACGAGAAAACTACTGAACCGATTTGAATGAAATTTGGTATATGGATTGTTTAGAGCCTGAGAAAGGCTACTTTTTATCCTTAAATTCCCGCGGGAAAATTGGGAATTTGATGTTTCAAGGGAAATGCGCTGGCGTAGCTGCGGGCAGTCCACTAGTTTTATATAAATGCCTGTTTCGTACAACGTAGGTATAGAGTTGAAGCAGACTTATTTAAAGAACTATCTTCAAAGTCTACATAAATGTTTAATTAAATATATTATCCATTAATTTGATGATAAACAATTTTCTACTCTTGTTCTACTTTAATAAAAAATCACGTATTTTGTTCACGTGCACCGCGTCGTCTGTACAAATACTTGTGCAGGGGAAAGGGGGTCAATGTAGTTACTAACTAGAGGCTGCCCCGCGGTTTTACTCGCGCAGATTTCTCGTAAACACAAAAATCCAGTTTTTTCCCGTTCCCATGGGAATTACGGGAAATCCTTTCTTAGTGCTCACCTTCACTCCCTAAGGAACCTACTGTCCACTACTCTGTGTTATTATACAACAGATTTTGATGCGGTTTTATTTATTAGATAGAGTGATTCAATAGGAAGGTTAATAAGTTTAATACATGAGCAACATAGTAATAGTAGGTTAGGCGGTACGAAGTTCGCCGGGTCGACTAGTCTAATCTATACCAATATTATAAAGAGGAAAGATTTGTTTGTTTGTTTGTTTGTAACGAATAGGCTCCGGAAATACTGAACCGATTTGAAGAATTCTTTCACTGGTAGGAAGCTACACTATCCCCGAGTGTCATAGGCTATATAAGATTTTCAAAAAAATTAGGGATCCTTACTTAAACTCAAATAATGTAACACAAGGTCATTGAACTATTATTACTAACGTATGGAAACGACAACCCCGAACTGGTTCTTGCGCAGTGCGTTGGAGCTAATTAGCTCCACCGTTTATGTGGCGTTTATAGCGCTTTAGCGCTGCATGTTATAATAGTTTAGTTAGACGACGATAGATTGATCAAGCGCTGCAGCACAGACGGGGCTCATCTTGTCATTTGCGACACGATTTTTGTTAGAGCGAGCGTCTCTATACGTAGTAATTACAGCTCACTGACACAAGGTGCAATATTTTTTCCGCTTTTTACATATTTTGACAGGTGGTTTGTTGTTGTTTGTTATTTATTCGCCTATTCTGGGTAGTCAAAAGAACAAAGTCTATAGAGCCAAGTCTTATATTATATGGCGTAACGAAGTCAGCGGGGACAGCTCGTTATAAATATAATGTTAACTGACTTAAAATAATTATTGTTATTAATTCTTTGGGCCATGCACAGATTGTAGCTTTAGGCGCCCCGCCCCGCGCGGCCGGCGGCTGGCACCGGCAGCCGTCAGGCTTCGGCCCACATGTGGCCAGGGTCTGACGTCACGCTCCGCTCCACTGCCGGCAGGACCGGTTTCGCCATTTTAAATGTCGCCAACCATTTCGAACCGCTAACAATATTGCGGGCATTTATGACGTATATTATAATATTTTATAGTACGTATGTGAATCCTACTGAATCGAGTGAGGGTCATATTTTGGTATTTCCGGATGGCTTTTCGATTGGAAGCACTAAATAAAAGTGATGTAAGTATACAACCTCAGCTTATAATTACTGTTGCTACTGCAATTATGAATTTCGATTCATTCATTATTGCCCAGGTCAAAAATGTGTGTACATCAAGCTGTATTCCTCATCTTTTAAATCTTCGCTAAAACAAATTTAGAAAATGCAAATAATTAGTCATGAATTGATCCAAATTGGTCCATAAAGTAAAATAATTAGTCCACTTATACTTTAGAAGTTATAGCCAAATGATTGTGAGGATTATAGCTTGACGTTCAAGCTGTAATCCTGATCTCTCGCCCAAGAAAAGGGTAGGGCCTATCAACATGGTTCAGGTCTAAATAATTAGTCCTCAATTGATCCACACGACATTCCAAATCTTAGAATTGGTCCTCAAGAGGTTCCGGAGTTATAAGGGCATCTTAGTGAGGATTATGGCTTGAACATTTGGCACCTTCAATTATCTCCGGAACGCCTATAGTTATTAGTTTGAAATTTTGCCAACGTACATTATGACATATTCTAATACTTAATCATATTACGCACACTATACTTACACATTGTATAAGTATAGTGTGCATTGTAGAATATGTTTGAATATTTATCACATAACATTTATAATTTTAAATTTACACAATTACCCATATCAGGAAGAAGATATTTCGGTCGGTGTCTGAATGATGATTGCTGACAAGGTACTCTTTGGGCCTGACTGAATCAATGCCTGAATAGTTATATGGCGGCACAAAGCTCGCCGGGTCAGCTACAGCTAGTTATAAACATAATTTTTTTTATTCTGTTTTGATAATACTATTGTAGATTTGGGATTTTTCAAGATTTGTTTTGATTTTAGAACACTTTTAGAAAATAGGTCTTTAAATTCGGTTATTTTTTATTTATCAAAATGCCTAAAATTTATCTGTATATTAATGATGATGATGTTAGTAATTGTATACAAACTTATTTATAATATGCATAAATTATATGAACATACAAAAAATATTTAGAGTTTAATAAGTAAAAATGTTCTGGCTCTACGCGGGACTCACTCTCTACCCTTAGAGAAACCAACCATTACTACAAAATTAATCGAGCGCACGCAAAAAACTCTACCGCAGGATGAGTCTAAAATACTTAAGGTTTTTACGGTAATTATACTTATTATTAATTCTTAATAGACAATTTTAGTTAAAATAAAAGAATAGCGTGAAGATAATCGCACTGATACCTCATTAACTAATTCTGGTTCTACGTGTTTTCTTGTAATAATGAATATATTTTATATGCAAATACTTAAAAATGTAAGTTAAGAACTTATTACTAAACAAAAGTTTCTTTTCTTCGATAGATTTTTCTCCTACATATACTGTTTGTTAAAATTTTATCATTATTAAAAACACATGGGTAAGTAGGTACTCGATATGCTATTTTATAATATTTGCCTATAAATGAAAGTGTTTTTCTAAAGGTACCTACGTAGGTAAGAAGATTTTCCTTGCATTAAGTATTTTAAGTTCCCTACCTATGTATGTACTTATATAAGAAACTTTAACTTCCTTTGTGGAGCCTATAGCATATTTTATTATTCTCCGACATACCTAGAATGATTGCAAACAGGTATCGTGTAGTTTACGCACGATTCGCACGAGCTTGAGGTTACATTACACCATAGATTTAGTCAAGTAGGTATTTATCCGTACTTCCGTACTTTAATATTGTAAATGCGAAAGTAACTCTGTCTGTCTGTCCGTCTTCCACGAGAAAACTACTAAACCGATTTGAATGAAATTTGGTATATGGATAGTCTAAAGCCTCAAAATTGGGAAAATTGGGAATTTAATGTGAAAGGAGTACGCTGGCGAAGCCGCGGGGCACCCACTAGTATATTTAAAATACTTAGCCAGCAACAGTTATTAGAAACAAAAGGGAACCGCCGCACGAGATGCCACAGCAAGCGCGGCGGCTACGGCTGCGGCGCGGTGGAGTAGCCATTAGGACAGTTTTCACATTGTTCTCACACTTACCTTGAGACAACGCCGGCGCTGCACCGAGGGCAGCGCTCCAAATTATTACAAGCCATAAAGTAGACCGTTGAGACAACATTTTGCAACTTTATCTCTCAATCAGAAGTTTTTTTTATAAAATGTCAGAAAACTGTCACATACGCATAATTATCGGTATTAACATCACATTTCACAACCTAAATATTGCGATCGATCAACACACGCTGAACAGAAAGTAAAAGTTTTTCGCTTCCATTTGTAAATGGAGCAGCGTTGGAGGGGATTGACGTGTCCGTGTCCGTGTCCGTGGCGGCTAGCGGGCGTCCGAGCGCGGGCGAGCGGCGCCTGGTTGTGCACGCGTGAAACTGCGCCGCTTGCTGGTGAGCTGCTGTCGCCACTGCCCCACTCGTGCGCGCCTTTCACCGTTACAATTTGTAGCTCCAGGGACTAATTTAAGCAAGCAAGGCTTTGCGACGATTGACATTTAACATTGAGATCAATATGCTGCATGTTCTACTTGACTTACCTACAGACATCTAAGGAGTTTACCATGTTCTGTGAATTAAGCCCATCCTATTAAGACCTAGCGGTTTGTCTTAAATCGGGTTGTACCTACACACCATCTAAGAACAATTTAATATTCTTAGAGATATGACTTCACAACTAAAGTTGAATTAGCCGTAATTACTACGTTGTCCCATGTAACCGAAGGTACTCTTTAGAGTAAAGGTACCAGGTTACCCAGTTCGTTGTGCATGATTACCTATGCGGCAAAGTTATACTTACTTGCTGGACAGGCGGAAACGGGAGCCTAGAGCACAGAGCTCGAAGAACGCTGGGGCTGGTTGCGGGGGCCGAAAAGTTATCGAGTGGCGACCGCACACCGGAAGACGCTGAGTAGGAAGTCCTAGTGAAAGCTGCGGGTACAATGGCGAGGATCGCTCAAGAGCAGTCGTTGTGGCGATTTATTATGGGGGAGGCATTATGTCCATATTATGACCAGCACCAGCAGTGACGTCTTTCGGCTGAAATGATAATGATGACAGATGAAGCTTGAGGCACTCCAGAACCTCCAGCTCATATTCGTTATCGTTAGCAGCAGAGACATCAAAGGCCTTCGTATTTCTTGTTATCTTGTATACCTTCATACTTGTATAATTGAAAAAAAAAAGATATTGCCCTAATCGACACGCTTGGAAGCGTATTAAAAGGTATATATCAATATATACAGGGAGTCCGGGGAAGTTATAACATAACTTTTATGATCAATTTCATCGACGAAAACACCCCATATGGGGGTCGCAGCCTCACCCCCCCCCCACCCCTCAGTATGATGTTTTAATATTTTTCTTGCAAAAATCGACCCTGCCTACTTTTAAATTCATAGTTAAAGATATAAGGCTCACAGAACCTTCATTAAGGCTTGATCGAAGGCTAAGTAGTTAGCTCCCTAGTTAGTTTCCCTCAGGAGCGGAAATTACGCGCCGTTTCATTTAGTATGAAAAATCGTCTTCATTTAGTGTATGGACGTGAAATTTGGTGTATATGTTTCTTAGTGAATGAAGGAGTTTTGAAAGAAAGCAATTTACAAAATTTTTAACGGGAACAAAAATTACGGGACTTTTTAGTGAGAATAAAAAATCGAATAAAAAATTTAAAATTGGTGTAGGTAAAAGTTCCTCAGAGGAAGAACGGGTTTTAAAAGAAAGAAATTAACAAAATTCCCATGGAAATGGTAATTACTGGACTTTGACTGCTCCGTAGCTCAGTTGGCAGTGATGTGGACTGAGAAGCGTGTGCACCCGGGTTCGATTCCCGGGCGGGGCAAATATTGATATGATGAATATCGATGTTTGTTTCCGGTCTGGGTGTGATGTTTGTCTCTGTGTGTGTTTCGGGCACCCTAGATACAGGTTCTTCCTAGTTAGGGGCTCTGAGTGTGATGTGTTATTATTATTATTATTATTATTGAATATGAAAATCGACTTACTTGCGACGAGAAATTTAATGTACATGTTCCTCAGATGATGAAGGGGTGTTAAAAGAAAGGAATAAACTCATAGGAACAAGAACTACCGGATCTATTATTTAGTATGAAAAAATCGACATCAAGTGAAACAACGTGTAATTTTGGTGTACAGGTTCCTCTGTGGATGTAGGGGATGTTGGAAGAAATTAATTTATTAATTCCCAAGGGAATGTAATACGGGCCTCTTTAGTTAGTATCAAAAGAATATTTTATACTTTTGACTTCGACGTAAAAATAAGAAAGCGGGTATACTTCAGTGTTGTGAGGGTGTTATAATGATGGATTTTCCAATAAAAATACGGGAACGGTGTCTAAAAACGGAAACTTTTTTAAAGTTTAAATCTACAGAGCTAGAAAGAACATTATAACAAAATTCTCATTGTAACGGAACATTCACAAAATATAAAGCGCTAAAAAATACTTATAGTAAGTACGTTTTTTTTACGTGCGTCGGTACAAATCGAACTAGCTAATATTCCACCCAACCAGCTTATAGAAGTAGTAAGGAATATAAGTTTCAGTTTCTTAGTGACTGTACGGAGGAGTGTAGCTCCGTACAGTCACTAAGAAACACTGTAGAAAGGAATTCTTGAGAGCTGCCACGGGAACTGAAATAAACAATAGGTATTTCACTAATATAAGGACAAAACCACTTGAAATTGAAGTAAGTAATGGGGAAGAAAACTGCCAATTTATCCCGCTAGTGACGTTCGTACGGTTTGCCCATAACAAACAAAGTTTTGTACATTGAACTATTATTACTAGCGTAGTAATTACAACTCACTGGTTTTGTATGTGATTTGCTGTAGTCCAATTATTTATCAAAAGAACTCACTAGGTGTTGGTGGTAGGTGGTGTTCACTGTTGGGTGTGGAAAATGAAAATCATAAGTTTCCTAAGAACTCCCGGCTAGGAAGCTATGAGTTTAAAGAACTTCAAAGCAACCAACCAGGGGCTAACATAATAATAAATAAAGTTTACCGATTATTTACTTGCTCACGAAGTTCTCGTTTTTGTCACGTAAAAAGCCTTCTCAGTCATTAATTTCTTCTTGCAACTATGTTTTCTTCTACGTTCCGTACGATACAATACAATACAGTGTAAAATAAAGTCGGAAAATACAAAAAATGCCTTGTTATTGTATTTCACTTGTTTGTTAAGGGTCGAACATATAGAGCATCATCTACAAAAGGTTTTCCGTGTACAACCCCATTGCCCCAATGAATAGGTATTTTTAAGGGGTATGGCTGCGTTCATAAATAATGTTTCAAAGTTCCTGAGTAGCAAATCAACCAATAATTATCGTCTATAATGGAACAACGCGTGCGAAGCTGCGGGCAAAAGCTAGTTTACTTAAATGTTTCAAGGTAAGTTTGCGATTAAAGTGTATTAATGTTATTATTCAATATCATCAATCATCAATCAATACATAGTATAAAACAAAGTCGCTTTCCACGTCTGTCCCTATGTATGCTTAAATCTTTAAAACTACGCAATAGATTTCGATGCGGTTTTTTTTATTAGATAGAGTGATTCAAGAGGTAGGTTTATACGTATAAATACATGCACAAAATAGTAATGGGTTAGGCGGTACGAAGTTCGCTGGGTCGGCTAGTAAATTATAATCCTAATATGTAAAACGGGTTAAGTACTTTTTATGAGGAGAGACAGGCTATACAACAGCCGCCATTTCGAAATTGTTACTTTATGTGCGCAGGTTATACCTACTTAGAAGGAACGTACGTAAAAGAAAATAAAAATCATAGACATCAAATTCTTTAATACATATTTATGTAAACATCACGTAAAATAATAAACGCAATATATATTTATTACCTACTTTTAATAACATTAAATATTTTTCGGTTACCTATGTTAAAATATTTGTTTTTTTGTTTTCATTTTATATATTATTTCTTAGGGATCTAACACAAATAATTATACCTATAATTATGATTAAAAATAATAACAAATTAAGTATTAAATTTTAAAGGAACAGGTTGTTTTATAAAAATTAATAAAGAGAGATGAAATTATCTTGTATTTCTTATGTTATGTAAGTGTAGTAGTACACTACAATATACCGATATATGTTTATCTTTAAAAAAAAAACAGACTTACGTGTAAAAACAGTTATCATTAATAATGAAATTATATACTCAATAATGAAAAAGTAATAGTACATATTACCTATACGATTGTTGGTTGATATATGATTGTGCGTTTTAATACAAATTAACATGAACCTATTCTTATTTATCATTTATTTTCAGATAATATAATAAATATAGTTTAATTATAATATTTATTTACCTAATTATGTTTTGTTAAAACTAGCACCTTCACTTTAAACAGTATATTTTAGACTATTACTTATTTTTAAATTGAAGGACACAGCTCCTCATATTATATCCTCATAAATATTTTATCTTTAGTAACATTGATTTCAAAAATTTACACCGTTTTCTAATGCCCTGTAGGTAAAATGTTTTCTAAAACCTTTGTACGTAGTACTAATAAGTTCAAACCAAAATCATATTGACTAACTATAGGACTTCTTTTTGATTTTTTTGATTTGATGAAAAGTTAATTAAGTGGCTCCAAGACCTGTGAATGTTTATAAATAAGGATCAGATAACAAAATAATAATGATTTAATCCAATCCCTTAAAAAAGTGGTCGGCCGGAACAAAAAATATTCAAATAAAAACGAATCCCATATGGGACCGGTTTTCAGGGATCAGTCCGGAATAACTCGAATAAAAGAGCTTAGATTTCCTTTATACAGTAGGTTTTTAGTTTAATGCAGTCATGATCTTTCTCTCACATATATTATGTATTTAAAACGTTCCATATAAACTTTAGTTAATAGCATTTTATAAATATTATTTCATTGATTAATTTAGGCAGTAAAAAAGCCTTTTAAACATACATATTTTTTAAGAGTCAGTTAGTCTTGGTCAGGTTAGCACATGGTTACGAACTTTTAAAATATCCCTTTTATAGCGGTTTTTATTCTATATAGTATAGATAGTAACATAGTAACTTAACTTGGCTCACCGCTTAGTAACGTTCCGTTTAACCTTACAACTATCTTAACTAGGAACCCACCTCGCTTCAATAAAGTATGTGAATTACAATACCGTTATTAACTTAAAACTTAAAATAGATGTAAAATATATTTAATCAGAAACATTTTGGGCGAGATGGGCGCTGCTGCCTGTCATTCAGCGTTCATTTAGTCGCCGTTTACGAAAAATTATAGCAGGAGGTGAGGTGTTGGTATTCCTACGTATCCGCCACCACACGAGGCAAGTTATTCTAAATAATTGATTACATATTTTTGATAATACAACTGCTAATTCATCAGTTATGACAGTCTTGTCTGAAGAACTATCGAGAGACAGAAAGAGATCGCAATTGATCCCATAAAAGTTTGTCTTCATTAATGTTACCTAAGTATTTTCTTGTAATGTTTATGTAGGTAGAGTACTAGAACCTTATAATAATTTATATCAGAAAATAATATTATAGAAGCATCCGTCTGATTCATTGTAAAGATATATAAAGTTATATATTTTTAAAGATATCCGAAAAGCACATTTATCTTACTTACTGTTTTTTTTTTTTTAAATACCTACTTAAGTCATATTTTACTTTGCTTTTTAAGTCACTCCCATAAAAATTGTATGAAGTATAAGTAACAAAACAATTTAAAGTAAAATTCATATCAAGACAATAGTGCCAGCCAAATTTTGCTTTCCTAGTAAAGCGTCGTCTGCAGGCGTCAGATGCGGATGCGGACACGGATGCGGACACGGGCACGGACACGGGCGGGCGAGCGGGCGCAGTCGCGGACTGGGCGCGCGCGCAGGCCGGCGGGGGCGGCCGGGGCCGCGCGCCTGCTGTCAGCCTTGCCGGCCACTGATGGGGCTGCGCAGTTGCTTGCGCGCCGATGACGTTTCTCTCCATGGTGAATCCAAATCTGTTGGCAACGGCTTCATTTCTGCTGCGGCTTCTTTAGTTGGTCCAAATGTAGTGGTTTGCGTTGTAGTACACAGTGGTATCGAGGATAATGGAGTACGTAGAATTGATTTCAAATGTACCATTTTTTTATTGTCAGTATTTTTTGACAGAGACATGTAGTCTTCTCCGTGGTTATATAATTGAGATTGAAAAGATACGCTTGGTGCAGGTCTTTGAAAAAGTTGATCGAAATGATTATCGTTAGTAACAGCACAGATAGACGAAGCAAAGGTGGAAGAGTCAGCGGAAGCGGCGGAAGCAGCGGAGGCGCGGCGCATCATGCGGTACAGCTCGTCGCGCTCACGGGCCCGCTCGGAGCGTTTCTTGCAGCGCATTGGGGAGCGCAATCCGCTAGAGTTTCTTACTGACATCTCTCATAACACCTGCCCGTCGCGGGCGGAAAGAATGGCTCGCTGCGGGCTGCCTGGGTGAACTATCTGGTGCATAATATGTACGCGCACGTCGCTAGAAGGGGACTTGTACTCCGTGGCCCGGCGGTGGCGGCTAGTCAGTTGACCTCTAGCTGGGAAACTAGCTCTGCAGCAACAGTAAAAGAACGACTCGATGTATGCATTGCGAAAAGTAGAGTTGCAAAAACTATAAAAAATGGGAACAAAGATACTACGGGATATTCCAATCCATGAAAACGCATACAATTGTTGGTCAGATATAGTGTCGGGATAACGATAGATTGCAATCAGAAAAGGAATCCAAGAGCCAACAAAGATTGAATAAATAAATGAATTAATCTTTATTTGGCTAAGCTCGTCGTCGTGTTTTTGGGATCGTTTAAACTTAAGCTCTCGGCTACGTGTGATCAGACGGATTAATGAGTACCCTAAGTAAAAACAGGTCAAAACAAATGGAATGCAGAAGAAAAAGGTCAGTGTAGAATAACGATAGTCCATATTGCCATTGTGCGCGCGCGAGCAGTAGTCGAAGTCCAGCTGCAGGAAGGTGCCGGCGGCCGCGAGCGCCGCGCTGCTCGCCAGTACCGCCACCGACATTATGCTTACTTGTTTCTTGGTGAAAAATTTGTATCCCTTACTAGCCCAAGCGACTTGATAGTAGTTCTCAGTTCCCACAAGCTGTAGAAAAAAAAACCTGTTTGAAATTTGTTTGTTTAAACCTTAATGGTTACTTACACTGATACTGAATTTTTGATTTGCTATACTATATATACTTGCTCATCCTCTCTTTTATTTTTTTTTATATAAGTACGAGTTTTAACAAAGAGAAATTTTATCGGGTTAGTGTAGATTCGCCAATGCTCATTTCGCCAAGTGTCAAACGCCGTATATTTTCGCCAAGTAGATTTTAATTACAAAATATTATAAAATACAGTTGGTTTCACTTATTACTTAGGTTTCCCTTTAAAATTATTCATCCATGCATTTTAGTTTAAAATTTATATTTAAAAGTACCAGGGCAACATGAACTAGTAGAATGTTAAGTTGTGAGCATGGAAAAAATAAAGTAGAGAACTCAAAAAAAAAATGTTCTTATCTATTTAAAATTTTCAACAAGACAGCTTTATTTTATTTATTTTATTACTGACTAGAGGCTGCCCCGCGGTTTTACTCGCGCAGATTTCTCTTAAACACAAAAAACCATTTTATTCCCGTTCCCATGGGAATTTCGGGAAATCCTTTCTTAGTGCTCACCTACATGCAAAATTTCAGCCCGCTAGGCCCAGTAGTTTCGGCTCTGCGTTGTCTGTCAGTCAGTCAGTCAGTCAGTCAGTCAGTCAGTCAGTCAGTCAGTCAGTCAGTCAGTCAGTCAGTCAGTCAGTCAGTCAGTCAGTCAGTCAGTCAGTCAGTCTGTCAGTCAGTCAGTCAGTCAGTCAGTCAGTAACGGAAGAGTATATTGACTAGAGGCTGCCCCGCGGTCAATGCTGAATCCACAAGTAATAATATATGATATCAAAATTGTCACTGTTCAAAACATTTTCAATATTGGGTCAGATTTGAAAAATGTCCTTTATGAATGCTTCTTAAATCTTGTAAAATATGTGATTCGTTTATTATCTTGCCCACAAATGGCCATACCGATCGGTCTTGAGCAACTCTCGTCCAGTGTTACTCCCGCAGCCTTTACTAGGTTGTATGACCGCCTTGTAGAAGGTCTGCCTACTCTGCGTCTTCTTGTGCGCGGTCACCACTCGATTACTTTTTGGGCATCTGCTCTCCGAGCTATTTTCCCTGCCCATTGCCACTTTAGTTTCGCAATTCTTTAGGTTATTTCCGTGACTTTAATTCTTCTGCGGATTCCATAATTCGATTCGATTACGCAGGGAAACTCTGAGCAAAACCATTTCTATTACCCTTTCAGTGACCATTTCTCTGTTGCATTTGCCCAAACTGGCAACACACAATTTTCCTAGACTGTCGCCGTTTACGTTGATGCCTAGAACTTTCGAGTTCTTGAAGATAACCTCGAGTGCAGCGTAAAACAGTTTTAGGGATAGGATAATCCCCTATTATGAATCCCCGCTGCACTAGAACAGCCTTTGAGCTCTGATCCTGTAGTCTAACTTATATAGTGGCGTACAATCACTTCAACACTCGATATACCAATAGTTCACTTGGCACCGCTGACTCAATCGAATCAAAGTCTTTCTCATAGTTCACAAATGCAAGAGGAAGATACTCTAGTCTTAAATTGGTACGGCATTAGTGAAACTAACTGTAATAATTTTGACAACTTGGCGAAAATACACGATGCAAAATTAATTGTTTAATCACTTGGTGAAAATACACTCGATGTATGGAGTTAACAAGTACTTGGAAAAATGTGCACTTGGAGAATCTACACTAACCCGTTTTATTAAAATAACAAAATAAAAAAATTAAAAAACCCTTGACCGAGTCAGATCATCTAAACTAGACTCTTATCAACTAAACTAGACTCTTATCAATTAAACTAGACCCTTATCAACTATACTAGAAATAGAGCTGATCATCTTCAAAAGGTCATGCTTACCTTACCATATACTTTCAATATCATTAAAGTAACTCGGTACTAAATTTAAAATCGATAAGACATTGGGCGGTAGTTAGACTCTCTCAACCACTATTTAGGAGCTGATCATCTTCAAACAGCTGATCAGGTCATGGTTACCTTACCATATACTTTCAATATCATTGATGGAACATGGTACCAAATTTCAAATCGATCAAACATATGGAAGCTAGTTAGATCCCCTCATCAACTAGAAAAGAGCTGATGTTCGTTAAAGGGCTGAAGATTTTCATAAACACTTGGGCTAAAATTATCTATGTCACAAAAAAAACTAATGAAAATCGGTTCACCCGTTTGGACTCTACGATGTCACAGCCAGATAAACAGACAGACAGACAGACAGATACACATATTAAAATTATAACCCCCCTCTGATTTTTCGTCGGGGGTTAAAAATAATTACAATAAATTGAACAATTTTAATTTTATGTATACGTAATACATTTAAAATTTTCCAAACGAATTTTTAAATTGGTATCAATTATATAAAAAACAAGCACATTATGCTTTTAATGCAATATTTTTAGTTTTGCTTAGAAAATTTAATGTTAGAGTATAGATAGATAAACTACAAACCAAATAAAACAGCATATATCCGTAATTGGCGAAAGTGACTAGAAAAGTCATGACCCGACAGACGGCGGGGTTGTCGCCCTCCCCAGCCAAGATCACCACGATGCTGAAGATGGGCGCGATGCCGCCGCTGATCATGTCCATGATGCCCAGGCAGCACAAGAATGTGTTTCCTACAGTAAAAACATTTGCTCTCAGGATTTGGTCGACGAAGAGGTAATTGGTCTACGAGCAAGCGCAAGCAAAGCAGCAGCTAATAAAGATTAATTGTAGACTTGTAGAAGATATTCATAAATTCGCTTTGAGCCAGGGTCAACTGTAACTTCAGTCGCGAGCAATAAAATTATTTACTTTAACAGGCTTTACATACGAGGATATAAATTGTATTGTATATACATACAATATTGTATTATATTTAATTCATTGTAGCGTTTTTTTTATATTTTATCATATCCAACGCAAAGTCACAAAAAGACGTACTTTACTTAGTTATATAAAACAAAAGTTAACATATAGCGCGATAGCACTAGCACTTGCATGATTGACATGGTACAGTAAGAAGGAGATTCGCCACTGCTAGCAACAACATTCAATATGTTCAAGTACAATAAAAAGTATTACTAAAATATTTTATTTAGTCTTTTTTAATTTTTATCGTTTTTATTTCCTTTTTTTTTAAATATGTATAATGTACTTACTTAAGTAACTGAATAAATTATATTTTTTTGTTTCTTCAAAAAAAAAAAAAATTAAACAAGTAAATTAAGTCTTAAGTGAAAATGTTTTCTTAATATTATAAGCTTTTCAGTTTTTTTTAATGTTTTTGAATAAAAAAATATATTTTAATTGCTTTTGTAGTTTTTTTGGGGGTTCATTTTTTTTTGACCCCTCAAGCTGAATTATTAAATTAGAAAAGAATGATTATTATAAAATAACTAAATTTTTATAGTGTCAATGGGTTTTGTCTTAAATGTTGTAAGTATAGGTTGTTTTGGATTCTGAAAAGGGAAAGGTAAAGTAAGTAAATATATTTTTATGAAAAATTACCACTTCTTTTAAGAGCTCTTGCGACGAAGAATGCTGCGATGAACAGTCCATTAAACAGTATATTGGTGGAGGTTCCGCAGATCAGGAATAAAAGTCGTTTGTTGACAGACCACTCGTGGTTGAGCGTGACGGGCGACACTGCGCCGCTGAAGGGTCTGTGGAGCCCGTCTCCGCCCCCGCCGCCGTCACCGTCACCCATTGCTGACTTCCTTCTTCTATTACATTACTCTGCAAATAAAACTCATCATTAATCATCCCATGCTTTAACCCAAACTCCCAGGAGTAGTCGAGCCCGGAGCCCGCGCGTCGTTTATTTAGAAAATATTCATAATTGACTTCTTTATGTAGTGACCGAAGGCTGGTTCGTATACTTTGCTTTACTTCTCTAAAGCAAGATCTACCTGTCGGTGGCAGTGATTTTGAGGCCATTGTTATCTCTGTATTTGTTTTTTGCTTGCTATAAGTTTTCACTTATGAGAGCATTTCTACAAAGTGAACATATTTGTCTGACTTCGGTGCCATTTTTTTATTTTGACCTAGAGACTTCATATAAAATTTAAAAACCATGCAAATGAGCTAATTCTGTATTAAAATATTGATTTAACCCACTTAAAAAGATAACGTTTCCAAAAATAAAAACTTTTTATCAAAAAATTAAACAGATCACTAAATTACCTGAAATTCAAAGAAATAACCGAAAAAGTGGGCTTCTTCCCCATTCGCCCGAAATTATTCGCCCGAAATATTAAATTTACCCATTCGCCCGAATTTTAATAAAAAGTGTTCCCCATTCGCCTGATCGTATCTTATGAAACAAAGAGTATTAAGAACAGAATAAACAGTCAATTTCATTTTTTAAAATAATATAAAGTATTATTGAGATTATTTCATAGAAATTGCAATCAACAGTTATCTGCTGTACATGCTATTAGTTTTACATAATCAAATTCCGCTTATGATCTGTCTGAAGTTCAATGTAACCGTGTATTCGATGTTTTTTTAGTATTTTCAGCGATGATGAGGTCAGGGGCCTTTATTTTTACTTTATATTTTTACTAGTCGACCCGGCGAACTTCGTACCGCCTAAACTTTTACTATCTAGTGCGGGTATCATACTTATAAACCTTCCTCTGGAGTCATTTTACCTATTAAAAAAAAACCGCATCAAAATCCGTTGCATACTTTTAAAGATATAAGCATACATAGGGACAAACGCGAGAAGCGAGTTTGTTTTATACTATGTATGAATTGATTCAGCGCCAGTTTGTGTCAACGATAGCTACTTTTTCGGTGCGTGGTATTTGCTGCTCATATTAGGTAAGTACATACTTAGTTTACCATTAATTGTCAATGGTGTCTACTTGACGCTTTTTTTATCTCAAGTTTTGTAATTGGTATTAAGTATTATAGTTTCAATTTATACTGAAAAAGGTCACAAACCTGGAGGGATAATGTAGGTACGTAATAATAATAATAATAATCCGTTATTTTTAATGTAACATAATCAGCAATATTTTATATTTTTAAATGACAATAACATAAAGATTCAGGTTGTCAAACATACGGCGAAAATTACGCTTAAAGTATTTAGCGCTTAAAAATCATTTACGCGTTTGATATATTAAACTATAAGCCCTAAAATAGGAACAGAATCTTGGAAGTTATAAAGAATTTGAAGCATCTGTTGCCTACGTGTATAATCGTTGTATTTTGTGACCTGTAACGGTGCTATTTATTCATAAAATAAATTCAGGCGAATGGGGAGCACTTTTTATTAAAATTCGGGCGAATGGGTAAATTTAATATTTCGGGCGAAAATTTTCAGGCGAATGGGGAAGAAGCCAAAAAGTGTGTGTCGCTGCGCATCGCGCTTTACGTAGATAATGAATTTGCTTGTGTGGTGTGACGCCGACTCAAAATTTCTTGGTAATCCAAAATTACTTTAAGAAGTGAGTAAAAGGTTAAGGCGTAATAGAAAATGTTTCCCTATTATTTAATGCTTTTCAGTTTCTTCGGCGGTTTAATTTTATTGCCGTTTCGACCGCGCAACCAAGTTCTGAAATAAAAAAATGATTACGCTCAGATTCTGTCGAAATTTGTCAAAACTGAATGGTGAAAACCAGGAATTTGTCAAAGCATAAATAAAGAAGTTATGAAGGTTTGATGGTGTCCGCGCGAACGAAACAAGGAGAACCGCGCGGACATTGAGATCTAGACTTCTGGAAGGTTTAGAGACCTGGTTTTTTTTGTCAAAGCAAGGTTCAATTTGTCAAAAAATGTAATAAAATTTTGGCTACCTCTAATACTTTACTAGATAATGACCCTTCAGTCCCATGGCCGCGCGAACCTCCAATTAAGATTCCTTTAGGTTCAATTATTTTCGTAACTATGCGTCCAAAACAGTCGGAATCGGTGTTCAGACCTTCATTTTAATTTGTCGAATCCTATGAAGGCCGAAAACCGCCGATGTCTGTTGTTAGTCACACAAAATCCCTGAAAAACTTAACCTTCCTTCCGCGCCAACGAAACGCTTCTTAATATGGTGATAACTAGTTAACTAAGCTAGACTAAGATATGTTTCATATATCAAATTCTTTGTCATTTAAGGCTCCTTCAAATGGCACCTAGCTAGACCGCTCAAGCCCACTGCAGCGAAAGTAATTTAAAAAACTTTATCCTACTCAAAAAAGCCACCCTACTTAACAAATTTAGGAGGTAAAGTTTTTTTAAATTTCTCTCGCTGCAGTGGGCTTGAGCGGTCTAGCTAGGTGTCATTCGAATTTGATATATGAAACATATCTTAGTCTAGCTTAGTTAACTAGTTATCACCATATTAAGAAGCGTTTCGTTGGCGCGGAAATAAGATTAAGTTTTTCAGAGATTTTGTGTGACTAACAACAGACATCGGCGGTTTTCGGCCTTCATAGGGTTCGACAAATTAAGATAAAGGTCTGAACACCGATTCCGGCTGTTTTGGACGCATAGTTACGAAAATAATTGAACCTAAAGGAATCTTAATTGGAGGTTCGCGCGGCCATGGGACTGAAGGGTCATTATCTAGTAAAGTATTAGAGGTAGCCAAAATTTTATTACTTCGACATTTTTTGACAAATTGAACCTTGCTTTGACAAAAAAAACCAGGTCTCTAAACCTTCCAGAAGTCTAGATCTCAATGTCCGCGCGGTTCTCCTTGTTTCGTTCGCGCGGACACCATCAAACCTTCATAACTTCTTTATTTATGCTTTGACAAATTCCTGGTTTTCACCATTCAGTTTTGACAAATTTCGACAGAATCTGAGCGTAATCATTTTTTTATTTCAGAACTTGGTTGCGCGGTCGAAACGGCAATTTAATTTTTTGATAAAAAGTTTTTATTTTTAGCTTTTCAGTTTTTTTGGGCTAATTTTTTTTGACCCTAGCTAATCACCCTTCACAGGGTGGTTGCACTCCACAAGGTGGTCACACAACCTGGTGAAGGTTCGATCACGCACAGTCGTGCGTAACCGACCAGTCGGTCGGTTAGGCGATTTGTGAGGGAGGCCTATGTCCAGCAGTGGACGTCTATCGGCTGAGATTATGATTTTTAAAGTTCATATAAAAAATACTCATAATTATACCTAGCAGTTTTCATGTAAATCACAACACGGCAATACAATCTGTGAGTGAACAATAAAGTCACCCCTATTTTTCCAATTTTATTTCTTTCCAAATTTTATTTCCAAATTCCAAAGAATTTTATTTCCAAATTTTTTTGGGACCAACTTAAAGGTATACCCTGTCGATTAAAAAAATAATTATCAAAATCGGTTTACATAGTAAAAAGTAATGCGTGATCATACATAAAAAATATATATACAGTGTGTCCGGGGAAGTTATAACATAATTTTAAGGGTGTATTCTATGATCAATTTCATCGATGAAAACACCCCATATGGGGGGTCGCAGCCTCACCCTCCCCTCAGTATGATGTTTTTATTTTTTTTTGCAAAAGTCGACCCCGCCTACTTTTAAATTCACAGTTAAAGATCTAAGGCTCACAGAACCTTCATTAAGGTCTTGATCGAAGGCTAAGTAGTTAGGCTACCTAAGTTACTAACAAAGTAACCAAGTATTGCTTTTACTTTTTTTTTTAAAGATGATAAACCAAAAAAAAAATTTTTTTTTTGTACATTTTTTACGGTTTTTCAAAGTTTTCACAAAAAAATTCAGATACTTTTTTTTATTTTTTATGTTTTATTGTTAGCTTTTGAGTTGTTCTCCAAATTGGTATTAGATTTATTTCTCTACGTCTATTACTTCAGAAATTATCAACTACCAAAAAGACCCTTCGCCTTTACCTTTTAATTTAAGATTTCAGTTTAACCCACTTTTATTAAAAAATAGAGTCAATATTTAATTCTTTTGTTAGTTATTTTGGTAGCCTACCTACTTAGCCTTCGTACAAGACCTAAATTAAGAGTCCTTTTAGGCGAACAGTGGCGCCACTCTAGAAAAAAAAAATGTTTTCCAAAGTAAGGCTTTTTTTCAGAAAAAAGTGCTCCTTGTGCATAAAATCTTGGTCCCTAGTATTTTTTTTAAGTATTTAAAATAATATCTAGGTTTAGAATGTTTATGTATTACTGTTTTTTGCTAAAAGTAGCCACTTTTAGGAACAAACAGTAATACATGAAACAGTATAAACCTAAAGTGGCCACTTTTAGCAACAAACAGTAGAAAATAAATATTGTAAACCTACATATTATTTTTAATACTAAAAAAATAATAGGGACCAAGATTTTATGCACAAGGGAGCACTTTTTTCTGAAAAAAAGCCTTACTTTGGAAAACATTTTTTTTTTCTAGATTGGCGCCACTGTTCGCGTAAAAGGACTCTTAATTTAGGTCTTGTACGAAGGCTAAGTAGGTAGGCTACCAAAATAACTAACAAAAGAATTAAATATGGATTTTGGTGACATCATTTCTGATCGCACCCATACCCCCTAACAATATCTATCCTTATTACAACAGTTCCTTAGCTAAGACACTGAAACTTCTTGCATATCTATTAGCTGGTTGGGTAAAAGTAGTTGGATATACGTACCTACATACCTAATATACATACCTACTCGAGTAAAAAAAAGTTGAAGATTTTTAGGCACTTTATGTTTTTGGGAATGTTCCGTTACCATGTGAATTTTGGTTATTCTTTTCATAATATAACTCTGAATCTTATTACACCCACTGAAGAACCCGTTTTCCTATTTTTACGTCGAAATAAAGAAATTTAAATACATTGTTTTAATACTAACTAAAGAGTCCCGTTTTACGTTCCCGTGGGAATTTAGTATATTTCTTCCTTCCAACACCCCTTAATCCACAGAGACACTTGTAGGCCAAATTTCATGTTGGCATATTCAAGGAAATCGATTTTTCATACTAAATAATTAGTCCTGATCCCCATTCCCATGGAAATTAAGTTAATTCCTTTCTTCAACACCTTTTCATCCACTGAGAAACCTGTACACAAATTTCACGTCGATACACTCAAAGAAATCGAGATTTCAATCTCACAAAAAGTCGCGTTATTCCAGTACCCGTGGGAATTTTGTAAATTACTTTCTTTCAACATTCCTACATTTACTGAGGAACCAGTACACCAAATTTTACGTCGAAACAGTCAAGGATGTCGATTTTTCATTCTTACTAAAAAAGTCCCGTAATTCCCGTTCCCGTAGGAATATTGTAAATTATTTTCTTTCAACATTATTTCATTCACTGAGGAACCTGCACACCAAATTTTACGTCGATACACTCAATAATGTCGATTTTTCATACTAACTAAAAATTCCCACAATTCCCGTTCCTGAGGGAATTTGGGAAAATCCTTTCTTAGCGGATGCCTACGCCATAACATCTACCTGCATGCCAAATTTCAGCTTAATCCGTCCAGTAGTTTGGGATGTGCGTTGATAGATCACTATGTCAGTCAGTCAGTCAGTCAGTCACCTTTGAATTGTATATATATAGATAAGTAATGTTATCACGAAAATGTGAAATATAAGCTATTTTAGCACGCGTTCGAAGAAAAAATCTCATTTTGGTGGATGTTTCTTTGACTTCGGATACAGGACACAGGATACAGGACAAACTGATAACCTCCTTTTTTTTAAAGTCGGTTAAAAATAAAACCACTTAAGATGTTTGGAATGCAAAGAGAATCCACAGTGTAAATTTCCACCGTCCAAACCCAGCGGTTTAGGAGTTCGTACAAACTGTCACAGGTATGCTTCCCGATTAAGTTGTTTTGTTTAAATTATTTTTTTAAATCAGTACTACCCTTTTTAACCCCCGAACGAAAAATTCAGAAAGGGGTGTTATAATTTTAACGTGTGTATCTGTCTGTCTGTGTATCTGTCTGTGGCATCGTAGAGCCCAAACGGCTAAACCGATTTACGTTTAGTTTTTTTTGTATCATAAATAATTTCAGGCCAAGTGTTCTTAGCCATGTCTGATGAAGATCTGATCAGCGGTTTGAAGATGATCAGCTCTTGAATAATGGATGAGAGGATCTAACTAGCTTCCTTATGTCCGATCGATTTGAAATTTGGTACCATATTACAATGATATTGAAAGTATATGTTAAGGTAACCATGATATTTTTAAGATAATTAGCTCTAGTTCTAGTTAAGGTTGATGAGGGGTCTGACTGGGTCGGGGGTTATTAAATTTTTAAATTTGAGTTTTATCGTATAAAAAGCGCGGACTACGCGTTGAAATCGTTGCCTTAAAACCTGCCACGTGTTTCACTTTATTTTTTTCATTCTACTAAGATGTGTGTTGGAGAGTGCATTGCCAATTAGGTAGGTATATTAAAATGAAAATTAAACGAACTACAATCCGGCATTTGTGTTTATGTTGTCCAGTGATAACTCAGTAGCTATTGTTGATCGGTAGTAATAATTAAATTGGGTAGGCATTATTAGGTGCAAACATGAAAGAAATTCGATTGTTTACTTAAGCTTTTGGAGTTGTACATATCAATAAAGATCTAGTGAGTTCTCCTCCTAGTCTAAACAATGTCCCTCTTGCCGGTCGTTGTGGCAATTTATGGGAAAGGCTTATCCCAAGCAGCACATTTGGTTGCATAAGAGCTTTGGAGCATGTCCGATTATTACTTATAGTAATAGACTTAAGCGCTATAGCGTGCTCTGGAACCCTTATGCAACCCTTATGCAGCAATTTGGGCACAATTTTATGCAACTATGAGTGCTATTGAAGCTCTATAACGGTGGCACAGAGGTGCTACTAAGGCTGCAACAACCCATTAACTCTCTTATAGCGCTCCTCTAGCACTTTCTAGTGAATGAGATTGAACGAACTGTGAATGAATGATAAATAATTTACGCCAAGTGTTTGGTTTTTGTGACAAACAGATTCACAAGTAATACAAGTTTTAAAATTCCATGGATGCTCATCGGATATCGGCGGCCATTAATTTAATATTTAGTAAGTAAGATGGTGTTATTAGGTTTTTCAGTTCATATAAAAGCAAATTTTTAAACGCAGACAAGTTTTCTGTGAATGTTAATGATATTTTTTTGAGTAATTTTGTCGCGCTTCCGTAATTATATCAGAATGCAAAGTAAAAACAATTATAATGTAAAATATGTTCTGTTTTATCTACAAATTTTAATTAAAAACATTCCCAAATCATTACATGTAATATGCCTGTGAGCTAATAATGCTATATCAATCCATTTTTTGTAAGAAATACGTAAAATTGATGGATATATTGTATATAACCTCAAAGTCAATTAAAAAAACCTAAATTTTTTAAAATAAAATGGCGTCTACAAAATACAACCTAAGCCTGCAAAAATCTCTCTAATAGCACTCTTGCAGAACTCAAAGTGCTAAGTTCTCCCTGTTTACGCCTTAGAGTGATTTTTATTACTCTTCTGTTACTAATATTCTTAAAAGTAAGTTTCTTAAAAGTCCCCTTTTCCGAGTTTAAATTATTTCAGTAAGTGTTTTAGGGATCCTTGATTCTGCCATTGCCAAGTATAAGAACAAATAAAAATTATATTTACGGCATAGAGCTACAGCAATGCTAAGTATTTTCTTGTTTTAAAACACTACTTATTCAACCAAAGTTACAATAAAGATCAGGTATCCTTGAAAATAATTGGAAATAGTAAATATTAGTTTTAAGAAATCTGTCAAAAAAAATACTTTTTATAATTGCAAAAGTGACTAAGTATGTATGTTAGGAACTGAGTGTCCGGAGACTGCAATGAGCAACCACTGGAAGTAAGCGAGGGAGGTCTGCGCAGCAGTAGAATACTAAAGAGGCTATATAAAAAAAAACTATTTGTGTATGTTTGCTAGCTTTCACGCCTAAACTGCTTAATGGATTGGGAAAGAAATGAGTAATTATTTTGCTCAGAAACACAAAACAAACATTGGATACTTTGAACCTGACACCTGTCTTTAATATTTGATCTCCAACTGGTATTAAAATTTATTATACCGACGGAACCCTAGCACATTTTTCTTTATTTAGAACAAAAATTGCGAATAACGTAGGCTGCTCAAAGGAACATTTTATTACTATTGCATTACTTATAGTAGTCCTTGCTTCTTATATAGAGCTTACAGTAATATATTTATTACCCTTATATTACTAGCAGTAGCTCTGTAGTGGATTTTGTTACTACAGGCTACAGTTATTTCTTTTATAAAGTTTACAGGCGTATAACAGCTCCAGTAGCAACTCATATGCAACCGTAAGCGTTAAAAAGTATTGCTTAACTCTGTTCTAGCGCCTGTAGTGGCAAAAGAGTTCTAAAACGAACTATTATACAGGTTAAGGTAATACTGGGTGGAACTTTTGCCACTCTTAGTAACTTTTGCAGCTATAGGCGCTTATGGAAGCTGTTATGCAACTTTAGCCTGCCACTAGAACCCTTAAATTGCTCTTAAACAACTTAAAGTAATAATTTAGGCTGCAATTTCCACTAGTGTGCTAGCTGGGATGTCCAGCAGTGGACGTCTTTCAGCTGAAATCACTTTATTTTCTACTGAACTTAAAAAGACAGAACTAGTATGTTACATGGCCTTGACGCAATTGAGTAAGGAGTAGGTAACAACAAATAAAAAATCTCAACTTTCAACTCTACAATATAAATAAAATAAAAAAATTAAAACTAATTCAATAACTTGCAGCGCTTAAAAAAAACTTTAATGCACAGGGAAAAACTGTATTGCTGCATTTTATATTTCTAAGTTGTGTTTTTTTTTATAAATTGCTGATACTTTATTGTTCACAAATATGTTTTTACAAAGTTATTGTTGGTAGCAACAAAAACTTAAGGCACAGGGGTAAATAACTAGTCAAATTCATAGGAGATATAAATACGTAAGTAACTCTGTCTGTATGTAAGTGTGTTTTGCAATCACGCCTTAACTACTAAAGTGTAATAAGAATAATAATGACTTTGTGTTAAATATGATTCGAAAATAAAATTAGTTTAATTTTGCAACCACGGATTATTATCAGCGCTAAGCGATGCGATACTATCGATAGTATACAGCAGAGTATAATAAATAGTAAATAGTACTCATACATAGTATACAAAGTAATTATTTAGGGTTAAAAATTGGCTAAACAGAAATGATAATGTACCCTAACTAAGGGTGCTTAGGTACAACTAATAATATATTTTTATTTTACGCAAAGAAGTAGAATAATTTGACTGTGGCACAAGACCTTTTGGTAACGTTTTCTGACAGCTCATTGGTTTGGTGATGGGTCTGACTTTTGTAGTGTGTCCTTTGAAGAAATATTATAAACATTGGAGCAGTTTTTCAGAGAAACTAGCACTAATTGCGGAATTGAAAAATATTTCAAAAAATGGACTGCTTCGTTTAGCTTGCAGTTGGCAGTGATGAGGTCTGAGACGCGGATGAACCTGGGTTCGATTCCCGGCGGGGCGAGCATTGTTAAGATCGATGTTTGTTTCCCGGTCTGAGTGTAATGTTCTGTATAATGTTTCGGGCACCCTAGATACAGTTTCTTACTAGTTAAGGGCTCTGAGTGTGATGTGTTATTATACACCTATACACGGATTTTTTTTTATCGTGGTGAAAACTTTCAGCACTTACCGTGTTATTCATAAAAAGTTAAAGAGCATTTTAGTTATTTGACGTATGTCAGTAGGCTGGATGTCACGTATTTACCATACAACAAACCAAAGAAGTAGATTCCAGTACAGTTAATTAAAACCTACTGTATCTTTATGAATAATACGGTTAGTCTTTGCATGATAATAATATATGACAAGAATTAATTAGCATATATATATATTTTTTTTAATGTCAAAAAATAAAAAACTTATTTAAGGCCGTTGGCCTTTGTTCACCCCCCTGCGCATTGCCTTCCACCCCCTGACTCGTCTGGCACCAGCTAAGCCACCGTAGGTCATTGCTCTGATGCTACGCAACGTTTTTAGTTTTAGTTTTACAAAAACTTTCGAAGTACCTCAAGTGAGCTTCATTATTTTCCAATTTTCAGTTAGTCATGTCAATCATCATGCGTGTACAATCTTGCTTAAAATTTTAGTCTACGCTTTGTTTTGTTACTTATAGGTATGTAACCTTTAAAGTCCCAATTAAAAGATAACAAGTTTGTGATAAATAAGAGTAAGTAGGTACATCATCATCAATACTATTAAATACTACTACATCTTACTACTTAAGTTAGTTATTAAAAAGCTTTCTTTTGAATCACATCTTAAAAAAAAAGGAATTATTTTTGCATAGTTTTAAAGATTTAAGCATACATAGGGGCAGACGCGGGACGCGACTTTGTTATGTACTATCTGTATCATTCATAAAGTAGGTTTTAAGTAGCTTTACTGGAGGCTTACTTATCTGGTTTGTTTTATGGTAAATACTAAATACGTGACATCTAGTCTAAATTGACATACTTACGTCAAATAACTAAAATGCTCTTAATTTCTTTTGATGAATAACACGACATGTATTGATATAATTCAAATTAAAAAAATTAAAAACCCCCGACCCAGTCAGTCCCCTCATCAACTTACCTAGAACTAGAGCTTATCAATATATATAAAACTCTTCCATTACTGACTGACTGACTGACAGACAACGCAGAGCCGAAACTACTGGGCGTAGCGGCCTGAAATTTTGCATGTAGGTTCCTTGGGGAGTGTAGGTGAGCACTAAGAAAGGATTTCCCGAAATTACCATGGGGACGGGAAAAAACTGGATTTTTGTGTTTATGAGAAATCTTCGCGAGTGATACCGCGGGGAAGCCTCTAGTCTTTCAATATAATAGAAGCAACACGAAACCAAATTTCAAATCGATAGGACAAATGGAAGGTGGTTAGATCCTCTCATCAGGGCATGGTTGCCTTACTATATACTTTCAATATCTATGAAGTAACACGGTACCAAATTTCTAATCGATTGGACATAAGGAAACCAGTTAGATCCCCTCATCAACTAGAAAAGAGCTGATGTTCGTCAAAGGGCTGAAGATTTTCATGAACACTTGGGCTAAAATTATCTATGACACAAAAAAAAAACTAATGAAAATCGGTTCATCCGTTTGGGCTCTATGATGCCACAGACAGATACACAGACAGGCATACAGATACACACGTTAAACTTATAACAGCCCTCTGTTTTTCATCGGGGGTTAAAAAGTAGCGTCATAAATTATATTTTATTTTATAAATCCATGTTACCATACTAATATTATAAAAGCGAATGTAACTCTGTTTGTCTGTCTGTCTCGATTTCACGACAAAACAACTGAACCCATTTATTTGCATTTTGGTATACGGATAGTCTAGAAAAGTAGACGAGTCTGATAAAGAAGATAGGCTACTTTTTATCCCGAAACACCCACGGAAAAATTCGGAATTCGATGTTTTAAGGACGCTGGCGCTGCCGCGGTCGCTGCCAAAGCTGCGAGGCGCCCACTACTTTTCAAAATTTTTATAAAAATTTAAGATCTTACCTTTGCCACTTCTCGATGAAAAAATTGTTTTCACAAATAAAATTTATTTTGAAACTTAAAATATTTACTTTAAAAGTTCGCGAAATTTTCCACAAAAGATACAAGACATTATCCTGTGCTTGTTGGTGACGGACTGACGCTCAGTCGTGGCAGATGCAGTTGCAGCGCTCGCTCCTGACATTGGTTTTCCGCCCGCCTTCGCTTCCCTTTGTCGCCCTCACGTCCCTTTATCACCAGCTTTCGCTTGTAGCCAAAACATCAAACCTCCGCAGACAGAGCACGCCACCTCCGCTGCGCTGCGACATGCGCGCCGCGCGCCCTGCCTGCCGCCCCGCGCGCCCTGCCTGCCGCCCCCGCGCGCCACCCCACGCCGCCAGCAATATGAAAACAACGCACATGATTCACCTGTTGAATTTCTTATAGAAAAACTTCATAGAATAACTAGTTTGGTCTGGCTACAAACAAATCTCTGCAGAGAGGTTGGTATTTACTATTTACAAATTACAACCTTAAATATCAGTAAGTAGGCCTACCATATTTCAACAGATGTATCAAGGACGATAAGTTTTCATACGGAAATACGAAAATAACTATTACCTTTTAATTAATATTCATTATAATTCTTATTTTAAATTTTTTGAACAGTTCAATTGTAATGCCACGCAACCAAGACCAGAGACCCAGAGACATGGTATATCGCTCGCTCGCTTACCAAGACAGTACCTGCCGCTGCACGCCGCGGACCAAACGAGCTGAACTCGGCCTGTCAAATGATTCTACTCGCTATCGCAATGATTTTTCAGAACGTAGATAAGAAAGGCTAACCAACTACTTATATACTTTTATAAATTATCTCCCTTTTTTATCTGAAATTTTATAACAATACATAAAAAACCTACTATCATATATATGTATCTAAATAAAATACAATGTATAGGTATATATTGTTGGTGCAAAGAGGGTCGCCTGACTCAGCATGTGCCGCAAACAGTGTAGCGCTGATTATTCTTAGAACCTCATAATAAAAAATAACCGTGTTATTCATAAAAAGTTAAAGAGCATTATAGTTATTTGCAGTATGTTAAATTATACTGGATGTCACGTATTTACCATACAACATACCAGAGGAGCCTTCAATAACGCTACTTAAAACCTACTGTATCTTTATGAAAAACACGGTAAGTTTTTACCCTGAATAGGTCTGTTTAAGTCCCACCGGAAAACAATCACTTCTGCGCGTCATAATATACCTACTTCTATTATACCCTTTTAACTCTTCGCTTCTATGTGTAGATATTGATTGTTTATCAATACCGCCTTATACATATAATAAGAGTTAAATTTTCCAGGTGTTTATCCTTCACGTCATGTTAAATATGACAGCTCTGTCTGGCATTCCCGCCCCCGCGTGCTCAATGCTCATCGCCGTGATGTCACGACACCTGACTGAAGGCAGTCGGTCGAGGCGCCCCGCCGGCGCCGGCGCCCGCCCGCCCGCCGCCCGACGAGGCTGTGACGCGCCTCTGCCGTCCTTTACCCTCTACATCAACCATGATTCCCAAGGAGCTCAGCTCAATTTATCGAGAGCTTGTTACTGAGCTACGTCACAGGTCACCTCCTACGCGAAATTATTGTTCAAAATGTCACTTCTTGTTAACATAAATTTTCTTTGACGTAGGTATGTAATGTATGCAGATAACAGCAATTTATTGTTTATTATTTTAATTATGATTTCCTAATTCTAATAAAATTGAACGCAATAAAATTTTTAAATTAATTAATCGTCTCCTATAAGTCAGTCAAATAGCTTTATGTTTTGTGGCAGGTGAAGTAGGTACATAATATGTACGTCAGGACGTCAGGAACGTTTTTGGGGAAACATTGGAATAACCATGGAATAACCCAGAGTGGCGGTAAAAATTTTACCTTCCCGAAACCGAAATTAGTTCTTTTGCACTGAAACTAAGTAAGTACTTAAATGGGTTTCAAGCTGACTTTTCATTCAATGTCAGATTTCAATCGAATTCAATTTTCGTCCCACTGAATTTTTAACGGAACTCATGGATTGAAACTTTTTCCGATTACCAACACGTATGACCATGCAGATGCATAGAGTGTCTGACGCTAATCAACACTTTCTAAGGAACCTACCACGGGCGATGCCCCTCTTTAGAGATATTGAAAGTCAAAATATGATGGTGAGTCATTTTCAAAAAAGTTGTACGTAACGAAACTGATGTTACTAAACTGTCATAACGAAACTGTAACTTGTAACGAAACTTTTACTGTAGGGCTATATGTACAGTGGCGGACACGGTCGGCGTAACAATTCCGGTTTTTCTGTATTGCAAAATAGCTCTTGTTCTTTGGTAATACAGTCTAGGCCTGACGAAACCATAGACAAATCTGTTACGGCCTCCTAGTCCTTGACTGTACACACTATAAATTTTAATATTAAAAATACATAATAAGCCAAAACATTAAAAATTTACGACTTCTTTCTCCTTTTCACTCATTTTTGCTTTGGTGAAAACTTAAAAGAGCTACGCTGCGATCGCTAACCCTTTTTCCAAGCGTGGCAATTACAAAAATACCCTCTTAGAATGTTTGTCCCTGTAGCAAACTGTGGGGGATACCCTATGTCGAACAGTGGACTTCTTTCTGTTGAATTAAGTTGATTCAATTAATTAAATTAGGTAACTGTATCTAGTTCGTTTGAACTATAATGTACACATGGCTTTATGTGTAACGAAACCGTAAATTCTAACAATTCGTAACGAAATGCAACGAAACTGTAATTTTTTCAACAATATGTAACTAAACTGAGAGACAAAAATAACCTTAATTGTGTAATATGACTTCACAAAAACGTTATTTTCAGGTAAATGTGTATATAAAAAGGATTAATACATTTAAATACACAACATATTTAAATATCACTTATGTACCCGTGCTAGTTTCTGTAAAAAATGTCCATGACATTGCAGTAACGAAACCGTAAACACAGAATCCGCCAACAACGACCGGCGAAAAAAATATTAATTGAGAGGCCAAGACGCTTTTCTAGCAGCCGATCAGAAGCGCGAATGTTTCGGCATTGGTAATTATTAGGAACGCGTTCAGAAAAGTCAAAAATTCTTAGTGAATTCTTGTTTTGAAACTGTCTGTTACGAAACTGTAATTTTTTGCGAAATGTTAATTATGTATTATTACTTTATATTTTTGTATTAGATTATGCCTATTTTGATAATTTCTATACAATTTGAACATTACTTATTGAGATAAAAATTTAATGAGTGCTCTAAGTAAACAAAAAAATATAATTTTAGGCGAAAGAAAAAAAAAAAGACCAGTGCGACACTTGCAATTTGTATGGGGAGATAAAAAGACGTTTTCAGAAATTGGAATATTTCACCATAAATAAATGCACATTATCACTGATAATGATTGTGTTCGTATGCAGAATAAGATTTCCAACTAATAAAACCTCAGAATTAGAAAATACGATCATAAAATTAGGATTTATGTGGGTTCAAACTTTTGCGACACGTTTTTTTTATGCCATGTACAACTTTTTTGAAAATGAGTCTGGTGCTGTTTTCTCGGAACTGCTTAGAACGCTCTGCTCCTTAACTACAGCGATTCCCAAGTAGCAATCAAAGCTGTTTAAGAGCTGCATTTTAGTTCGCGAAAACACTTGCAATGAATAAACTGTATAAGAGCTGCTATAGAGTGTTATTTTGGTGTTTGTGTAAACTTTAACTCTATGATTATATTTTCTAAATATATTGTAAAGATTATTATCTTAGAAACGTGTTGTAAATTTACTTTTTTCTTTTGTTATGTGGACTGAGTAAGCGTGTGCACCCGGGTTCAATTCCCGGGCGGGGCGAATATTGATATGATTAATATCGATGTTTGTTTCCGGTCTGGGTGTGATGTTCATCTCTGTGTGTGTTTCGGGCACCCTAGATACAGGTTCTTCCCAGTTAGGGGCTCTGAGTGTGATGTGTTATTATTATTATTATTTCAAAATGGCGAAAACTAATTTAACAGCCTGTACTATATTTGACAGGTTTTTTAACTCATAATACTGTACAAAGTAATTTAGAAATTATGATATACAGCTTTTGGTTTTATTTAATAATTATAACAGGGACTATTTATACTACAGGCATAAGAACATACCCGCCCACCTAACTTGTAAACCTAAACGTGCACAAACTTTAGGATTCCGTATAAGATGTATGGGCTCTTAATATGACAGTCACACTGTATACTTATTAAGATCAGTGAGCTGTAATTACTACGTATAGAGACGCTCATTGTGGGTCTGGAACGGTGATACTGCATTAGTGATTCGAAGCATGACTGTTGTATTGGTAGTTGGTAGCAATGCTATCAGTTGCCTAGTAGCACAATGGTAATTCGGCACGATTTCTCTGTGAGATGAGATCGTCCTTTATGAAACCCGGTATGTTGATATTGATAGTGGAGAGACATTACATTATACATGATATACTGGGTGTTTCTGACAAGGCGGTAATAAATGAAAGGAGGGATTCAGCTCACCATAACAAACAACTTTCCCAAAGAAACATAGGTCGAAATATCAAAACAAAAATCAGCTGTCCCGTACATTGACCCCGTCAGCTGATCGAGCAAATGTATGGAACAGCTGATTTTAGTTTTGAGATTTCGACCTATGTTGATTAGGGAAAGTTGTTAGGTATGCTGTGCCGAACCCCCCATTTCATTTATTACCGCCTTGTCAGAAACACCCTGTATACTATAGATATACTGATGTGGTAACGAATAGCTATGATGTAATAATGAATTAATTTCATAGGTTTAGGTAATCGATCTTTTTACGTGTTTTTAAGTATGGATGTTTCCTTTAACATTTTAATAAATATACCCAACACAGTAATAAAAAAAAATCTCCTCTATGTCCGCCTTTTCCTCCTCCCTCTTTCTCTCGCGTCTCATAGATTATGATAGTGCAGAAGTGCACAGCTCAAACAAAGCTATAATTATGAATTGGTATTATAAAAAATATAAATTGAAGAAGTAAAAAAAAAAATATTTTGTAATTAAAATAAAATTTGTTCAAAAATTAAATTGCTCAAAAATAAATTATTTAAAATGAAAATCCATAAATGTCATTTAACATTATTTTTATATAAACTTAAAAAAACATTTAGTTAGATTCTGACGCTCAGACGAAGTCAGACAAAAGAGCAACAATAAATACCTACGTGTCCTATCTGTACGATTTCCTCTCTGTATTTTCTTAGAAAATGGCGGAACCGTGGAATACACTAGAAAATAATGAAAAAAAACTAGTTTTAATTGATGTTTTGGATACTTACCGATGATAAGTCACACCGGTGTCTTTTTTTACTCCAGTGGAGTGATTTGTGCATCCATTCATTATGCAAGACAGCATTTTCTCATATATTTCCGTGGCTCAGTTGGCAGTGATGTGGACTGAGTAAGCGTGTGCACCCGGGTTCGATTCCTGGGCGGGACAAATATTGTTATGATGAATATCGATGTTTGTATCCGGTCTGGGTGTGATGTTCGTCTCTGTATATGTTTCGGGAACCCTAGATACAGGTTCTTCCTAGTTAGGGGCTCTGAGTGTGATGTGTTATTATTATTATTTATTTATTTTTTTAGACGCGAAAGCGGGTGAACACCTCGAGCGTAGGCAAGCGAATAAACGCTTAACGCACTGCGCAAGAACCAGTTCGGGTTTGTCGTTTCCATACGCTAGTAATAATAGTTTAAGGCGGTAAGTCACGGTATGGCGCGAAATTCAAAATTTTTCGCGTTTTTTAATTATTCTGGCGAAAGTATTAATTTATAATAAAGTTTTAATGAATTCGCGTATGTAAAAAACCATTTCTCACATTGTAATACAACGTTTTTCGAAGACAGACCTACTAATTTTGTGTCTAAGGACCTAACTTGATTTTTGGCCTTTATGTCCTTAGGCACAAAATCAGTAGGTCTGTCTTTTAAAAACGTTGTATTACAATGTGGCAAATAGTTTTTTACATACGCGAATTCATTGAAACTTTTAAAAATATGTATACTTTCGCCAGAATAAATAAAAAACACGAAAAAATTTGAATTTCGCGCCATAGCGAGAGTTACCACCTTAATGATTAAGATTATAATTTTACCATTTTATTTAACTCCTACTTTTATTACGGGCGGAGATATAAAACAATCTTATACCTTTACATTTACTTTTTATCAATTTGGATATTTGGAATTGAATAAGTCAGTAATTGAAAATTCTGCTACGGAACCCACTGTGTTGGACTTAGAAGGCACTTGATGTCATTGCATTTAATACTTTCATAGTTCGTAATAGTTAAATGTTCTATCTTGATTTTTCCTTTACTGCACCGGATCTTTTCCTTATCTTCCATAAATATTTCCATTATACGACTTAAACAGCAAATAAATTTTATAAAAATCAAATACGAGTATTACTCATTATTTCATCATATAACGTTGTAACTCCTAATGCTGCATAACATTTCGTAAATATCCTTCAAGTATTGCATATAAACATATGTTTAAAAACTACAGTCCTTTAAAAGGTATTAATGTACTCTATAAGAATAAGTTATATCACAGTGATATAAGATAACAATATAAAGCCTAAATATTGGGTGGATGGAAGCAATAATACAGCTTAAAGCTTTTAAAAGTAATAACTGCTCTCCTGTGTAAAACCATTATGGATATCTAACAGATTAAGGTGTTAAATAAAACTAAGAGTTTTAGTGTAGTGTTTAAATACGCAGCTTTAATTCTTTTAGTTTACGTTTAGTATTTTGTACAGTTGATATGTTTTTGCTGTATAAAACCACAAAAAGTAACCTTATAAAGTTACAATCACCACTTGATACTTTTGTACAGCTATTCAAGAACCAATATCTTTAAATAAGTTGTATCTCACATTTTAGATCTCACTAGAAAGAAAGAAGAAAGAAAGAAAGAAATTTTTATTTGCTCAAACTAAACACACCAAAATTAAAAAAAATTACACAAATTATACAGCAAAACACGTAAAAAAAAGAACAAATAAATACAAATTAATGAAACAAAAAATTATAATTATAAATTAATAATTAAATAATCAGTTGCGTATGGTGTGTCGTAGTTGGTGCAAAATGGCATCAACTCAGCATTTGCTGAAGGCTTTCACCAACAGCGCTGATTTTCAGTCAATGCCAGCAGTGACCCACAAGCGTCATTTGCGAGTGCAAGGCTCACACATTAAATATATATATTATATATTATAGATATATACATACAGAATAAATTGTGTTGTGGTTGTGTACCTAACATAAATATACTACATACAATACGGTGATATTTATTTAATAATTATAAAGAGGAAAGATTTGTTTGTTTGTTTGTTTGTAACGAATAGGCTCCGGAAATACTAAACCGATTTGAAAAATTCTTTCACTGGTAGGAAGCTACATTAACCCCGAGTGTCATAGGCTATATTAGATTTTCAAAAAAATTAGGGATCCTTACCTAAACTCAAATAATGTAACCCGAAGTGCAATATTTTTCCGTTGTTTACATATTTTGACAGGTGGTTTGTTGTTGTTGTTTGTTTTTTATTCGGCCATTCTGGGCAGTCAAAAGAACATAGTCTATAGAGCCAAGTCTTTTGTAGTATCTTATATTCTATGGCGTAACGAAGTAAGCCGGGAAAGCTCGTATTTAATAATAATAAAGAATAATTAATACAACAATGACATCACATAGAAAGCACCATCCCAGATCATGCACTCAGAGACTGACTTTACCACGCAGCGAAGGAGGACGCGGACTAATTGATATAACAAATCTATACAATAAACAAATAACGAATTTAAGGCAATACTTTTACAAAAGATCTAAAAACTCATATCTACACAAAGCAATCACTGAACATGACAATCGACTCACACCTCTTAATATGCGCGACACCAACGTCCAACCTAATGAAAAACAGATTGACAGACTACAAAAACTTACCGAATGGGACAGCAAAGTATTACATGGTAGACACCGCAAAGATCTCTGTCAACCACATATTAATAAAGAAGCTTCGAACGTTTGGCTGAGGCAGGGCCAGCTCTTCCCAGAAACAGAGGGTTTCATGATAGCCATTCAGGACCAAATAATGGAAACGCGCAACTATCAGAAACATATAATGAAAATCAGGAATTTACCTTCTGATTTATGCCGACAATGTAGAAGCTGCTCAGAAACAATACAGCACATTACAGGGGCATGCAAAATGATTGTCCAAACTGCATATAAACATAGGCATGACCAAGTCGCAAATATCATCCATCAAAAACTAGCGCAACAATATCAACTCATCACTGAACCACCTGTACCGTACTACGTACTACAAATATACACCTAATACAATTTTAGAAAATTCTACATACAAACTATACTATGACCGAGCAATTCTGACCGACAAAACAACGCACTTTAAATTGTTGTAATAGATAAAATTACCAAATCGGCACAAATAATAGACATTGCTATACCCAACACACATAACTTACAAATTACTATATCCGAAAAAATACACAAATACCTTGATTTAAAAGATGAAATTACTAGAATGTGGAAGCTAAGGAAAGTAAACATAGTCCCAATTGTTCTCTCTACTACAGGAGTTATTCCAAAACAGTTGCATGCATCAATAAAGACACTAGACTTACACCCCAAGACATACATAACCTTGCAGAAAGCAGTCATACTCAACACACGCAGAATCGTTAGGAATTTTTTGCAAACAGAAGATGATACCTCACCAACCATAACAGTAAACACTAGTACAACTCTAGCACTAAACCCAAATGCGAATAACACACACACTTGCGACAATACTTTGAATACTACTTGGAATAATTTTAGTATAGTATAGGTTAATCAATCCATTGATTCATACTTGGCTTAGGCCCGTGCGTTTCGATATTACCGGTTATGTGTCAACAATAACCGTGAGAAAAAACAGAGTAAAAAATAAATAATAATAATAATAATGGCGTAGGGATGTGACGACCCCATCGCCCAGTGGAAATTCCAGTACTTTCGGTCTGGAACTTCCATTGCAATAAGTCACCGCAGGGACGGCTTGTGGCGAGTCGATGGTGAGTGGCGACACCACGGACCCTATACCTTCAGGGGGACACACGCACTCATCACACACACACTCACATGCAGTCATCACAGACACACACCCCCCCGCCTCTGAGCTTGCCTTCACCAGCCGGCCAGAGTGGAGAAGCAAGAGCGAAGCCTATGCTCCAGGTTGGAAGTGTAAAATGTCATAACGCCGGGTGCATCTTATGCTGCCCGCAGTCTCACCTCTCGACAACCTTAGCTGTCCACGCCCAGTGTTGCGACCCGTTGCCAATATATCGGCGACTTAGTGGAAGCCCACCCAGTGGACAGCGAGTCACCGCCTGCCATGATAATTAGTGAAATGTTGCATTAAAGGCAGGCGTACCGTATTTCACTCCATAGCACCAGTTAACCGGTCTATTAAACAGTTCACCCCCATAAACTATTTCTTATCATCCAATTTACAATAGTTCCTATCACTTTCTGGGTGTCGCCTCTGGGTGCATGATCTATTTGTGCATTTAGTGACGGTGCCTGGTTGGTGATCCATATACAATATAGCAAAACTCTCGAAAGGGCCTCTACGAGTTGGATTCGTCCCCTCGCACGCCTCTCAAAGGACCGGGCTCCATCCCGTGTTACCGAAGAGTATTGAGAAACATAATAACAATAATAACACATCACACTCAGAGCCCCTAACTAGGAAGAACCTGTATCTAGGGTGCCCGAAACACACACAGAGACGAACATCACACCCAGACCGGAAACAAACATCGATATTTATCATATCAATATTCGCCCCGCCCGGGAATCGAACCCGGGTGCACACGTTTACTCAGTCCACATCACTGCCAACTGAGCCACGGAGCAGTCAAATAATAAATAATGTGAATATATATGTCACCTGAAAATAACAAGAACCGTAAATTTATAAATTTACTAGGAAATTTATAAACTTTCGTAGGATTCTAAACGAGTGATAAATTGTATTATTTGACGCCTACTTTTTCGTAAATTGATAAACTTACTAAACTCACTCGTAAAATAATAAGTAACCAATAACCAAACGCCATGTATAATGAATTGAAATTTAACACAGAGCTACGAAAGTTTTAGCCATGACCAAAATGTTTTATTTTGGTAGAGTGAAATAAGGAATTTTAAGTGGAGTGAAGTAGGTACCTAAAATACAAGGTTACTTTTTGATAAAATATGCTATTATCCCATAATAGCATATTATATCTGTCACCGTTATAGTACGAAATACTTTAATGTGCTCTTTACCGGGCAATGTGCACATTAACTGTTTAGGTCAGTTAATGTGCGAAATTTTATGTGAAATATGGGGTATCCGCACTTTACCTAGTTAATGTGCGTATTACCGGATGTCTCGCCGTTAAAGTGCGGAAAACAGAAAGCTCTGACCCAAAATTCAAATCTAGGGCAAAATTGTAGGTTAGGTTAGGTTTGGCTTGTGATCTTTAACCAGCGTAGCGAGCGAAGCGAGCGAAGCTTGGGTTACCTGTGTTAAACTGAAATCTAAGGCAACAATTTTTCGAACTTAACTTAGTCGTTAACTCTGTAGATTACCTAGGGATTTTGCAGATTACCTAGTTAATGTTGAGAACAACATTTTATTTCGAACTCTAACGGATTCAGCCAGTTAGTGCACTTTTACTGAATTTCGCACATTAGCGGTCACATATTAACCTATAAACCTACTTAGTTTTTTAGTACCAGTAAAAATACTTTTAGTGTGATCGAATTGTTTGGCAAGTCTGATTGTACGTAAGTCTATGGACGCAAGCATTTTCACTGTCAACATCGACCAATCAGAGAGCAGTGTGTTATTTTCCGTATTTCAAAAAGCGTAAAATTAAAAGCTCTTCTGTGATTGGTCGATCCGTTTAGAATCTTACGGATTGATATCCGTTAGTTTATAAATTTACTACGACGCGTCGAAAATTTATAAATTTGCGAAAAAGTGGGCGTAAAATAATTCAATTTATCTCTCGTTTAGAATCCTACGAAAGTTTATAAATTTCCTAGGAAATTTATAAACTTGCGAATCTTATTATTTTCCGGTGACATATACATAAAATAAATACTTTTGATGCGACTACGAGTCGTCACGTCTCAGTCAGCGTGGTCAGCGGCAACGGTAGAATGCGGGGCAATGGTGAGAATTGGAAAAGGAGTTTAAAGTCTCTGCTGGTCAATCAAGTATACCCTGAGCTTTCGCACAAAGGTATACCTACTTGAAGCTTCACGGACTAGGGGAGGGATATTATTCCAGCACTTGGTCGCCGCATACCTAAAACTACCACGAAAAGCCATCGTTCGGTGATTTGGAACGCGCAGCCTAGTTCTGTGCACCTGACGTAGTCTCGTCGACCATTCCATCTTTCGATACAAGTAAGCAGGCGTTTCGGAACGAATAACTCCAAACAGAAGCATGGCGAGGTGAAGTTCCCGACGAGCCTCCATGTTAAGGAGCTTGGCGACGTTCAAGTACGGAGTAATGTGGGATCTAGGAGGGACGTGGAAACAAAAACGTGCACATGCGTTTTGTACACGCTGTATTAACCTTTTTGTCCGACCAAGGATACAGCCACCATAAACGACATCACAGTAGTTTAATCTTGATAATATCAGTGATTCACATAGACTGACACGCAAATCAGTTCTAAGGTAATCACGTATATTATAAAGAATCTTAAGACGATAGAAGCAGTTACCGACAATGCTAGCGATGTGATTCTCGAAGTGTAACTCGCCATCCATCAGCAGTCCGCGGTTCCTTGCTTCTACCACCCTTTGTACTGGTTCGCCTAAAATAGCTATATCATTGTCGGAAAGGGCTTGCACAGTCTTATGGATCTGAAGCTTGGTGCCCAGCACAAGATATTTTGATTTAGTGGGATTAAGTACTAGGCCGTTACGACAAGACCACCGCGCAATTTCGTCCAATTCTTTATTTATTGTGCCCGCAACTGTACCTGCATCTTTTGGGAAAACTGATGTATAGAGTTGTACGTCGTCAGCATACAGGTGGTACTTCGATTGTTTGATAGAGTTCACGATATCGGCGCTATACATTATAAATAAAAGTGGTCCAAGAATGGATCCCTGAGGAACTCCTCTTGAGAGCATTTTGGATACCGAAAATTGCGTTGTACCATTAGATTAGATAACTAATCAAATGTATCTAGTAAGTAGCTATTTATGTTTCATATTAAGAAAAATTATTCTAATAGGACCTCTGATATAGATATTTCATTCTAATAGAGTTAGTTGTCTAGAGCCAAGAGGTTTAGGACCTCATTTAGAACAAATATCTAAAGAAAGAATTACTTATCTAATAGCCTACTATAAGGTGTTCTATGAGCTGTTGTTTTAGTGGATCAATATCTATATCTAGAGTATATCGTTATCTAGAGTAGTGAAATATATTTTTAACGAGTCCGTGCTACTTTTTATTCAAAAATTTCAATGCTTTTAAATTTATAAACAAAGAATGAATGAAAGAATTGATGATTTTATTTGTTAGAAAATAAATTTATACTCTTTCACTACCTCTGTTTGTATTGCATGGTATCATTGTTCTTAATTTAAACATTTGAAAGTTTCAATTTGCGAAAAAGATTAATAGTCTAAGTATGAGACATATATACAAAACTTAAAAAATTAACAACCAGACAAAAACAAACGCACATTAAAATAGGTTATTCGTGAAATATTCTTTCACTTATCATTAACGCCAGTCACAGAACAATACTATCACCCAAAATAGTAAACCAGCTCTATTTTTCCCGTCAACTTACGAATAATGGCCAATATTAGAATGAAATTATGAAATTTGTTTTCTTACATAAACACATTCACTTTCGCTGTCATAATATGTTTCTACAAATCACGTTATAGAAGCTTTTTAGAAAAGTTTATAGATAATCAGTACACAATCAATAGAGAAATTGCTCACTTTTAGGAGTTACGTGTCTATAGAGAGTAATTTTTATCTATTAATGTCCTATAAACGTTTTTTTAGGCCAGTCATTAGATAAAATACTTTAAAGAGATAATTTCTTTAGAAAGTTTACTCTATACGCCATTTTGATTTTGCAAAAATGGCTGCGCATTGTAACCAAAATAAATTTGAAATATTTAAAATTGTATTTTTGAAATAAATACCGGGATGAATGATTGTAAACCTTAAAACTAGTCAAGTTTAGGACTATAACTAGGAAGTATATAAGAAATAAGCACAAATTAACAAAAGTTAATAATATCATTATGACGTATTTAATTAATTAACTTATTAAATACGTAATGATTAGTGAGCCCTTTATTTATACGTTCTTAATTCATCATATTTCACAATAAATATAATAAGCACTTGAATTTAAGTTGCTATATACGAGATATTTATGATAAATGCAATAATGAATGAGTATCATATTATTATTTAGTAAAGTTTGCCATGTTGATATTTGTAAGTCTTAGTAAATAAACGCCATTACCGTATAAAGTATCTAATAAAACAAATTATTCTAGTGGTTGGTAAGTTTTAGTAAGTTTTTGTTGAAAATCAATATAGATCTAACTTTCTAAAAAGAGGGTATAGAGTATAGTATTATCCGAAATAATATCTACTCATGGTCTACTGACATACTAATAGATTTGCTCTAGATTAGTTTATAGGTTAGCACTCCTATCGCTATCCATAGCCGCTTTCTATTCGCATACTTCAAAGACATTGATTAGGTTGTGCCCACTTTTACTATAAGCTATCTATTACGTATCCACGAAGATGTTTTTAGGAATGTAAACTCTATAAATAGACAAACGAAATTTATTTATATTAGCTATCTAATAGTAATTCTATAGATCTTAGTGTGCGTATTCTTAAATGCTGCTTGGGTTGACAGTGCGGTCGACGCTGCTCGACTGCAAGCCGACCGCGCGGTTGAGTGTCGACTGCGTGCGGTTGTGAGTAGGTATCGACTGCATGCGGTTGAGGTGTAGACTGCGCGCGGTTGATGCCATGCGGTCCGTCTGATGACACGCTTATTTGCGATTTTGGGAACTGCTATACCACTACGTGTATCCGGGGAAGTAATAACATTATTTTAAAGGGTTCCCTACTTGAGTAAGAAAATTCTTTTTTCGAAATACTTTTCACCTACGAATGATACTTCGAAGGATTGATAGTTCGATGCCTTATTAAATCGCTTGTTTATTCACCGACCGCTTGTTGGTTCGATGCCTCGTTACCACATCGAAAACGTTTCTTCGATGTTTAAATATATCGAATGTTTATGCATCGACTGCTGTTTGTTCGGTGCCTTGTTAAATCGAAAACTTCTCTGAATTATAACAAAGGTTAGTAACATGTTAACATGGTAGTTTTTAACGCGATGCCATTCACCATTAGAAAAAGCCCAATATAGTAGGGTAAACTACGCAGTCATTGTGACCTATCAATTATTGGCAAGGTTCTATAACAGGCTGAAATTTAGAATTCTTGACATTTTCCAACAAAAAATGTACACAATCATTATGTTTTTTAAACAGTACCTACCGAAATTTTGTCTTATGATGGATCATAGTGGACGGTTCTTAAATTTGTGTAATTGGTACCAAAATATAATATTTAATGGTATATTATGCAAAAAAAAACTTAAGTAAAACATAGGTAGATACAATTATTTGCAGTTTTATTTGGCGGTAATAATTTTAGTTATGAGAAATTCGTCACAATAATTGATAGTTCTCTAAAGTGACAATTTATTGGGTAGTTTACCCTCTTTTTTTAAGGTTCCGGGTACTCGTCCTACCTTACTAATATGACTATTTCGTCCGTCCGTCTGTCTGTCAAAGGCACTTACCTCCGAAACGGTTCAATAAATCTAAATGAAATGTTTGCACAAGTACATGAGATTCGAAGTACAAAGCCATCGGTGTTACGTTTTTCGAAGTAAAAAGGTATCGATATAACGTTTTCCGAAGAAACAAGGCATCGGTGTAACGTTTTTCAAAGTAACAAGGCATCGGTGTAACATATTTTTCGAAGTAACAAGGCACCGAACAAACAAGCCATCGAAAAAAAAAGTCGTCGAAATATCAATCTTTCGATGTATCATTCGTCGGTAAACAGAATTTCGAATAAAGAATTTTCGAACTCAAGTAGGGAACCCATTTTAAAGGTGTATTCTATGATCAATTTTATCGACGAAAACATCCCATGTGGGGGTCCTAAAAAGGAACCTAAATAGGATGCTAATTCATAAGAAAATCAGAGAAAGTATTTTTAGGTACTTAGTTACTTATATCTCGCGATAGCCTTTTAAAGAGCTTTTATCTATACCAATAATAAAGAGGAAAGATTAGAATTGATTGTGAGTTTGTTTGTTTGTCTGCATGGAAAATACTCCGGAACGACTGAACGATTTGAAAATTCTTTTACTTTTGGGAAGCTACACTATATTATATTAGACTGCTCCGTGGCTCAGTTGGCAGTGATGTGGACTGAGTAAGCGCGTGCACCGGGTTCGATTCCCGGGCGGGGCGAATATTGATATGATGAATATCGATGTTTGTTTCCGGTTTGGGTGTGATGTTCGTCTCTGTGTGTGTTTCGGGCATCCTAGATACAGGTTCTTCCTAGTTAGGGGCTCTGAGTGTGATGTGTTATTATATAAATTGAACTAGTCAAACCGGCGAACTAACCTGTTTCTATTTTGTGCATGTTTTTATAAACTTCCTCTTAAATCATCTTCCTCTATCTATTAAAAAAACCGCATCAAAATCCGTTGCGTAGTTTTAAAGATTTAAGCGTAAAGGGACAGACGCGGAGAGCGACTTTATTTTGATGAAGTAAAGTTTAAAGGACCAGTTTATTTTAATCCTCTAAGCGCATTGAAATAAAAACTTGATTTTAAAAAGGTTTTTACTTAATTATTTAGTAGTAAAACAGAAACTTACAAAAATTTAAGAGAAGACAAATAGTAGAATAGAACTTCCAAGCGTCTTATCATAACCAGAGAGGCTGCGCGGCGCGGCAGGCATGTCGCTCGGCTGCAGCGGTGCTCGAAGCAAATGATAGCCCACGGGACGGGGTTTCTTTGTACACACTTGTTCACATTACAATCACTCACTCACTCAGCCTTAGCCGCCCAATAAGACGGTCAGATCAGAACTAAGCATAAATGTATTCAAAAACCAAGCACTTGTCATATTAAAATACGATTGGAAAAATGTTCACTTTATAAATTTTTCACAAAGGTGTAATATAGATATTAAAAAAAGGTGTTATAAAAAAGTAAAACACTACAAAAAATTCACCATGAAAATATATCTGTCATTTATTTTGTCATTATTTTGGTGGTTCACTAGGACATGTTGTACAAAAGGCGATGGCAACGGGGTTGTGGTTTGAGTCACGGGGAGCGCGGCGAAGTGCGCGAGGGTAGTTTGCGCAGATAGTCAACGAGGCATGGCGACATCCGGTCGGCTCTGTGACGTCACTCAAACCTTGGTACAGGGCCCTTAGTCCCATCGCGCAAAACGTAACTATCGAATAAAAGTAGAGTAGAAACAGTACGTTAATCGCAAGAAAATACACATTTGGTAGTCTCGTAATCAATTTTGCTATAACTATAGCAGTAGTATCGCAACAGATTGGAATTGACCAAAAAGGGTAGTCTGCTCCATAATAAGATAATGTTATGATTACGTTCGACTGACATTATATATGTCAATAATGATTGATATTAAGTGACAGTTGCACTACGCCCGTTCCAATTTCGTCTAATAAAACAGGATTCACTATTTAGGTAAAAAATCCCAGATTATTCTATAGCTTGCTATTCATATTCTATTGCTATAAGTACTATAATGATCGATCAAAGTTACGAGACTCGAAAATTTTGACACAATTGTAATAGAGTAATAGTAGAATAATAATAGAATAGAAGTATAATCGTAAGTTTAAGAGACTAGAGTCCCTGGTCTGGGGCCTTAGTCTCTTAAACTTACGATTAAGCTTCTATTTTATTACTATTCTACTATTACTCTACTACGATTGGGTCAAAAATTGCCAGTCTCGAGACTTTGATCCTGTAAGACTAGTACAATGAAGATACTATCAAAAATTCGAGAATCGCAATTCTTGACCCAATCGTAATCGAATCGGAATAGAAGTATTTGTATACTTATGCGCTACGGCAAAATTTATTAAAACTGCTGTACCTGTAAAAATTGTGGAATTGGTTTGTTCACAGGCGTTATGTCAAGCTCAAGGATACTTAATCATCAATCAATAAGCTTCCCATAAATGAAGTTGCTTCCCGCGTCTCTTCCTATGTATGCTTAAATCTTTAAAAATACGCAACGGATTTTGATGCGTTTTTTTTTAATATATAGAGTGATTCAAGTGGAAGGTTTATAAGTATAATACATGCACAACATAGTAATAGGTTAAGCGGTACGAAGTTCGCCGGGTCGACTAGTTAAATAATATATACCCTAGTATATTAATAATGTAATATAATAATATTATGATGAGAGAGCTGCTATTAAAATCCGGGCCCAGTTAAGAGTTTCAAGGGTCAATTAAGTATAATGGCTTGGAACTTGAACAAGCGAGGCATCTTACCTTCAACACTTATGTTCTAAGCTTCAACGAGCTTGAACAGCACCCGAAGCGAAATTGCTTTTCGCCCACGCATCTATAAAATTCGGATACCTAGGAAGGAACTTAACTTACAGTTTGACACAGTTCTCCAGAGACGGGACAATTTTTATTTTGAATTATTGGAAACCCAAAAAAAAATTACTTTTTGTTATAATTTTTTTTACTGAATTTGATGATATTTAATGTTGACTAACTTTGGGCTTGGTGTTTTATATACGTAGAAAGTAACTAAATATACTAACTACACATGCAACAAAGTGTCGCCACCATTATTTTCTAGACTTTTGTGCCGTGCTGTGCTGTCTTAATTATCAGCTTGATTAATGATTAAAATTGCATGGTTTTTTATTGTATTGTGGTTTGGTTGGCAAAGTGCTTTTATTTCTTCTACTGAATTTGTTTCAACAGTAACAGGGTGTCCCAAAAGTTAACGATAAACCGTAAGCAGGAGAGAGAGCAAGTCACCAGTTTTTTTTTATATATATACTAGAGGCTGCCCCGCGGTTTTTCCCGCGCAGATTTCTCATTAACACAAAATTCCCGTTTTTTCCCGTTCCCGTGGGAATTTCGGGAAATCCCTTCTTAGTGCTCACCTGCACTCCCTAAGGAACCTACATGCTAAATTTCAGCCCGCTACGCCCAGTAGTTTCGGCTCTGCGTTGTCTGTCAGTCAGTCAGTCAGTCAGTCAGTAACGGAAGAGTTTTATATATATTGATTAGGTCTACAATTTTTTAAATATAGCCCCGAGTAATGCGTCTATCAATCGTAGCCTTAGATTTGAAGTCATCTAAAACAAATAATCTATATTACTTAGTATATAATCAATATATATAAAACTCTTCCGTTACTGACTGACTGACTGACTGACAGACAACGCAGAGCCGAAACTACTGGGAATAGCGGGCTGAAATTTTGCATGTAGGTTCCTTAGGTAGTGTAGGTGAGCACTAAGAAGGGATTTCCCAAAATTTCCACGGGAACGGGAAAAAACGGGATTTTTGTGTTTATGAAAAATCTGCGCGGGAAAAACCGCGGGGCAGCCTCTAGTATATAATATTTTAATATTATAAATGCGAAAGTAACGCTGTCTGTCTATCTGTTTGGCTTTCCTGAAAAACTACTGAACCGATTTGAAAGAAATTTTGTATATGGATAATCTAAAGCCTGAGAAAGGACATAGGCTACTTTTAATCCCGAAATTCCCACGGGAAAATTGTGAATTTGATTTTTCAAGGGAAAATGCGTAAAAATGCGAAATGGGAAATTTTTCAAAATCTCGATTTCGGCTGTTATAAATTAGTTAATAGTAAAGAAATTAAGAGGAAGTTCAAAGTTAATATAGCCATTCAACTTATTCGTAGCATTCAACTTATTCGTAGCATTCAACATATAAATTTATAATTTCCTTATATAAAACCCTCAGTGCTCTTGAATTTCTCTCTTCAGAAACAGAATAAAATAATGTTCTACTATCCTAATTTTATTGACTTACATAAAGGCTTGGAAAAAGAAGCAGGCCTTTGCCCAGCAGTGGGACATATAGGGCTAAATAAAAAAAAAAAAATCACTTAACAAACAAATTGTATAACTTTTTTTCAATATTCATTGGTGACGAATCAATATCATTACAAAAATGGTTCAAAAATCAGATATTCGGATTTGCAATCTTCACCAGATCGTCTGTCCACCTTCTGAGGGGCCGCTCTGGGTTTTTCTGTGTCTTCCGGTGCGATTCTTCAAGCTATCTGCCCTGCCCATTGCAACTTAAGTTTACAAAATACTTCTTTGCTAATAGCTAGTCTTTTCCGGAGTTGCAAGACCCTGAAAAAAAAAATTGAAATGCTTCGTCGTGGCCATATCGTAAAATTGGCCATTTCATGATATGGCCGGCCATTTCATGAAATGTGATTTTTTTATTAAATGGCCAATATTCGTTGGCCAGATCGTTAAAAATATCAACGTTCAACGATTTGGCCAAGTGATCGTATGACTATTTCATGAAATGGCCAAACGTTAGCGATCATATCGTTGAATAGTTAATAATTTCTCCGCTAGTGGCGCTATTGTTGCGTGTGTTGTGTGATTTAATGTGACGCGCCATTCCGGTTTACAATAATAAAATGGAAAAAGTGAATTCAAGTGTGGAAAAAGACGATAAAAGTAAGCACAGAACAATTCTAGGTTTTGATTTGAAGATTTGTAAGGTTTATGCAAAGCAATCGATAAACGAAAGCAACTTCAAAAACCATGGAGTTCCGAACGATTTTTTAAAGGTCCGTATTTAAAGCATCATCATCATCATCATCATTTCAGCCGTAGGAATTTTTGGAACTCGGCACTTCAAGCCCGAATGCTTTGAGGTTTGCAACTTATTGAGATTTAACTTTAATCTTTCCCAGTGAAACAGAAGTTTCTTTGGTAAGAACAAAACAATACTTACCAAAAAAAAAATCTAAGCTTCACACTTACCCTGTTATTCAGGCAAAATAAAAAAAATAATTTTAGTTATTTGACGTACCTATTATGGTACCTATTATGTCAATTTATAATGGATGTCACATATTTACCATACAACAAACTATCTTTATTGATTAATACGGTTAGACATTTAGTATTAAGTTCAGCATTATATGTATGCATTTCAAATTTTTTTTTCAGGGGCTTGCAACTCCGGAAAAGACTAGTTATTAGCAAAGAAGTATTTTGAAGATGATTCCGTGGTTCGGAAGACACGTTAAGCCGTTGGTCCCGGCCGCAGTAGTGGTCGTTATAAACGCGGCGATAAGCTGGCCCCTTGTCACGTTGGTAATAAAAGCATAAACTCGGCTAAACGTGGGTCCGGCTCTTGAGCTGGTACTTCTGCCTAACCCTTCGGGGAATAAAAGGCGTGAGATTATGTATGTTAAGTATTTTGTAAACTTAAGTTGAAATGGGCAGGGCACATAGCTTGAAGAATCGCACCGCAAGACTCAGAAAAGCCCAGAGCGGCCCCTTAGAAGGGGGACAGACGATCTGGTGAAGATTGCAAATCCGAATCTGGTTTTTTAAACCATTTTTGGAATGGTATTGATTCGTCACCAATGAATATTGAAAAAAGTTATACTATTTGTTTGTTGAGTGATTTATTTTTATTTTTATTTAACCCTATATGTCCCACTGCTGGGCAAAGGCCTGCTTCTTTTTCCAAGCCTTTATGTAAGTAAATAATAAAATTAGGATAGTAGAACATTATTTTATTCTGTTTCTGAAGAGAGAAATTCAAGAGCACTGAGGGTTTTATAAAAGGAGATTATAAATTTATATATTGAATGCTACAAATAAGTTAAATGGCTATATTAACTTTGAACTTCCTCTTAATTTCTTTACTATTAACTAATTTATAACAGCCGAAACCAAAATTTTGACATTCTGTTCGGCCAAAATCTTCGGTCAATAGCTCTTTTTCAATTTATGTAATAAATCGCTAGTTTAATATACAGGGTGGCCCATAAGTCCCTTGAAATGTAAAAAAAATCATTAAAAAAAACTAATTACAATATGAAAAAGGTTTTTATTTTGAAGTAATCTTAATAAAATGGGAATTATTTTTTGAAAATTACATCGTCTAAATGTAATCCATTACGATCGCGGCACTCCTGTAAGCGACGTCTAAAATTGTCCATCACTGCGCGGCAAGTAACTTCTGTAATGCTTGCCATTTCTCGTCGAATATTTTCTTTCAAGACATCGATTGACCGCAGGTTGGTTTCATACACTTTACTCTTAAGATAACCCCATAAGAAAAAGTCCATTGGGGTCAGATCCGGACTACGTGGTGGCCAGGCAATATCTCCTCTTCGAGAGATAACTTTACTAGGGAAAAGTTGACGAACGACGGGCATAGCGGTGTTAGAGGTATGGGCAGTAGCTCCATCCTGTTGAAACCAGGTCCGCGTATTGAAGCCTGGAAAATTCTGCAACTCTGGTGCAAAAAAGTTCTCGATCATTGCCTCATAGCGCTGCGAATTAACAGTAACCGCGCGACCTTTGCTGTCCTCAAAAAAGTAAGGGCCTATGATGCCATGCGCTGACATAGCCGCCCAAACTGTCACTTTAGGGCTATGTAAGGGCCTTTCATGTTTGCGATTTGGATTTTCGCAACTCCAGTAGCGAGAATTCTGCTTTTTGACATGGCCGTTAATGTGGAAGTGAGCCTCATCAGAGAATAACACGTTATTAAACGATGAACAGCGGTCGAACATTTCATTTGCAAAATTTAGTCTGTGCATAGGGTCAGTATCTTTTAATTCCTGTACTAATTGAATATTGTAAGGGTGAAGATAGGGCTTGGACTACCGATATATTTTTGAAAACCGGTTTTTTTTCGGTAGTGAAAATTTTAAAACCGGGAAACCGGTATTTCGGTAATTTTTCGGTATTTTACTTTTTCTTTGAAAAAATGTTTGTTTTTGAAGAAAAGTTCAAATTAAAACACTTAACGTAAAAGTAAGTTATCTTTCTCTTATATTTAACTTTAAAAATAACTTTTTTTAATTCATATTGATATTTTTTTTGTATTAAATTAAACTTAGTTTGGTTGGTCATAGGGTCTCCCCCACAGATTGCCTTACCGTACCGACCGGTGTTCAGCTAATCTTAAGATAAGAAATCTTATCTAGTGTACTTCCGCACGCAAAATTTACAGTCGTATGACCACCCTGTTGGGGATCTGCCTACTCTGCTCTTCCTGTGCGCAGTCGCCTTTCGAACTATGTGCCTTGCTCAATGCACAATTATTTGGGCTATGTCGGTGACTTAAGTTCTTCTGCGGATCTCGTCATCATGCTACATGTAATACGAAGACTGATGAGTATACCCTGCCACTTTGACGATTATTTATGGACTATAATAAAACCTTGGTTTCGATTGAGTTGAGACCTGGGCAGTGCTAAAATCTCTCCAGAGCGGTGCCAAGTGGACTACTAATGAATCACCACTTTGTCTGTTGGACTCTGAAGTCGAATCAATAGATCAGAAATCGAAGGTTATTCAACTGGTAGCAGGAAGTTATATAGGGATGTTATATGCCTAAAACTGTTTACCGAGAACGTCTCCAAGTCTCTGGACTGTAAAGAACTTGGCCAAGGCATAAGCGGTGAGTATATCACTCAACATTGTAGTTTATGGCACAGACTGTTCAGGATTTCAGTGCAATGCTTGATAAATATAATGAACATGTGATGGATGATGATGATGTCCTTTTATGCCTCATCAGGGACATAGGGCTCTCAGTAAAGCTCGCCACTTGCTCCTGTCTTGGGCAACCTCCTGCATTTCGCCCCACGGTGCTCCGAGTATGGGAGCCTCTTGTTCCACCGTGCGGCGCCAGGTCTGCTTAGGGCGGCCGACTCTGCGACGTCCATGTGGGCACCAATTAAGGGCTATCTTCGACGGATGGTCGTCTGGCCTCCTCAGTGTGTGGCCTATCCAACGCCATTTCCTTATCCTGATCTCCAAGTCAACTGGTTTCTGGTGCGTGATTCTCCATAGCTCAGAGTTCCTGATTGTCTTGGGCCAAATTACTCGCAGGCATTTGTTAATAAAAATCTGCAACCTACCAGACAGATCCTTTCTGACAAACCTGAGTTTATGACTGAGGACCTCCACACTGGCTTGAGTTGGGCAAAATCTGATCGTGCCTAATTATGCGAGCTTCTATGTCGGCTTCCGCTCCTCCGCCCGGATTCTCGACACTGCCCAGGTACGTGAATTTATCCACGCGCTCAACGACATTGCCGTTGACACAAATTGGAGTGGTAACTGCTGTGTTGGGACGCATCTCCTTTGTTTTGGCGCTGTTGATACGTAGACCTTCCTATGTGATGGACCAAACGAAAATCATGTTGAACGCCCATGCTAATATGCTAAACCGATTTCGGTCAAGCTACTTTTCGATCGGTTGTTGTATGTATTGTTGACGAAAACATATACCTGGGACAAACTGTCCACCTAGGTCGGTCAATCTTCGAAAAAGAGGTCGATCGTCAAGTCAAAATTGGATTGCCAGCGCTCGGGAAGCTTCACTTCATCTTCTCGTCCAAGTTGACGACGAAAGTCAACAAGCCATGTCTGTTATCAGAGGCAACTTACCGGACTGAGACATTGTAACTATTTATGGACCTTATACAAAGCTCAAAGTCACTCAAAAAAAGTTTAATACATTTTAAACATGTACTTATGTAAAAGGAACAAAAAAACATTTGATAACAGTCTCAGTGCTAACTTAAGCAATAAAATAAAAAATAAAGAAAATTTACCGAAAAACCGGTATTTTGACCATCGAAAACCGGTTTTAAAATACGGTAATATTAGTCCGGTATCCCGGTTTTTCGGTACTACCGAAAACCGGTGTCCAAGCCCTAGGTGAAGAAGTAAATCTTTCTTTAAAATCCGCTGTAATGAAGTTCTGGATAAGTTTAATGCACTGGAACGCTTACGACTAGATTGGGTAGGATTTTCACGAATTGACTGTTTCACTACGTCGATGTTTTCTTCCGTGCGTGATGTCCTTGGTCGACCTAACCGTTTTTTATCCAACGTAGAACCACTCTACTCGAACTTAGTAACCCAGTTCTTAATCGTTTGAATACTTGGAGTGTCGTTAAAGTTGCGTACATTGTGATGCTCTCGAAATTTACGCCGCGCAACGGTAGCAGAATTATTGTTGCGATAAAACTCGCGCACACAAAAATCACGGTCCGCACCAGTGAAACGCTCCATGGCGACCGAATTCCCAAAGACCGTTAGTGCTTCCCCCGCACCCCGCGCGCCATTCTTGCGCACCGTTTGAATTTTATTCGAAATTTAAAATTTAAAGGACTTATGGGCCACCCTTTATTTAATGAGCATTCGAAAGCTAATTAAATACAGACCGTTTAAAAAGTAATTTCATACCCATTCGCTGCATTTGCAGAAGGAAGCTGGATAGCATACTGCGCCTCGAAGTAATTAAATTATGTAGGTACATAGCCATTCATTTTTACAACGGATCCGATTCCTATTTTATCTATTTATATGTTTGCTTTAATTCTAAATTTATATTAATCATGTTGTTGTATTCAAAGGATTCATGTACTTACTATTTTATTTTTATTGAATTTTATATTCTCAGGATTATATTTTATTATTTATTTTTTTCGTATATTAATTTTATATTGTTTTATTCTATCTACATATATATTAGCGAACAGTGCCTTCACTCTTGGGGCTCGTACTCGCATTTATTTTACATTAAGGGTACCTACTGGACTGGGAAGGGGACTTTTTTTTATCTATCTAACTATCTACCTAAATATAATTCTGACACAAAAAAACTTAAAGAAAAAAGATCGAAAACCTTTCTGTGACACTGACATATTTTTATTATAAGTTTTGATTTTTGCGTATATCGATATCGATTGAAACTGGATTCAATACAACCCTATTTGACAGTTTAGTTGACACGCGGCTTAAAATCGAACCCATCTTCTGTCTTTTTGATCACATAGTAAGTTTTGTAAGCGTAACCAGGACAGGGCAAATACACAAAAATAGGCTAACTCTATTGAAGCGTAGCGGCGGTTTCCCTGACTCTGAGGACCAGCCCGACAGCCGACAGCAAATGAAATGACAGTTTGTCTCATAGATAATATTGAATATACACAAATAGATATGCGACTCTGCATTTTCGACGTCAGCGCTCCAAGCGGTAATTCTCCAAACCACATCATACAACATATATACCTATAGATAGGCACCTACCGCACCTAGCTAGCTTGGTAGGTACCTATGTAGGTATTTAATTCATGTAGACATCTTTTTTAGGTTGAGATTAATTTCACAAGCGGACAGAATGTAAAATGTAAACTTGGTTACATTTTACTTTCTTGCTTTACAGATTAATCTCAACCTTAAAAGATGTCTGCATGCTTATTATCTTACAATAAATCCTTAAGCAAAATGTAACTCAAACTTAATTTAAAATGAAAATTCTATAGGTATTTAATTAATAATATTTATTATTTTCTTCTATTGGTAAAATAATAATATGCAATTTTTTGAAAATCATCTATATAATCATAGCGTTTACCTTTTGAAATTCTATTTGTGTGCCTACACCATGTTTTCATGTTTGCTTGAGGTATAGTATTGCGATTCAAAGTGGGAATGGCAATATTTTCTGTATTTGAATATTTTTTTGTTGTCCAGTGCCAAAATATCACCACTAATACTATTCAACCATGTGCGGAATCTGTCTGGTTGTCTCTCCGGGTTCGGCAACCTGTGTAAGACTATATTATCCAAACCTGAAATGAATATGAATACTTAATTAAGATTTTTGTTTATTATTGTTAATGGTTACTGTACTTTTAAAGCCATTAATATGTTTGTAAAATAAGTGTATGTTTGTCATTACAACCTAATCCGGTGATGTGATTTTGATCCCCTGAGAAATGCTAGAATATTTAAGGCTTGTTGCCAATCATCAGTTCCGTGCTTCAGAAGATATGGTTCGTCCGCCCCATATACTTTACAATACTTCTCACTGAATCAATGATACATTATAAGCTAGGAAAGAATCTGTCTATCGTACTTATTACTAACCTATTTTATGCCATTAATTGCTGTTTGAATAGAATTATGTGGAAACGATACTAAAATTTAGAATGATGGAAAAGAAAAAAATAAACATTATTGTAGGTAGGTACTTACGAGTTTTAGAACACCCTGGTACGCAATACCGTTGAGCAAGTTTGTTTTCAATATCAAACGGGATCCAAATCGCCAGCAAAATCAGAGTCCAGTAAACAAAGCAGCGACCCACCGACCGTAAAATCGAATAAGGGAAAGATATCGGAGTCCAAGAAAAGCCAAGTCGTCGAAAAAGAAAATCCAAAAAACGCATTGTTCAAACGAAAACAAACAACAATTGAAAAAAAATGCCCGACCGGCCGGAAGGTGTCATCATGATATTGTAGTGCTGCCAATTATCAATCGACTATCGATTAATAAAGAGTAAAAATAATATACAGTATGTACAGTGGCGGTCTAGGATGGCGTAACACTTCCGGTTTTTCTTTATTGCAAAATAGCTCTTGTTCTTTGGTAATATAGTCTAGTGCGAACGAGAACATGGAGAAATCTGTTACGCCGCCCTAGACAGCAACTGAACATAGTATGTTCGGTATGTTACATACCCAGCACATAATCAAGAAAGAAGAATATGCAGAAAGCCTAAAGCTTAAACTATGCAGAGAAATTTTTAACAACTATGCCAAGCCTTGGCAAAATATACATAGAGTGATTCAGAAGAAGGTTTGAATGTGCGATACAAGCACATTATTGTAAAAAGTTCGGTGGTTAACAACAAAATAGTTCCTAATATAACATAAGTAAAGCGATGTATTATTTTAGGGGCGCAAAAGTTAAAATCCGAGCGCAGTGTCAAGGTTTCAAGAGTTTATTCCCGAGGGAATTATAGCTTGAAACTTGAACAAGCTAGCTCATGATATATATGTATTTTTTGTTTCATCCAACGAGAAATTTTTCTAATCTAAAACATTATAAAAATGAATACCTACCTAGATACCTACCTACCTAATTCTGTTGACCTAAATCCACTTCACTTCAATCACTTATTTTTGTTACATTACATTTAGTGATACACAAATGCATTTTCGTACATTCATAATTGGTCAGGCAAATCAATAAATAAAAAATTAATAATAATATATCATGTAACTATTGTAAAATGATTGTATCATTTTCTACGGAGGGAGAAGTTTATTGGGCCGGTTATCTGGTTCTGGTGCTATTGCGTAAATAGTACAGTGTGTCCGAAGAAGTTATATAACTTCCCCGGACAGGGGACAGGACACTATAATATTCCCCGGACGTATAGCTAGACTACAGCTTAACTCTAGCTCTGCTACATGTGCTTACAATCGATAGTCGATTTTACAATAGGCCACAACACTGCGTGCTAGGTGCAGATGGTGGTGTTGCAAATAAAAATAAAATAAAGGGTTACCGTTTGATAAAAAAATATTATTTCTCAGCGACATCTATCGTTGATTCTCCAAACTACTATTTTTCCTTGAAGTTGTAGCGGAAATCTTTTTTGTTCTAAGCTATTTGGCTGTGGTTTGTCTTGTCTGTCACCTGCCTGACATCAATCAATTTCTAGCAAAAAAAATTATCAAAATAAAACAAACGCACGCACAAAAAAATGTAAATGATTTTAATCAATAAAAATGTTTCTAAAAAGAAAAAAGATTTTGTAGGAAGGTAGGTACCTATGTTTGTTCAGTTGTGACCTAAGAAAAGAACAAAAGTGTTGTGTTGTATTAACCTATCTATTCAAAGTCACGTTATTGGGACTTTTTAATGCTAAAATGCTAAAATAATGCTATAATAATGAACGATTAAAAACTAGGTACGTTGGATACAAAAATTTTATGTTTAATTAGCACAGCAGTCATAGACATTGCATTGGCAACAAGGGAGTAGGTATATATCAATAAAAATTTGACCTTGTTGTCAATCCAAAGCAAGTGCCCTGGCGCAATTTGATCTGCTTTCTGGCTGCCAACACAGCTGTGTGTATTTTTAATCTTTTCTTGCTGTTCTCTGGATCTTATCTTTGTGACAATGGAAGCAGAACTGCTGCAGAACATAGCAAATGCGCTCAGCACTATAACAATTCTTTCATGTTTGTTTCTCAAAGTACCTCAAATATTGTACATGCGAGAAAAACAGTCTGCTGAAGGGATTTATCTTCAAGCCATCATTATGGAAATTTGTGGGTAAGAAATAACATTGTAAACAAGATGTTCCAGCAGCTTTCCCATTAAGTTATGGACCTGCTTCGTTCAGTAAGGCTATGATACCTCTGCTAAAAATTTACTACTTTAAACAGATCTGTACCTACTTCAATACCTAGTTGAGCAAAAGGGTTAAAAAAAACAGAGTTTTATATGACCAACCACCATTTAAAAATATATATTTTTATAAGCTAACCTCATCTCTCAAATAACAAATGGTTACTGGGGCTGAAAAGTTGAAGAGTTCTTCCACACAATCAATGGAAGACGTAGAGCAGGCAGACATCCCACAAGGTGTTCAGACAACCTGTTGAAAGCTGCACGAGTACACTGAAGGTTGAGGATGAATGTTGCTCAAGACTGGCCATTGTGGTGATGTATGTGGAGGCATATGTCTAGCAGTGGATGTCTTTTGTCTAAAATGATGTATTATGTAGGTATGTATGACATTTCATAGCAAATTAATAACATTTTGATTGCTGTTTTAGGTTCTCAGTGACAACTTTGTACAACTATACAAACCAGTATAGCATAATGACATACATGGAATACCCAATTATTCTGGTTCAGGTTTATGTGATGACATACTATGTGCTGAAGTTCAAGGGGCTGCTGTGCCATCCAGAAGTTCCAATAGCAACTATTGTGTACTTCACAACAGTACTTTTGTTTATTCTCAATATTTTACCTAAAGAAATCTTGACATATTTGGTAGTAAGTATATTATAGCATTCTTATTCCTTTTATCATCAAAGTAGAAAATTAACACTTTGGCACCCAAAAACTAGAGACAGTCAGTTTAGGCCAAAACATCTACTTTCGGCCACGGTTTCGGTTTTTGCTAAAAAAGGCCGAACCTTTTGCCAAAACAAACTCGATGTTCGTGCGCGCGATGATAGCGCGTGGACTTGGCTCGCACGAGCTTCCCTACGCGCCCGCAAAACATTAATATTTTACATGGCCACGTGAGTTTCGGTTTCAGCTAAAGGTAGGTCCCTAACAAAAACTTAATCATGTCTTATAATAATTCTTGTAAAGAAAACGAAAACCTTTTTAGGAAGCTGGAGATTAATAGTCAAGTATCTATTTCATTGTATCATGTAAACATGAATGATAGGTATTACAATTGTATGGCTTAAGTAATAAAATTGTATCACATCACAAGCACAAGGGAGCAAAGTAATATTTTTAAATCGAGGTCGATTTTTTTATAATTTTCTCATAGTAGGTGATAAAAAGTAGAGTGTAACACATGGGAACAAAATATTGTTAGCTCGGGCGACGTTCTTTTTGAATCCCTTGCTACGTTCGGGATTCTACTAAAGATTGGGGTTCTACTCTAGAATCCCTCCTTCGCTCTGTATTCTAAAAATCGCCTTCGCCGTAAAAAAAATTACTTCGCTTCCTTGTGATACAATCTACTATTAGTATTAAATCTAGTTCCTATTTATTCACAATCGACAATTGATTTACAGCCTCTGTGCACTCCACTCAGTGGATTTGCAAAAGTCACATACATCTATGGGATTATTAAAGCCGCTAATGCTGATGCAATATCGCTGACCACATGGATTATCTCTGTCTGTACTAATCTGTGTAAGTGAAATTTAATTTAATCATCCATTAAATGTCCTGCATGACTTAGGGTCCTCATCCTTGTCCTGGTCAGATGACCTGGTGAAAGCTGCGGGGGTACACTGGATGAGGGTCGCTCAAGACCGGTCGTTGTGGCAATTAATTGGGGAGGCTTATGTCGAGCAGTGTAAAACAATAATCTAATTAGTGCGTCTTATCATATGTTTATTATGACCAACGAAAAATAATCATAGGACGCACAATTTTTTTTTTTATCCCATAGTACTCAGAAAACATACTAAAATTGATATTTTTACCTCTCTTTCAGCCTTATAAAACTAAGTTTTTCTAAATAAAAAAAACCCTAGAGTGTTATACGTTTTTTGAAAGCTGATGAAACGTAGATATTTTAAAGCACTTCTGCGCAGCCCATGTGTCCTAATTTTTTTTAAAGATATTTCACAAAAAAAATGTCCTTCCAAAAAATTAATTAAGTTTCAGTCGTCTACTGCGACCTATTTAGTGAAATTGGGTACTATTTTGGCTATTGCAGTCTAAGAGCATCCTATCCTGCATGAAATTAATCAATAATATTAATCATAAGACGCACTAATTCCGAAATTTGATATCCGATAGCAAAAAAATCGGCATTTTTAATAAAAAAATGTCTAATAGTCAAATCAGCCAGAAACTGATCTGACTATGCAAAAAAAAAAATGGCGGCAAAATTATGAAAAGAAAAAAGAAATAATTATCTAATCACAACAACGTTGACTGACACTTTGACACACACAAAAAACAAATAAAATAAAAATTAAATCTAAGAACAAAAAAAAATTCAATAAAAAGTGAAATCATCATAGAACAAAAAAATATGTTTTTTACACAAATTTGTGTCATCATCATCATCATTTCAGCCGTAGGACGTCCACTGCTGGACATAGGCCTCCCTCAAGGCTCTCCATCTGTACTGATCGCAGGTGGCCTGCATCCAGCGTGGACCCGCAGCCTTGCGCAGATCATCCGTCCATCTGGTCGGTGGACGCCCTACGCTGCGCTTGCCGATCCGTTATATTGAGTTTAGTTTAACGCATTTGATTATTGCTTGCTGGTAAACTCTTATTCTGATTGGTTCTCTGTAGCGTCAAAGGATATTTTAACGAACCAATCAGACACACAATAGTTATACAGAAGTGACACAATAGTGTTTTTTCAAAAACTATTTTTGGTTATAACTCTGTTATTTCCTAGGATAACTGAGTGTCGAATGCTTTAAACTAAACTCAATATACCACCGTTTACAAACAAAGTTTAATCGTATTTTAATATCCATTACTTACCTCAAAATATCCAAAAACATTTTTTTTTGTCAGGAGCATAAAAATTTACACAAAAATTTCAAAATAAAACCTGCTGACTAAAAGAAAGGGCGGATTTCTTTTTTTATTGTCTATATTTATTGGTGTTGTCTGTGCCATTCTGCCTATTTGACCTTTTCCCCCTAGAAAGGCAGGATTAATGCAAAAACGCATTACACAACAAAAATCGTTACAGAATATAATATTTTTTTTGGCAACTTTGCCTTTTTATAAAAAATTAATAAATATCATGTATAGTTTTACTAATGGACCTTTAAAACACGGGCTAGATATTCTAGTATCCTAGAAAAATCATAAAAGCAAATTTCTCATTTTTTTTTTTTTTTTTTAAGTCTCAAGTAGGTGTCCCATAAAAAGACAAAAAAGTGACACAAAAAATTTACAATTTCGGCGTCTTACTTTTGTATAACTATTGTGTCACTTTTGTATAACTAGTGTCACATTTGCGTTACTATTGTGTCACTATAACACAAAAGACTATGTCACGTCACAATAGTATATATATGTCGTAGTAAGATTGGATAATTAGGTTTTTTGCAAAAAAAACTTTGTGGCAGATGTTTTTTTTGTTGCAAATTGTTGCTATTTTTTACCAAAAGAACTACATGTAACGGGGTGGTGGGTGAGACAGGCATAAGAATTGGAAATCAAAGCTCTAATTAAAATGTTCATGTACAATAATAATATATTTGTTTATACTAAGTACTTATTTTTTTAAGATACTCTATTTTTAAACACCATTATGGAAAAGCGTTTACACAAAAATGTATCACTGTTGCGTCACTTTTGCGTCACAGTTACACAATATACTGTTGTATCACTATTGTGTTATAATTGACAATTTCGGCGTCCTTACCCCTATTCGAAAAAGAAATACTACTTTATTCACCTTTATATGCGCCTAAAGTTGTTTTTTTATAGGAGACTCATAGCGGGGCCTAAAGTAATTTTTAATCCCCGTTTGGTCGCCTTAAAAGGATTTTCATACAATTTTTAGGCACACTTTTTGAATTTGGAACTGGCTGGTTCACTGGCCTCGCGGGCGGTACTGGCTGAATAAAAAAAAAACAAATTAAAAACGCGCGAACTAGTTAACTGGAACCAGAAACTATTACGGATTGTTAGAAATTAATGTTTTTATTTTGTACGAGCTTTCCCGGCTTACTTCGTTACGCCATAGAATATAAGATACTACAAAAGGCTTGGCTCTATAGACTATGTTATTTTGCCTGCCCAGAATGGGCTTGGTAAAAAAACAAACAACAACAACAAACCACCTGTCAAAATATGTAAACAACGGAAAAAATATTGCACCTTGGGTTACATTATTTGAGTTTAGGTAAGAATCCCAAATTTTTTTGAAAATCTAATATAGCCTATGACACTCGGGGTTAATGTAGCTTCCTACCAGTGAAAGAATTTTTCAAATCGGTTCAGTATTTCCGGAGCCTATTCGTTACAAACAAACAAACAAACAAATCTTTCCTCTTTATAATATTGGTATAGACAAAGAGTTCAAGTCAAGTGACAGTAATAATTAGGTCCTAAAAGTAAAAATGCTACAAGAGATGTGATGGATAATCAAATACCCGAAAAAAATTTAATAGTAATAGGTAATATATAATTTTCTCATAGATGGTGATGAAAAGCAGAGTGTATAATAATTCATTTATTTAGGTATATCATATATATCCTACGAACAACAATACTCAATAAGCGTAACTAGCCCAATAAAATGCCCCACGCAATTGAGCCGGCTCAATCCCGTGATACCGAAGAGTATTGAGAAACATGATAATAATAATTCATTTATTTTGTAAACATAGGTTAAATTACAGATGTCATAAAAATATTAGGTATATCATATATCCTACGGACAACAATACTCAAGAAGCGTAACCTAGCCCAATAAAATGCCCCACGCAAATTCACGCAATGCACACGGAAAAGAAGCCCGGTGGGAGGGGCTTAGGGTTACGGACACCATGCCGCGTCAGTTCCTAGTGGCACCTTAAATCGTTTGGCTGCAGCGTCGGAAGCATATTACTGTGTGTTTGGGTATTTCTGACTGTGTTTTATCTTTACAAATATGTCTTCGTGCATTATAAAGTGTTTTAGAAGCCATAAAGACAAAAAAAAAACTTATATTACCTTTATATAAATATTTTGTAAAATAACACTTGACCGCCATCTAGTAGCGATAATATGTACCAGCCAAAAGCAGGGGGGCTAGCTCGCTGCTTTGTCGACAGACGCGAGCGAAGCGGCCAAATGCGTGCAAGCTTGTCTATGAGATGAGAATGTGTGAGTGTTTGTTGCAATAGGAGTTACTGTGTGTGTGTGTAAGTGGAACCTAAATCGAAGCGGTTTTGTAGGAGAGTTGTACAAATTAGAGTTGCTACATGCAGTCATGTTATTTATTTTCTTTTGTTATTTTGTCTCGGGCGACGTATTTTAAACCCCTTGCTTCGTTCGGGATCCCTCGCTAGGCTCGGGATTCTACTGAATCCCTCCTTCACTCTGGATTAAAAAAGCGCCCTCGCCGTAAAAATATTACTTTGCTCCCTTGTGATACAACGTACTATTTTTTACGTGTTTTTAGAGTACTAATATAAGAATGCAATGATTTTATTTTAAATAGTAATTGTTACAAAATAAGTGATTGAAGTAAAGTGGATTTTGAAACCAGCTGACTGATTAGGTCAACAGAATTAGGTAGGGCGAGGGAATAACGGCTTACAAGCGAGGGTTATAACATGACACCCTCATTCATAATACATTACTTTTCGCCCTTGGTTTATAAACAACTATTTAATATTTCAGCGCGTCTTTTCACCGTGTATGTGGACTCTGCAGATTCGAACCTTATGTTCAACTTCGCAATTTCCACCCTGCTGAGTTCGGGAGTCCTACTCACGGCCCTCGCTTACCAGAGACGAGGTGCACCTGCACATGCACATGCTTCGCGAACACAGGCGCGGTCACCGGCGCCGGCGGCGGCTCGCCTCAAGCAGGACTAGCCTGTTTTATCTATGTGTACGTACGTACCTATGGGCGTGTTTATCCTACTAGCTAGCTAGCTAGCTTTGAAATTCAATGCCCTGTAACCACGTCTGAAATTGAGATAAATACATTTAACAGTGTAAAACCAGAATGATTTAATTCGCTACCAAATATAATCGCATAGCTAGTGTTTTCGATAATATTACATTAAGTTTATTGTACATTTTGCTACAAAGGGTATAATTGGTTAGTAATTACCTACCTACTTTCATTATATTTTTTCGAGGTTTAAAAACTCATTTGCATTTCTCTAGTGTAATAAGCATATCTACCTAGTCATTTATTTTATATTGTCACTTATTTTATTGGCTTAAAAAACTGATGTTTATTTAGTCGATTTTCATTAAATATTATGTAACACTAGTCGACCCGGCGAACTTTGTGCTGCCTAATCTATAACTATCTTGTGCACGTATTATATTTATAAACCTTCCTCCTGAATCACTATCTATTTAAATAAAACCGCATCAAAATCCGTTGCATAATTTTAAAGATTTAAGCATACATAGGGACAGACGCCGGAAGCGACTTTATTTTATAATGTATTGATTGATGTTACTGATATTCAGTAACCAGTCAATTGGACAAATCTGTATCATCTGCTGTCCTATTCCATCTTTTTTGACAGTGGCGCTAAAGATGTTCTTTAAGCCACATTAAAAGTAAACTGTTCGTTATTTGTTGTATATTATTGTTATGAGAAATCATAAATAGGTAAGAATTGTAAACAAGTAATTTTGGCTGTGAGTTACCTAGGTCGGTAAAATTCCTTTATTGTTGGCGAGTTGCGTAATTGCGTACGGTAAAACCGCGCTGTTTATTTGTTAAAAAAAAACATCTTAATCGCAAATTGAATGAACGTCATGTATTAAGACCTGATGAAAAATAAAATTATGAATAATGTGCAGTGCAATACTTATATTAATAGTATTTTTTTTGTTTTATTATATTTATTTATTAAATGGCCTTGCAAGACTTGTTAATAAACAAAATGTAACCCAGCTTTGCGTGTCACTTGCAGATGCAGAGAAACATGATTAATATGCATGACTTGCTTTCCTACTTTTATAATTAATTAGGTAATATATATGTTATTAGAAAATAAATGAATTCATAAAAATACCCTGTTATTATTATTATAAGCCATTGTACAAGTCGTCGCAAATATCTGTGCACCTCGGTTACCCTCGCGCTATCCCTGCGGCGCGCCTCGCCCCGTTCTATCTGCTAAGCCAGGTGCACAGATATTTCCGACGGCTTGTTTCCTTCAAACCACCGTCAAGCAAAATGTTATAGACAACTCTATATGTACTTCTGGACTGGAAAAGGTGTGATACTAGCGCCCTTTTGATAAATAATTAATATCTTCTAAACCATGCGGCCTGGCTGCGTTGGCGAATTGTTGTCTGGCAGATTGATTTGACTGCTCCGTGGCTCAGTTAGCATGGCAGTGATGATGTGGACAGACGTGGGTGCACCGGGTTCGATTCACGGCGGACCGAACATGATATCGTGTAGTTGGAACTATTCAAAATTTAAACAGACCCGGCCTGGCTTTCGATACTACAAAGAAGCCACCACCTCGCCTAATTGTGGCAGACTTTAACCTATTTAAATTTAAGATTTTAATATCCTGAGTGAGTGAATGTGCTTCCATCCTCCATTGGGCGAAAAAATTTAAGCGCAATCGCACATTTATCGTTTCTTGACATGAATTTGGTTTGATGGAACAAATAAAAATATTATTTAATTACAAATTTTAAAGATAAATGAAAACAAAACAACCAGAATAGAAAATAAATGACTTATTATCCCACCAATCCTGGTAAGCCTAAGCCTGGGCTGGTATGATCCAGATGAACCCAGACCACTATGTTATTTGCGTAACAATGCCTTTCAGTAACTTTCGTAGAGTTACCATTACATAATGTAGTTCATTATGTAATGGTAACTCTACGAAAGTTACTGAACTCGCCTCTCGCAGTATAGGATACTTTACAAGGTATCAATACCAATTAAATTAATTAGTCCAATTGACCTTCGTTAAGTGATGATATCATGTATATTCTATATTGAAAAGGTACCTACTTAAATAATTTTTGACTTTAACATTTGTTAATTTACTTACCCTATATTATAGATTATCTATCCATGTGATCATATTAAACCACGAGCTTTCCCGGCTTACTTCGTTACGCCATAGAATATAAGATACTACAAAAGACTTGGCTTTATAGACTATGTTCTTTTGACCGCCCAGAATGGCCGAATAAAAAACAAACAACAACAACCAAACCACCTGTCAAAATATGTAAACAACGGAAAAAATATTGCACCTTGGGTTACATTATTTGAGTTTAGGTAAGGATCCCTAATTTTTTTGAAAATCTAAATAGCCTATGACACTCGGGGTTAATGTAGCTTCCAACCAGTGAAAGAATTTTTCAAATCGGTTCAGTATTTCCGGAGCCTATTCGTTACAAACAAACAAACAAATCTTTCCTCTTTATAATATTGGTATAGATAAAAACGTCAAAACAGTTGTTATAAAACATTTTTAATAATTAAAAGGGAGATTAGGGCACACCTTTGAACGAGGCAGGTTTAAAAAATTAAAATTTTGTTCTGCAAACTTCTATCAATTTCGGTGTATTCTGATTTTGTAGAATGTTAAAAGCATGTCAAAACACTGTCATTTTGATTTGATATGTTCTGTCAGGTTTTTTAGAGGTTAAAAGACGTCGAATTTTTTATTGGTATAATATCTAAACTTTGATGGCAGTTTTGAATTTATGAATCTTTTAAAAAAAACCGCATCAAAATCCGTTGCATGGTTTTAAAGATACCCATAAGCATACATAGGGACAGACTCGCGGAAAGCGAATTTGTTTTTTACTATTATTGATAGTAAAACATGTTAAGGATCTTTAAGACTATAGCATACCTACCCGATAAGCTTCCATATAAAAAGAGAAAAGAAAACGTTTTTCCACTACTATTTAGGTACTTATTTTCTAATCGCCATGAAATTTGTGTTGTGTGTATTACTAACACTATAAACTAGGTCTGTACGTTTTCCTTTTTCCAAAATTCACAATAGATACAGACTTATAGGCCCCTGAAATATAGAGATTTAGAAATAAGAAAAATGGTCGGAATCAGTTGTTTGTTTTATGAAACCAATGCTTGAAAAAAAAAACGGAAAACCTATATACATTTACAACTCACTGCCTATAAACCTATAGTCGTATTTTTAATTAGACGAAGTTAGATGATATCAACTGACGTTTACTGTGTTGTCAATTTTTGATGAAATAAGTAGGTACTTATACTAAGTATACAGGGTGTATGGCAGATGAGTGGACATACGTTAATGGGGGTTAGGGGGGACCATCTGTTATGCGTTCTGCCCCAAAAAAAAGGGTTAGGCCCTATAATTTCTTTTAATTTTTTTTTTTTCAATTTTAAGGACTGACCCTAATAACATTTCTAAAAACTAACCAATGTGCAACCTTTCAATTTTATTGCCATTAAGAATAATACCTTCGTCTTTGAAAACTATAATGAGGTGCACAACACAGCTAAAGAGAAAACTAAGGGCCCTCAAACTACAAAAATATGAAAAAAATATTTTTAATCATCGACTTTGTGTTCAATTTAAAAAAAAGTAAAAATTTTGGAGATTTTACAATTTGTCAAAAACATCTTCAGTTTATATTCTTTCGAACAACATACCACAATCCCAATTTATTCAAAAACTGCTACAGTTCTTCGTCAACTTTAACCAGGCGGAGGTCTTTTTGCCGAAATTCAACTAAGAGGAAAGTGTAATTCTCTCGTCTTTAACCTGCAGGATACTAAATAAAACAGAGTACCTATAGTTTTAGATGATTAAATGATTTTTTTTTTTATCATCATCTCAGCCGAAAGACATCCGCTGCTGAACACAGGCCGCTCCCACACGTCGCCACAACGACCGGTCTTGAGCTACCCTCATCCAGTAAAATACCATAGTCTTCACCAGGTAGTCAGACCACCTCGTGGTGTGTCTGCCTACTCTGCGCCTTCTGGTGCGCGGTCGCCAATCGAGAACTTTTTGGACCCAGCGAACATCTCTTTTTTTCGAGCTATGTGCCCTGGTTAATTTTAAGAAAAGTTATTGGGGTCTTAAGTCTTAAAAATGGAAAATTTCCAAAAAAAAAAAAAAAAAACATTTAAAAAAATGATAGGGCCTAGCCCTTTTTTTTTGGGGTGGAACCATGGAACGCATAGCATATGGTCCCCCTGTCCCACATTAACGGTCCACTCATCTGCCATACACCCTGTATGAAAGAAATACCTACATAATATTATTTTATCCATAGTTTGAAATGATTAACTTTTCACAATCTGATTGAACGAGAACTGAACGCATCACTATTACTATAATTAAGGCAATATTAAGTATTTTACAAAACGAGGTTAGCTAACAGTCAGTTAGCGCCAGTCTAATTAAAAATGCGACTATACAATTAATTATATGAGGATTATTATTTATTATTGATTATTTATTATTATTTATTTTATTATTATTATATTTTTATTATTTATTATTCGAGGTAGGTGCTCTGGGTGGTGGTCTTTTTTAGGGTAATTTAATTAATTTTATTTGGACGAAGCTTGTGCTGATTTTTATTATGTTTGTCTTATATAATTTTGTATATTTAGTTAAGTTTAGTTTTAACTTTTATCTGACATACTATGTATTTACTTAATTTGCTTTTATGGTGATTAAATGATATGATATTATATGCATTAGGCATCAAACTCATAGAATAGAAATACTCTTTATTGCAAATCAATTCGACTAAACATATTATCATAATTACTTATAACATAATCATCGTGCGTGATCGCTAAGATTTAGGTACCTAGTGAAAACTCCGAAACGCAAATTTCATCAAAAAAAATCTCTATCGCACGGTTGCGGTTCGGAGGCGATCCTCTGAAATTCACTATAACAAATAATAATATGTGTATATGTGTGTAGGTAAATATTTATTAGTAAGTAGGTAGGTACCTTATTTTTAGAACATCATCGTGGCTAGGCCTGGCCAAAACCTTACTTAGTAACATATTATAGGTATTTGGTCATAAAAGCATATTTTTCTATAGATAAATTAATAAATTAGCATCCAGTTCTGTGGATGATTGTAGCCTAAGAATATAGGACAATGCAGTAATAATGAGTAGGAATTTTTATCTACGGTTTGCGAGACTTGCAGCCATTGTCGCAGCCAACTAATCATCTCTTGATTAGACAGATGGCTGCCATTCAGGCCTCTAATGTGACACGCATACCTCAATGTCTCTGTGGTCAATGACTCCGGCCCGCCTTCCTTAATTATTGCTCTGTCCATAGATAAGAGCAGAAATGCTCTGTATTTTAATTTGTTTGTCCTGAATATGTTTCTTCTGACACCGTGCAATTTGAGAAGGTGGCCCTGTAATATATACAATATGGACCCATTAAAAGAAAAGTAAGTAAGTAATTCTGATCTATTGGGATCAGTTTTAGATCAAAGTAGATATGGTATTAGTATTAGACCATAACTTCATAACTTACACAGTGAGAATAGCTAAGACAACTGAGCTGATAGGGTCCCTCTGAAAAAAGGGCCTTGCATTCTAGAATGTCTCTCGTATCAGGATGCACGCCAGAGCCCAGCAAGCCAACCACTTGACTCCACTTTTGCTTGGTTGCATTGTCATCAGGAATAGAGTCAATTTTAGCTTGCAGTGATCTAAAGACAGGCTTGTTGTGTCGAAGTCTCTCTTTTAGTTCAAGAGTAGAGAACTCTACCCGCTGTTGGATAGACCAAAAGTGGGAGCATAGTAACGATCTAGGCTTTAAGAAACTGAAAAAAAAAAACAATTTTATACAGACTATAACAAAAAAGGAAAGAATCAAGAGACAGTGTGTAAGCTTAAAAATATAAATCAAAGTAAGTATGTAAGTACCTATTAGTCAATATTTTGTATTTAACACTTACGCTAAAGGAAATATTACGTAATTTCCAAATGGTACTGCAGATAATATAAGTACAGGAGCTATTCGCCACATGTCTGACGGCATTTTCAAGTACAGCTCCAATTCTTGCCGTGTAAAGTTTGAGAAACCCTTATCTTTTTTAACTTTAATTTGTAGCGATATAAATTTTTTCAAGTCTTTATAAAAATCTTTTATTCCAACACTGAACACTCTATACATCCTCATGGCTGCTGGGAATCTGGTCTCCAGCAATTTGGTGTAATTTTGTAAATATTCCATGTATCTTTTAACAACATAGCTTCTTAATTTTTCTTTTTCTTTTCTAAGTCCTGACTTTGATGTTTTAGGTCCAACAGTTGAACAAAATCTGAAACAGTGAGCATTATTTTTTTTTTGCAGTATTAAATTAAGAATATAAAGTCAAAAAAATAAAAAAAGACTGGCAAAGTACTGTAGAGGCAAACTCTCTTATTCAATACGAGCTTTCCCGGCTGACTTTGTTATGCCATAGAATATAAGATAAGTACTACAAAAGACTTTGCTCTAAAGACTATGTTCTTTTGACTGCCCAGAATGGCCAAATAAAAAACAAACAACAACAACAAACCACCTGTCAAAATATGTAAACAACGGAAAAAATACCACCTTGGGTTACATTATTTGAGTTTAGGTAAGGATCTCTAATTTTTTTGAAAATCTAATATAGCCTATGATACTCGGGGTTAATGTAGCTTCCTACCAGTGAAAGAATTTTTCAAATTGGTTCAGTATTTCCGGAGCCTATTTGTTACAAACAAACAAACAAACAAACAAATCTTTCCTCTTTATAATATTGGTATAGAAGTAATATAGCAATATTACACATTTTTAAGCCCAACACAAAAAGATGGGTGTTTTAAGTTAAAAGTGTGTGTCATTGAAGTCTGTGGCATTGTAGCGCTCAGACTAATGAACCAATTTTTTTTGGGTCCTTCCTTCCATATGTCCTATATATTATTAATTTGGTACCATTAATTTGTTAGTAAGAGCTGATCATCTTCAAAAAGTCATGGTTACCTTACCATAATAGTTGATGAGGGATCTGATTCCGTTGCAGGGTTTTTAAAATATAAATTCCATTTCCATTAACGGTTATTTTTACCGTCCCCAAATTTCATAATCCTACTAGATGGCGTTGATGTCGCAAATAAAGAAAATTAATTAATATCTGAAGAACTACACCAAATTTCGACTAGATGTTCTGTTTCCCGCAGTTAAAATTAAATAATAAACGAATAATGATTTGTTTTATATTTTTCTTTATTAAATTTTAACATGTTGTCCACAGTTCATAGTATCTAATTGGGTGGTCATTGCGAGAGCTAGAGTGCAAACGTGTGCGTGATTACGTCACAGAAGTCAGTCTGTATGAGTGCAAGCTTCCGCTAGGATCCATTCATGATTTTTACGCACATAATTCCATCTCTCTCTATTCTCTCTTTCTTACGCTGTCATTTGAAATTGGTGCCCTGCCCACGCGTAGGTAGGTATCTAACCTATTTTGTTGGTATCGTTTGATTGCAGTCTGATCCAGTTTAGTTTTATTTTTGTCGAAATTAATAATGTAAGTACAATTTATTAAGTTATTCCTAGTTTTAAATATGATAAAACTACTGTTTGTGCGGTGGACTAATAACTATCTTATTGAGAATTGTGATAAGAGAAGAGAATTATGGCGTAAAAGTCCCGGAATTATAATTCATTTTGCATAACGTAAGATTCGTTCGTTATTTTTGCCACATTTATCATCATCATATCATCATGGTCAGTGTAATATTGGTGAAAAATAAACAGAATACCTACTTTATGAATTATACATTTCGTGCCATTATTTGTGTTCAAAAGAGGTCGAAATGGTTAAGTTTTGAGGTTAATCAATCAATTGAATTTGCTTCACTTGAGGCTTAGGCACCTATGCTTGGTGACATTCACCTAGTGTTTTTTCAATAAATAATTTTGCTCCCAATATAAGTAGATAGGTTATACTGGTCTCATATCTATCATAGATTTCTTTGAAACTGGGAAGGGTACCTACCTACAGGACAGATTACAGTTCTTTATCACCTAATAAATCAGAACTATACCTGCCTTGTCTTGTACTATACCTAAATAAACACCTATTCAAATTATTTTTATATCAGCGACTTCATCGGACAGTCCATTCAAGCATTTAGGTAATATGTAGATAATGACCAGTATCCACCAATTATATTTAGCTACCTATCTAGTATCCACCAGTTATATTTAGTTATCTGACTGCTCCGTGGCTCAGTTGGCAGTTGGGACTGAGTAAGCGTGTGCACCCGGGTTGGATTCCCGGGCGGGGCGAACATTGATATAATGAATATTGATGTTTGTTCCCGGTCTGGGTGTGATGTTCATCTCTGTGTATGTTTTGGGCACCCTAGATACAGGTTTCTCCAAGTTAGGGGCTCTGAGTGTGATGTGTTATTAAAAAAGAAAAACTATAGTAAAAAAATAAATGTGTTTTTCTATATTTTCAGATATAATTGAGGATAACCAAACTATTTCAAGGAACGCTTAGATGGAATATCAATTGTAATGTGCAATAAAATTTTAAATATGATCAAACTAAGTAAATACCAGGATATAATTGAAAAAATAAAGTATTTTGTTACTGTAAGTTACTTGTGTTTATTTAAAACAATATAAAATACCAAATACTACATCATATAGTCTTGAGCAAACCGAAGAGCAGCGTCCCTAACTTTATAACCAAACTTGTTCCTCAAGTTACTTTGTGCTTATTTAGAAGAATATAAGTTACTAAATACAAAGGTAGGTACATCATAAGTATAGTCTTGAGCAAACCAAAGAACAGCGTCCCTAACTTTATAACCAAACTTGTTTCTCAAGTTACTTGTGCTTATTTAGAAGAATATAAATTACTAATCATAGGTAGGTACATCATAAATATAGTCTTGAGCATACCAAACAGCAGCGTTCCTAACTTTATAACCAAACTTGTTCCTCAAGTAACTTGTGCTTATTTAGAAGAATATAAGTTACTAAATACAAAGGTAGGTACATCATAAGTATAGTCTTGAGCAAACCAAAGAACAGCGTCACTAACTTTTTAACCAAACTTGTTTCTCAAGTTACTTGTGCTTATTTAGAAGAATATAAATTACTAATACATAGGTAGGTACATCATAAGTATAGTCTTGAGCAAACCAAAGAGCAGCAGATTGTACCTATCTGATTGCCCGCTTGGTAGAGAAGTATAGACTGGATAGAACTAATTACTTATACATTATGGAAGTAACTAATTCAGACCGTTTACTTATAGGTGGGTATGGATAATAGCGACTACAATTTTTATAGGATGAGGATGAGGAGAATTATGAGGGAAGTCAAAGTAATAAATAATACATACTTATACTATTAGGTGTGCTTAGTGATTATTTTCAAAAATATGCTATACTATATAGGTATGTATTGTCTCAACCACCACCAACTTGAAAAGCCCTTTGATCAACAGTGAAAGTCTTTCAGCTTATGGTTTCGTGCGGCCTATACTTACTTTATCACCAAAGATCAAGAGCCATATTGCAATACAGAAAAACCGAAAGTGTTACGCCTACCTAGACCGCCCGCCACTGTACAGTGGCGGACTAGGAAGCCGTAACAGATTTGTCTATGGTTTCGTCAGACCTAGACTGTATTACCAAAGAACAAGAGCTATTTTGCATTACCTACAGAAAAACCGGAACCGGAACCGTGTTACGCCGACCGTGTCCGCCACTGTACGTAGGTTTAAGAATTCGTTTTGTCTACTTTTTGTTGAGAATTAAAAAAAAAAAACATTTAATTGAGAATTTTTAGGTATGTAGGTACAGTGGCGGACACGATCGGCGTAACGCTTCCGTTTTTTCTGTATTGCATAAGCTCTTGTTCTTTGGTAATACAGTCTAGGGCTGACGAAATCATAGACAAATCTGTTACGGCCTCCTAGTCCGTGACTGTACAGTACAGAGCACATCAGGCTAAACAATTTGATTACAGTAGGTATGGCTCCTAAGCCATGACGAAATTTTTCGCTTATAGGTAATTCTGCATGAATGAATTGAAATGATTCAAATCGTTGGTCGACGACCAAAAGGTGGAATGTTCATATTTTTTTTTGTAAATAAAAAAATTTGTTACTAAATGTTGTTACTGTAATAATAAAGGGTACGCTAAAAGTGCAAATTTTATTCTAATTGCCTCCATGGTTCAGTTGGCATGGCAGTAATGTCAACTGTGTCGCGGTAGCACCGTGTTTCTCGGTCTGGGTGAATTTGTTTATCTTTGTATGTGTTTCGGGCACCCTAGATAGTCTAGATACAGGTTCCACCTAGTAAGGGGCTCTGGGTGTGAACCGTCATTTCTTTCACTTGCAATTAGGTTGTTTATGAATATTTTGGTATCTTATGATCGTGTAGGCATTTTAGATTTTGTTACTATGGCTTTACTAACAACACCGCTCAAGTCGATTTTTGGCGGTTTTGACATTTTGATGCCATTGGATAGATCTTTTTTTCGCGCGTCTTTTAAACTCATCTGATTGGTTAGTTGTTTAACAAGAAATGCCGTTATTTTAAATTATACTTACACCGCTCAAGTCGATTGGTCTTGAAACACCGCCCAAGTCTGTCAAATCGCTACGGAAAACAGCACGCGCCGACACTGTGCTCCATTATCAATATATATAAAACTCTTCCGTTACTGACTGACTGACTGACTGACAGACAACGCAGAGCCGAAACTACTGGGCGTAGAAAGCTGAAATTTGGCACATGGGTTCCTTGGGGGGTGTAGGTGAGCACTAAGAAGGGATTTCCCGAAATTCCCACGGGAACGAAAAAAAACGGGATTTTTGTGTTATGAGAAATCTGCCCGGGTGAGACCGCGGGGCAGCCTCTAGTTTAGTGATATTGTGTGATTTTTTAGCTGAATAAACCTGAAAAGTTTGTGAATAGCTACCTGAATGGTATGTTTTTGTATTTAATAACTAATATTGATGTTTCATTGAGTAATATTAAAGTTTTTCAGTTCTAAAATAAGGTCTTGGACTTAAGCGGTGTTTGGAGATTAAAACTACCGACTTGAGCGGTGTTTTTGTATATGTTTGCAGACGGACGATACAGATTTCTGGCTTTTATAATGAGTTTCTTAAGAGATTGAGAATAATGTTAAAATCTATAGTTAAAAAAAGGTGTACCTTGCATAAACTAAGGATAAAAATCATCTAAAAACAAGTACACAGATGTCGAAAATATTGATTTATCTGTCTAATTTTTCATTCTGTGCATTGAATGAATTTAGTTGGTGCTTCAGAGCCAACTCTAAAAATATATGAAAGGTGTCATTCCTTCTTGGTTCTTTTTAAAAATATATGTGTGGCCTAGTAACGAATCTATAGATATCATAAAATGTGACTAAGGGAACATTGGAAGATCGGACAGAAGTTCTTCATTAAAAAACTTAACAAGCCATACTGCGATCACCAGGGTCCAGGGGGTCATCATAAGGGCTGAGAAAGCTGCCAGAGCCGTTGTCGCTGGTAATAGCGCTGAAACTCAATGTGGGCACGAGGGAGGGCGCTGGGGATCCGTAAGGGCTCCGAAGAGACTATGCAGAACCAATCGGGCTTCAATGCGGAGGCAGGGTTCTATGTGGGCTTGAGAGAACCTACTGGTCCGAAAGGTGCTTCTCTTAGGGTCTGCACGGGCTCTAAAGCACCCACCAGCAAAGCAATAAAGGCTTCCACGAACGAAAAACCCACATAACTATATCAATCTGGTAACTGCGCAGGAGGTCTGTGTGGGCTCTAGGGAGCCGCTAAAGGTGCAATAAAGGCCAATGAAACCTGCAGTTTTCTGATGAATTCGGATGGCTGCAATAAATGAGGGGAAATGTACAATGGCTCCTAGCACGCGAGCTAAGTGCAGGCATTCCTCCACCCCCACAACTGGAGAAAAAGAAGGATAATAATAGGATCACCAACCTGCTTACCAAGCGTGGCGATTAAGGCAAAACTTCCCCTTCGAAATGTTTGTCCTTGTGGCAATCTGAGGGGGAGGCTTATGCCCAATATTGGAAGTCTTCCGGCTGAGATGATGATAAAAAAAGACTGAGCTATCTTTTTATAATTTCTTTGTAAGTATTGACAAACCCACCTATTAGTGGGTGCTAGTAACAAATCGTTAACTAACTACTGCAAGTCTAAAATATATACACAATTTTTGGTCCAAAATACATGGTTTAAGTCTCTGTAGAGTTATAATTAAAGTAAAAACGGCTTTTATGATATTAAATAGTTTTTCGTTCATAATAAAAAAAAACTTGTTTTCCTATCAACACCGCGTAAGTCCACATTTTTTACCGATGAACACCGCCCAAGTCATTTTTAAAGCACATACATAAAAACACAATTTAGGTGTCATTTTCGGATTCATTATTCTTTTATAATCACTTTAGTGAAAAAAAAAACATAATTTCGACAGTTATTAGCTAAATAATGAAGTTTTTATTGCCTCCTGAAAAGTTAAGAAAAATGACTTGGGCGGTGTTGTTAGTAAAGCCACGTAATGTATCTGTTTCGTTACGTTACGTTATTATTTATTACGTTATTTCATTAGCTGTGGTTTTTTTTTAAGTACTTACCTAAAGAGACGTTCACCCCGTAATGAAAAAAAATAAAACAAATTCAAATCATAATTTATTCAATATAGGATAGGTACCTTCAAGGTAACTTTAATCGAAATTTTAGTAAACTAGAATTGATAAAAAAAATGTATCCTATACTGCATGAGACGAGGTGGTTCAGGGGAACACCATGCGGCTCTAGGCAAGCAAATGTGAAACAGTCCACAGAAGAGCCAGAATGAACCCTGTCGCGGCATGCCGCTGATCCGCAAATCCAACGATGGAGTCACCAGGAGACTCCCCCAAACGAGCTCACCTCAGTCAAGTGATTCTACTCCCTTTCGCAAAGATTTTACAGCGTAGAGAAGAAAGGGGTAACAAACTCTACTTTTCGATATATTTTTTTGCAAAAATACAATGAACATACATTTTAAAGAAGGTTGTTTCTGACAGTGACAAGGCGGTAATACATCAAAGGAATGATAAATCTCTCCATTACTAGGTAGATATGGTGAGCCGAATCACTCCTTTGATTGATTACCACTTGTCAGAAACACCCAGCATATTAAACAGAAAAAAATATTTTATGGATGACGTCAATCAATACTGTATTGACAAAACTTCTCCAATATTCAGTATTTGACAGAATAAAAAAACAATATTATAACAAATTAACAACGTTGATTGTATAATTTTTATGTCGCAGTTTAATAACTTCTTCTTTCTTACTGGTGTTTCCTTTCTTATCTTTGTTAGGTACTTTTTCTTTGGAAAATCTGAATATGTTTGCATGTACTTGAAGATCTTCCTAGTTTCGGTGACAGGTAGCTTCTGATGCTGCGCTGTACTCTGTTAGTATACCTGTTTAAAATAGAAATACATTGGTGAGTCTGCAATAAAATAGCAAAATTATACTTAAAAATTACTTAAATTAACTTTGTCTATTCATCTCATGCTTTTTTTAAATCCTTTCACTTGATACCCATATTGAAGAATAGCAAATAACTAGGCCGCCATATTAAAATATTTCGACGTGAGTTAAAGAATTATCTTTATGTAGTTTTGTCGTTGGACCGTCTTCATATTAGTGATAATATTAGACAGGTTTTAAAAATCACAAGGTCTGTTTGTTTGTCTAAAACAGCAAATTTAATTTAAAAAAATTAATATGATGTTACGAAAAAGTTTTTTTTTTGTTTTGTAATTTTTTCCCAGCAGTGGACACAGTCATAGACTATTAAAAAAAAATCAAAAATAAACTTATGCACGTTTTAAACTTAGCCGGCGACAAATTTAATTTTATTTTTTAAAACGGTATATTGTTTATAATAAAAAAAATACATAGGCATGTTTTAAACTTAGCCGACGACTGTTGATAAATAGGTTGAGAGCAGAAGCTTTGTAGCAGAAGTATTGTATGCGGTTTTCTGGGATCTTATTTTCTTATAAGGTTATTAGTACAGTGGCGGTCTAGGACGGCGTAACAGATTTGATTATGGTCTCGTGTGACCTGACTGTAATACTAAAGATAATACCTAAGAACAAGAGCTATTTTGCAATACAGAAAAACCGCAAGTGTTGCACCGTCTTAGAACGCCACTGTACTAAATTGTAATTAGTTTTAGGTAAATTTTATATTTACTATATTGTTCATTATTATACTCATAAACCTTCCTGTTGAATCACTCTATCTATTAAAAAAAACCGCATCAAAAAAGCATTACAAAGAGAGCTTGGCTTTGTAAGAAAATTTATTCCTTCACTACTGAAATGTATAAAAGTGAGGTATATTAAAATTTTGTGTTATCAGTCTAAGTGCGTTTTCATGTACAAAGATGGTTGCCAGCGCTGGCAACAAGCGCTGGCAACTATAGCTGGAAAACCAGCATTCTACTAAACAGCCAGTCAGTTTCTATACATTTAAAAACCAGCGCTGACAATTTCCTGAGGTTGTGTATTAACACTTTCCGGGACACTCCGCCTGTCAACGTAATCTTGTAGGCGTGTAAATTGACAGTACGGCTGTGGGCGGTCGACTTTAGGTGCTCCTAGCGGACAGACCGACGACAGCCGTTTTAGTTTTATACAGTCAGTATGGAGCACGTGATCAGGTGTCGTATCGCACACATTTCTGTGTTAGTAGGTGTCATAACAAACAGTACAAGGCTTTATATTGTCATCATACAGCTATGATAGGCATTTATATGACAGGCCGCCCCTGTAGCCGTTAAAACGCCATACAAAAATTTGAACTGGGAGTCACAACACACTCAACATAGTTGGTTTGGTGGATTTTTTTCTTACTATTGAAAAACTTATGTGATATGACGTAACGGCCATGGATGTATGAAAATTTTATATGAGATTTCGAGGTGTCATATCTCAAGATTGAACTGTATCCCGGAATGTGTTAATACTCTTTGCTAGAGCCATCCAGCCTGCATCAACCAGCTTTCTTAACGTTGAGGTTACAAGTACTTAGAAGCGCTGGTAGCAAGCGCTGGCTACCAGCGTTGTATGTGAATACGCCCAGGGACAACCATTATATACTATGGTATGGAGCCCCTCGGTATCTACTGGTACACATCTGTACCATAGTTTCATGCATTTAATTTAGATGGCATGAGCAATATAATAATGGGAACTTGATGTAAATATGTATGTGCTTATTGAATCTGAAACCTCATCTCTGACAAATTTCCACATATTTCAAGGATAGTGGGTAGTTTTGGGAGATCTAAGTAGGTATGTTGTTTGTTTTTTCCTTACTAGACAAATGTAAGTAGGTGCCTCACTTTTGATGTAGGTACCTAGTTTATGATTTAGTAAGCGCAAATTATATTTCTACACTACTGTACAAAGGCTGCATTGCTTTGAAATTTCAAATTTCAGTCTCACCAAAAGATGAGCCGTGAACTTACCTTCCTTCTACACCATTTTGTCTCTTGAATGCAGACCTAGATCGGTTTTTGTTGACTCTCGGCCCGGAATATCTGTGTTTGAGATACAAAATTTTTTTTGACTCCATTTTGAATTTTGTTTTGAATCCAATTTGTAGTTTTTCTAAGTCCTTTTCTGTGATCTGACCTGAATAACAAAAAAACAGAACAAATTAAACGCAGCGATGTTCAAAATGATAAATAGTTTATCTTTGCAATTCGAATCCATTTAATAATGCCAGATGCAACAAAAAGCCGTGAAGTCAATCAAAACAAAAGAGTCGGTGCAGTGTTGCTAACTCGAATTTTTAAAGGAAGCTAAATCATATCTTAAAAAGAGCTAGTTTTTTTTAGAAAAGGGAGCTGCTGACTACCATTTAAGTACCTACATTTTAGCTATGAAAACAAATATTTTAATCCTTATTTGCGTCATCTTACTATGGTCATTATAAACTACTCATGCGGTGACAAAATTTGTCATTTAATGTTCCGAACCAAAGCGAGACGCCAACTTACCACTAGCTCTGAATTAGTTACTTCCTTCACTATTCATGAGGTAATAATATTTATATTATGTACTCCTTATTTTAGCTATAAAATTGTAAGAGCTAAAGATCTAAACCCAAATTTTTTAGAGCTAACTAAGACGATTTAGAGCTATATCCAGCTCTAAAACATCGAGTTGTCAACACTGAGGAGGTGAGTAAAAACGCGGCTTTTTTTTTTTCAAGAATCGTTCGTAAACTAAATCCGTGATGTGTAATTTACTTACTACTTGACATTATGTTATTTATTTTTTAGAAAAACCACGTTATTTCACTTGATTTATATTTAAAATATCTAAATAAACATACATTAAGAATATGATTGTATAAGTCTTGTAAATTACTAAAATCACAATGTTGCTAAACAATCAGAGCCAAACAAGAACACAAGCTTTTGAACGTCCCTAACTTTATGAATGAAATTACCTACACGAGCGTACAGAATCTATAGCGATAGTGTAAATACTTCGCTTTTAGCGTACGAGAGATGTCGCTAATGTGGCAAAAACATGAAAAATTTGCATGTTGGGAAAACCATGATATTTTCTATAAATTATTCATAAAATTTGTATATGACTATGTTTTCGCAAAGAGCAAGGTGTCTAGTATTTTTTTATCCAAAGTTCAAGTAATTTAATAGACTTGTCATGAATTGCGCTCCTCATAACTTAGCCCAATTTTTAGCTGAATTTGTATGGAGCTTGTGCCACCTTAAGTACAATCTTTTTATGACTTTTTTTTATTGTTTTAGGTTTTCATCATAGTATAAGTACCTAAGTAGGGTGCCGTGTGTTGGCGGTAGAGAAAGCCACTACCCCATCCCAGATAGTATAAAGTACGTCACCGGCCCTACACTTCAAGTTCAAATAAGCAAAAAAAATGTTTGCCAAATTTCTTCTAAGATAGGAGCTTCATGAGACATGGCTAATGGATGAGGATAGATTAAATGCTTCTAGCAACATCTGGGTGAGGCCGCCAATTTTGCCACTTTTTGCTACAATTTTAAGTTTTCCTAAATAACTTTTAAATTTTTTAATTTTTATTTACTTCGGCTATGCTTTCTAGCAAAGCAATCTTTAGGGAAAAAATGGCCGATTAGAAAATGGCTGTAGCTAGCGTAGTTTTATTTTAATTAATTTTTTTGTAAGTGAGTTTTTTTTTTTTCATACAAATTATCTTTGTCCCAAAAACACTTGCTGACGAAATTTACAAAATTATGAAATTTTTTTTGGAGTTAGTAAAAATCTTTCTATGCCTAGCCCAAGTACGATATTTTTATTATCAAATAAAAGGAAGAATTCTATCATAACTCTGTTTATTTAGTTTTTATCAATGTATGAACCCATGTCCCGAGTTTTTCACTTTTATGTAACATTTTTTATGTGACGAATTATCTCGAGTTACGTAGCATTTGAATATAATTTGGTTAATTGTAATGATTACTTTGGCAACACTAACGATTTTTTTTTTCATAAACCTATTAAAACTCTATGATTTTGAGAATGAATTGATGTCAAAGTGGTGCACACGTGCTTCGTCAGCGACATTGCAAAACCTTTTTTTTTAATTTTAAACTCTGCATACGCTTGTTTTTGATGAATGTTGTATTCATAGTTTCGACAATGCTTATATTATCCGAAAATCTAGGTTTAAGCCTGCTATTCTGTTTACTTTCGAAATGCTGACCAAAAACATGTTGAATTTTTCGCTTTTATGTGACTTTTTCGTTGCTTTTATGTTACTTTTATGTAACCGATAACATTTTTTTTATGTAACGTTACATAAAATGATATAAAGCCATGTGCTCATCGAATTTTGTGTGCGTAAATTTTTATATTAGAATTATTTAAATAACTATTTTTCTTTAACGATTTAGCTATATTTTTAGTAACTCTATTTATTTAGTTGAGAGAACAAGCTCAACTATTAAAATCAATTTGGGTTTATGGGTCGTTTTGATTTATTTTATTCCTAAAACAACTGTTATTATGCGAATAAAGAAAACCCTATTTAACCATTAAATATGAAAAATAATAGAAATAGATTCGTACTCATTACATTTAAAAAAATATATACTCAAATTATTACCTAAGTTGTGTTCTTAGCTTTACAAAAAAATATGTAACTTTTGCGTTACTTCTGCGTTACCGTAACGTAAAAGTGTGTATGTAACTTTATGTCACTAAGTGGCAAAATAGGCGTCCTTACCCATCTATGATAATTAGCTGAAAAATAATTTACAGATCTGCTTTACCGATCAAATCGTAACCGGTAAATTCCTTTTAGAACAGAAGTTATTGCTGCTAGATGAACTTACCTTGCAGACGGACTTCCCCACATTGACCTTACGCACTACATTTTTCTATAATATAATCACAATCAAGTGGCCTTTGATATACTTAAATCAACTTTTGATTAGGTTTAAGTTTTCACCATAATAGGAATTATAAATATTAAACATAATTATTAAAAACCCTCCCATCAGCGGCTTGGGCGCCGTGACGAGATGGGTCTCGGAGCCGTTTGATGAATGTGTCGGGCCCCAGCCCTTCACACCCACAACCCCAAAGACTCCTTTTAGTTGACTCTTACAACAGGCAGTGCATACCGTAGAACTATTCTTACGCCCGGACCCTAAAGGGCTGTGCCACTATTCTCCTACCCAAGAACTTTGAGCTCTTTTAAACTCGATGATAGACAACAAGTAGGTAAGTACCAACCTGTTTTGTAATTGAGTTGCGTTTAAGATGAGCATCGGCTGGGGTCGGTAACATCGCATTCTTGAATAAGCCATTAGGTCGGTGGGTCGTTTTATTATCCTGAAGAGAGAGGGCATTTTGGATAGGTACGAGATATTTTCAATTATTTTTAGATAAACTTCCTTGCTAAGCAAAAATAGGATTCTCCGAGTGTTGGTTGTGTTTCAGTGTAGTGTTTCAGTTTCAGTTCAAGTAAATTTCTATGTTTATTTTGGTCTGACCGACCATGTTTTTTTTTTTTCGTATTTTATCCCATTGGGAAAGGCAAAGGCAGAGCCGTACAGCCTTGTCAATATTCAGGTTTTTCTTAGTTTCTCTAGCCCCCTTCATTATCTTACCCAATGTCCGAAACACTTTCATAATTTTTATCACGACTCTTTCCGTGTTTACGCTATCCGATTGTGGAATGCTCTTCCACTATCAATAAGAGGTCTAAAGAATTTGCATTCCTTCAAGAGTCGTGTGAAGGAACACTACCTATCTAAGTTTAGTAAAATAGGTCATTAAAGTTCATGTGTATTGTATGTAAGTATATTTTATTTGTCACTAGAGGCTGCCCCGCGGTTTTTCCCGCGCAGATTTCTCATAAACACAAAATTCCCGTTTTTTCCCGTTCCCGTAGGAATTTCGGGAAATCCCTTCTTAGTGCTCACCTACACTCCCTAAGGAACCTACATACAAAATTTCAGCCCGCTACGCCCAGTAGTTTCGGCTCTGCGTTGTCTGTCAGTCAGTCAGTCAGTCAGTAACGGAAGAGTTTTATATATATACTAGAGGCTGCCCCGCGGTTTTTCCCGCGCAGATTTCTCATAAACACAAAATTCCCGTTTTTTCCCGTTCCCGTGGGAATTTCGGAAAATCCTTTCTTAGTGCTTACCTACACTCCCTAAGGAACCTACATGCAAAATTTCAGCCCGCTACGCCCAGTAGTTTCGGCTCTGCGTTGTCTGTCAGTCAGTCAGTCAGTCAGTCAGTCAGTAACGGAAGAGTTTTATATATATTGATTGATTGTTTATTATATATACAGGGTGTTTCTGACAAGGGGGTAATAAATCAAAGGGGGGATTCAGCTCACCATACCTAACAACTTTCCCAAAGCAACATGGGTCGAAATCTCAAAACAAAAATCAGCCGTCCCGTACATTGACCTCGTCAGCTGATCGAACCAATGTATGGAACAGCTGTTATTTTTTTTTGCGATTTTGACCCATGTTGCTTTGGGAAAGTTGTTAGTTATGGTGAGCAGAATCCCTCCTTTAATTTATTACCGCCTTGTCAGAAACATCCAGTATATGATAAAAACTTATTTATGTTTATAGGTACACTCGCCTAAGTTCGGACGAACTTACGATTTTGGTGATTTACTCTTCTATGAATTGATGAATAATAAAATGTAGATTTACCTCAAATTTTGTAATCTGCTTAGTTACGTTACTATACTTTAGGCAAAACATGCGTTCAAAAAGACGACTTTTTTTTACTAGTGCTAGAAAAAAATATAACTGGTTTACCGAAGATCGGACTATATTATAAAATCGATGTTATGGGTATTGTAATAAAGTTCACGTTAGGAAAAGATCCGAAATTTAGTTGGCAACAACATATCGATGATGGAAATTTCAATTGGCGTAAAGGACAAAACACGACTTTTGGGAATGAGCAAAAATGTGTTTTTATTTACAATTATCGGCTATAACTTTTGTTCCGTTAGACTATAGACAAACAGTCAAAGGTGAAAAAGTGTTATTTTGCGAGCTCTTGTAGTCATGTTAGAAGTTTAGCTCTGCAATTGATAGTTATAGAGTTTCAGTCCTTTACTCCCTTGAAAATTATCAATATTTTCCCTTACGTCTTTTAAAAAATGTTATATTGGAAAATCTAATTTGTCGTAAGTACATTTTTGTTTTAATTTATCGTATTTTTTGGGTTGTAAAAAAACTTATTGATGATGAACAAATGGATATTTTTGGATGTAAAGACCAAAAAGTTTTTAATTTTAAGTTAAAATTTAATGATCATGAACAAAAATTAAGTATTTATATTGAATTGTTACTTTAATGTTGTATGATTAAGGTAGGTGCTAAGAAATAAAACAATTGCGGTTTTATTGTTTCAAAAAACAAAATTAAAAACTGCTTTCTTAAATTATTAAGTTCTGATAGATTTATTAGTCTTAAAATAGAATAGAATAGAAAACACTTTATTGCATACAAAGAAATATACAAAAGTACATAATTAAAAAGGTAACAATAAGGTAAGGTAACAAAATGTAGCTTTTAAATAAAAGCTTATAAAAAAACGTCCTACTTGTCGTGTCGTAGAAATCGGTAAAATTTTATAAATAGCAGTTGTCTTTGGAGACATTTTTAAAGATTTCAGAAAAGCATTAAAGGCAGAATATAAGAATACTACTTGCTCATCTTGATGAGCTGGACACCAGACACCAATTAATTTTTAATTATCAAACAATTTTTATGAAAAATCAATGGTTTGCCCAGCCTGGTTAGGTTACTGCGTTCCTGTAAACGACTAAACTAACCTAGAAACAGCTAAGATAATAAGGCAAAGAAAAAAAGGTGTCCCTGACAGATTCGGTACATAGAAACATTAAGTTCTAAGCGTCCAACACATTGAGACTAATTCGTGGCTGAGTTGGCAGGTTGTGCACTGAGACGCGGATGTACCGGGTTCGATTCCCGGCGGGGCGAACATAGTTATAGTGAATGTCGTTATTTGTTTCCCGGTTTGGTTGTAATGGTCGTGTCTATTTATGTTTCCGGCACCCTAGATTAATTTCTTGCTAGTTAGAGTCTCTGAATTAAGGATACCCAGGCCTAAACATAAAAAGTCCAGTCTGCTATTTCTAAAAATCCTGATTTTGAAGAAAAAATCCGGTCTCGTGTATCAAATAAATGTCTAAGTATGTAGGTAGGTTCGTTCCGTGCTCAGTGCACCCATCGCTCAGCGGTAGGAAATGTATTGCAAAAATCCGGTCAATACCGGCTTTACCCGTCAGATGGTACTACGGCTACTCTAAATTTCATGTGTTGTAATTGTTATTATTATTATTTCCTTAATCAGTCTTAACTCATGGTCTGGAATATCTACCAAAACCGGCATTTCTATGTATTCCATGTATGAATACAATTCAGTATTCAGTATCATATGCTTTTCTTTTAGCAATAGTCCCTCTTGTCAGTTTTTCTTTTCCCCTCATTGGTTTAGATTTCTCATATAGTGTCTTAATTTCTATTGCATAAGTGTGCTTTTTGATTGTCAATTTGTCACTGTATGTAGGTCGTAAAGGTAATTTTAAACGATTTGTAAAATTTGCGTGCTATAAATTTTTTTGGGTGCCTTTTACGCCCTAAATTAAAATCTTTTATGGTTCTTACGACATTTTTTTGGTAAAAAAATTGGTTTAGTGTAAAAAAAAAGTTAGGGCATAAAGGACTTTTTTTAGGAGATAGAAATTTTTCTAATATACCATTCGAAAGAGCAGAAAAAACTGAGTAAAGTGGCATTCAAAAGTCATTTTCGATAAAATGTCCTTTACGCCAATTGAAATTTCCATCATCGATATCAATAGATGATCTTGTAATTTCCTATGGTTTAGTTAGTAAGTACAATGTTTTAATTTTTTTTTCGTTATTTTATAATCCGGACTTTCCTCTTTGTCCAAAAACATGTAAAATATAGATTCTCAAACATAGGGAATGTGGCCCCTCGGGTTCCTTAAACTTGTAAATAACATTATATTTGAAACCCCACGCCTACCTGTTTACACTATGCAGAAAGTATTACGAGTTATGCATTTAGAATTAAAAAAAAAGTCAAAATTGACAGTAAAAACAACTAATCGTGCCGGGCCTCCTAGTCTTCTATAGTACTAAAGAACCACTGAATATTTTTGGACCGCACACTGGTTAGTCCGATCTTCAAGATTTGATAAGGAATACCGTCGAGACCAAAAGCAGTATCACGCCTTGAACTAATCGCAGCTGTTAATTCTTCTAAAGTAAATAAGTCAGTCAAATATTTGCTATTACTAGCTTGAACATGAGTATCTTATTCAAAATCAGCCTCGACGGTGTCCGGAGTATATTTTTTTAAAAAGTCTTCTACCCATAAGGCGTTACTTTTTATAGATGAATAACTATAACTCTTATTGAAATTTTTCATGTGATTCCATATTTGAGGTATTGGCGTTAATCTATTAAACCATTCACTTAACGCTATCCAGCTAGACTTCTTTTCTATTTTAAGTGTTAATTTTTTAAGAGCTTGCAGCTTTTTAAATTCTATATACATAACCTCCGATGGATTATTTTTAAAGTTTACGTAGGCTAATTTCCAATTATTTACAGCATCTGTACATTTTTCGTTCCACCAAGGCAGAGCTATTCTTTCTTTATCTTAGGCACTCAAAGATTGCATATTACGATTACTTGATGGTTTAAATCAACTTAACTCAATGGACTTATTCAATGTCTGACTAATTAACTTTTTTAAAATTGTAAAACGAGGGGAGTAAGTATATTACCTGTATTAACGGGTTGAACATTACCTCGTCTTAAATTCAGCCAGATACATTAAATTTGTGATTACTGTCAGAGTACCTAGGGTACTAAATAAAATGCGAAAAATCACTGGCTTTCAAAATACATTCTTACCTTGTTTGAAAGCTATATTGACACCAATTTTACGAAAAATATAAGCCTCGCATTTATGTCATTTAAATAAAATTAATGTTAGTAATTTAAGATGAAATTTTTATTATGATATGGCTTTTTGAAAAGAATATTATTATTATATTAATATGAGGTCCGGAAAATTTGAGGGGCACGGAAATTAGCTCCGACCACCGAAATTATATTTTGAACACATGGAAATGATGAAGTATCAAGAAAATTAGAAACAGTATATATTTATTCTATGTATTCATACTAAAAAAACTCTTTAATACTATGATTTCTTAAACAAACTCACAGAAATTTATAAAAGTACTTTTATAATTTTTTACTAAATACTTATCAAGATAATGATGCTTTGATGATTGACATTTTATACTACATACTTTAATACTTTAAAAATTGTACTAAATTAATTGTTTATTTTGTAAAAAAAAGTATTTTTCTTAAAAAAAATTAGAAAATAATTATTTTTGGTAAAAGTAAAAAAGTGACTTACAATATCTTATTTTATTATTAAATTATGTATTAACCTACCAATTGTTTCCTTCACTTCAGTGAATTTTACTCTCTTTTAAGATTTTAATTTTTGTTTTATGTTTGTCTTTTGCTACAATGGATCGTACTCACAAAGTGATGCAATCGACCAATTCGAAACGAGTCCCGAATACTTGCAGCCATTCATTTTAATATTTACACAGGTGTGTTAATACATTTGCAAAGGGTTTTTTTAGTAATCTACAGTACTTAGAGCAAAAGCACTCGCCCTGCACTTAGTGGAGTTTTTGTTGCTGGAAATAATTATTAATCCTAAAAACTGCATCGCACTAGAATAAAATAATGATATATTTCTTACTTCCCCATTATATAACAATACCACATGCTCTGCAGTAGGAACGTAAAACTCTAAATAAAACAAATTTCCGTGTAAACTCCTAATTTCTATGGCACGGTCATAGCCCACGGAAAACATGGAAATTAGAACCACGAAATTAGTTTTAAGTGAAAAAAAAATATCGTGGAAATAATTCTAAATATTACATGCAGAACCTACGCATTTTATCTTGAGTTGTGACCCCTGCTACACATCCTTGTACATGTTAAGGTAATCGGTAATTATGCATAATTACTGGGAATTATGCATAATCACCAGCGTACGCGGTAAATGTGATAAATTATTCACATTGACCAGTAATTATGCATAATTTCCATGCAACAGAGGTAAATGTTGACAAAAGCTTTGAATAACCAAAATTAAAAAAATTTAAAACCTCCCGACCGAGTCAGATACCCTCATCAACTAAACTAGAACTAGAGCTGATCATTTTCAAAAGGTCATGGTTACCATACCATTAACTTTCAATATGGATGCTCCAATTCGTAAAATCACTAAGTCACAGTTAGTGATTTTTTCAACTAGCTACACCATTGAAAAGAGCGCATTTTTATCTATATTTCTGTATTTGAAAATATTTGTTCAGAAATCTCTAAACCCGATTTGCAAAATGTAAGAAAAATAAATCTGTTCGAATTTCAGTTCGTAAAACCGCTAAGTCTCTAAAATCTCTAAGTCCTCTTAAAAACTAAATAAAATCTCTAAGTTCAGCTACCATCTTATGGAATTTGTATGCAAAACAAATATTATTTGTTTCGCTTTTACGTATAATTATGGGTTACTTTTTTTATTTACGCTTGTTTTTTGTTTTTCTGCATTCAAGTACTAAATAAAAAATTAAAACTATCATAATTTAGGTCTGAAAAAGTGTCGGATATGATATTTTTTTTGCGGTATAAAAATAATAATAAAATAAGTTTTTTTGTCAAGTTTTGCAGGTTTGAACCTATATTCATTTTTTCAGTCATTTGGAGGTGTATGGAATGAATTAATGATATTTATGAATCGTGTTGACTCATAAGAAGGGAAAAGTATACGCATAAACACAGCTAATTTACTAACCGTGTCAAATTATTAAAAAAAAATAGTATTTAATTGTAGAATAAGATTTTTTTCAGTACATACAAATTATAAAAACTTCAATAAAAAAATATTGTAATGGAGAAAAGCCTAAAACATGTTTTTTGCCTAATTGCTATGATACCTGCTTTTTGCTTTAATATTATATTTTTGTTTAGAAAAACTTTTTGTATCGTCGATTTCGGATACACTTACTGACATAAATTATAGTGCTTTAATTCAAGTAGCTGTCTCATGATCAACGCAGTCAAAAGCCTTCGAGAGGTCACAAAAAGCCCCAATAGCATCGTGAGAATCCTCTCAGGCTCCATAAACATTGCTGATGAGTGTGTGACCTACGTCTAAGGTAGACCGCCCTTTCCTAAAACCAAATAATTTATTTGTAGGAAGTTATTAAAAGAAAAGTAAGATGCTAATTGTGCAAGAATAAGTTTTTCAAATATTTTACATAAGTAAAGTAAAAAGTAAAGTAAAAAATGATTTATTCAATACAGGATACAAGATATCGCTTATTGAAAGTCAATTAGACTAATCTAATTAATATTGATAAGGCTGGTAGAACCGCGATTGGTCTATAATTAGTGGGGTTTTCGGTATTTCCAGATTTAAAAATAAGAATGATTTTGCTGTACTTCAATAAATTTGGAAAAATGTCTTTTTCGATACAGGAGTTAAACATTAATGCTATATGAGGCGCTATAAGTGTTATAATAGGTTGAAGTACTTTAATTGATATCCCCCATAAGTCTTCTGTCTTTTTTAAATTGAGTTCCTTAAATATATTAATAACTAGCCGACCCGGCGAACTTCGTACCGCCTAACCTATTAGTATTTGGTGCATGTATTATACTTATAAACCTTCCTCTTAAATCACTCTATCTATTAAAAAAAACCGCATCAAAATCCCTTGCATAGTTTTAAAGATATAAGCATACATAGGGACAGACGCGGGAAGCGACTTTGTTTTATACTATGTATTGATATTGATGATGCATTGCGGTCCAACATGGCGAAACGTGAGTGGAGGCGGGGCGATGTCAACATGTTCCTTAAGAATGGATTCCGCGGCGCTGGCAGATGCGTTAAGGTCTTAAGTGGTTTGAAATGGGATGTTAGCAAAGAATGATCCGAATTCATTCGCAATTTCCGACTTATCTGTTACGACTTTACCATTTAAGTTTAAAGCTTGAATGCTTTCTTTACCGTTAAGTTGATCAGTTTCTTTATTAATAGTTTTACTTTTCTTTTTTGAATTTCTAATTTTATTACTTAAATTAATAGATTTAGCTTTAGTGCAAATTATTTTAAACAATTTAGAATAATTCTTAACATGTTTAAGAAATGAAGGGTCTTGATTAAAGGTTATCCTTTCATATAACTCATTATATGGCATCTGTGCTTTTCCTAATTCCCGGCGTCGCCAAGTACTTACTAAAATTTTAATTTTTATTACTGCTAACTTTTTTCAATTTAAATATAAGATCGAATTCAATCCGTATCGTGGAAAATAACTCTTGATATAGTGTATTGGGATGATCTGCCTCAAAGCTCAGCAAGGCAAGGTGCGTCTGAAGACTATGATAAAATCTTTCCATACGACTTTGGTTCAATGGCCCATAAACTAACGAGTTTTCTTTTTCTTGTTCAACTGTGTACAATAAAACATTTAGACCCTTATGATCTGACCTTAAAGAAGTTAACAATAATTTTTTGAAGTAATTACCGTTTATTGCTATGTTATATAAACAAGTTGCAACGTTCCCGCTATTCTAGTGGGTTCGTTGAACAAAAAAATTTAACTAAAAGACTGAAATAGAGCTAATAGAGTGGTATTTTGGGTCGTAACTGTAAGTAAGTCAACATTGAAATCTCCACAAATTACTACTGTTTTATTTGAACCGCTTACTTTACCCAGTACTTCTTCCATTGCAATTACAAAATTATGGAAATTGGCAGAAATAGGAGGACGATACACACATAGAATTATATAGCGGTCTAGCTCTGCACACGCAACCTCACTGTGCTTTCAACTGAAAGTTTGACAAAATCCTTTCGCTTGAAAGGATTGGAATGATTGGAAGCTGAAAGGAAGGAAAATAGATTGTATGCTGTTTTTTGGTAGGTTAACTCCACCCCGCTACTTTTAGTACTATTCATAGGGACAAAAAGTGTTTGTTCTTTATCACTCTACACGCCCCCATTATAAAAAAGTTGCCAGGATAGATCAAAAATGTTTCATATAAAATCGTTAAAAAATCCAAATATCTGCTCCATAGCGCCCCAAAGGCTAGACTAGTATTATTTTGTAATAACTCCTTATATCCTACACACATAAAAAGCATCGAATTGACACGGCATATACCGTATACCTACCATAACTCTTGTATCGATATGTCGATTGTCGACTTTTGATCAATCCCTATGGAAATTTTCGTACACAAAATAATTTTATCTACTTAACATACAATAATTTAAAATAATACCTTAATTTGAAAATTGATAGTTTTTTGTGTAGGTACAGTGGCGGACACGATCGGCGTAACACTTCCGGTTTTTCTGTATTGCAAAATAGCTCTTGATCTTTGGTAATACAGTCTAGGGCTGGCGGAACCATAGACAAATCTGTTACGGCCTCCTAGTCCGTGACTGTACTTGGAATGTATCAGATTGTTAATTGGACAATATCTTATACAGAAATAAGTTGTGCAAATGTGGTAAGCATAAACTTGTAATTACCTGTGAAATGATTGTTTGTTAGGGTTATTAGGATGTAACACCACAGTCTACTATGGCACACGACACCATTTTATATTAGATAGGGTTTTATTTATAACTAGAGGCTGCCCCGCGGTTTTTCCCGCGCAGATTTCTCATAAACACAAAATTCCCGTTTTTTCCCGTTCCCGTGGGAATTTCGGGAAATCCCTTCTTAGTGCTCACCTACACTCCCTAAGGAACCTACATGCAAAATTTCAGCCCGCTACGCCCTGTAGTTTCGGCTCTGCGTTGTCTGTCAGTCAGTCAGTCAGTCAGTCAGTAACGGAAGAGTTTTATAAATATTGATTAGGCACACTTTTTCTGCATTTATCAAAACAAATAACAAGACGATTATGGCTGGAGCTTATTGGCGCTTATTTAGTTTGGGATAGGTGATGAGAGTAAATGATTTTGTGTCTCTTTCTTACACAATGATTTACCGTAAGGACCGGATCTTGCCTCTCACGCTTTAGCGCTCTCCTTTCGAACTTTTTGATGGTAGCGTTTCCCCTGAGAGCGCTAAAGCGTGAGAGGCAAGATCCGTTCTTTACGGTAAATCAGTGTGTAAGAAAGAGACACAAAATTATTCACTCTATTCCAAACTAAATAAGCGCCAATAAGCTCTAGCCATAATCGTCTCGTTATGTATTTGTTTTGATAAATGCAGAAAAAGTGTGCGGAATTATAAATAAAACTCTTACCGTCTTATTCATAAAAAATTAACATGGCCTTAAACCACACGTTTAGCCTAAAATGGCGTGTTGTCAAAAAAGTTGGATTCATAAATGCTCATTAGCACTAAAACGTCGTTGTAATGCCTCCGTAAGTTAAAGTAGGCCCGACCCTACTTTAACGCACTAACACACTGATTTTTGCCAAGATGGCGCCTGCTGATCAGCTGGTTTTTGTTATTTTCTCGCGAGGTCGCGATGATGTGGCGTGACTCGGGAATGATGTGAAGTGAATTTTGAAAATGCAAGCGCTGGTATATAAAGAAGATAGATAGCTTTGGATGTTAGCGAGCTAGTTGGAAACCAAAACCCTCCGCACTTCCTTGACTTCGAAAATAATATATATATAACGCTCTACAATAAACGGACATCATCTTTTTTTTGTACAGGAAGTCTTGCAATTTGACACAAGGGATTGTGTGTGAGAAATCATTGCAGGGTGTTGGGGATATCGTTAATGTTGTATGTATTGTTTATATACTTTTTACATTTTGAATAAGTACCTGAATAACACTATTTTAGCAACGCTCATGGCTATGGGATCTTTATCTTTGATAACCAGAATACTTACAGATACTTACTCAATTAAGAAGGCCCAATTTAATTATTTGTATTCATCTGAATACTTAAGGTGGTAACTCTCGCTATGGCGCGAAATTCAAATTTTTTCGTGTTTTTTATTTATTCTGGCGAAAGTATACATATTTTTAAAAGTTTAAATGAATTCGCGTATGTAAAAAACCATTTCTCACATTGTAATACAACGTTTTAGAAGACAGACCTACTGATTTTGTGCCTAAGGACATAAAGGCCAAAAATCAAGTTAGGTCCTTAGACACAAAATTAGTAGGTCTGTCTTCGAAAAACGTTGTATTACAATGTGGGAAATGGTTTTTTACATACGCAAATTCATTAAAACTTTATTAAAATTGAATACTTTCGCCAGAATAAATAAAAAACGCGAAAAAATTTGAATTTCGCGCCATACCGTGACTTACCGCCTTAAGCACAATTTATTTATGATGAGAGAGAAAAACACATTGATCACAAAATATTTATTTTCAATTTATAAATATTTTCTTAACTCATATACCTATACCAATTATATTGATTTTTTTCCTTTTTTCAGGTCGCTCCGACGAAAGTTTTGCAGTTTTCTGGGCTTGGATGTGATCTGACACAGTTATAAAACGTATTGTAAAATAAAGTTTTGTTCGCACGGGAAATATTTTTGTTGTTACTTGCCTCTTAGGGATGATTCTCCTTAGATCGGGCCGTGTCCAGTGCCGGGCCAGCGCAGCGCGTAATATCTTTTGCTTTTCCATTTTGCAAACTTGCTAAATGCCCTCAAAATACTAAACGAAGTATAATACCTACTTATGTAAATAAAGTTAAATAATTTTAATAAATAATACCTCGGTACCTAACTACCTATGTTTGTAATGCCTGAACAAAACAAAAAATCATCAGTCACCTCAATCAATCATAACAAGTTTTTTTTTCCTCTAGAATTTGTTGCGCCACTGCTGGGCAAAGGCCCTAAAAATTGTCATTTTTTTTCTTTTGTTAAATGATTGATCGTGGATTGACCGGTGCGACGACCTGAAAATGCAAAAAACTACTATTGGCCTCATGTAGTTATAGCAGGCCTAAATTGCGTTTATGAATTATGTATTTTGAAATCAGTATTTTAGCGTTAGCAAACGTTTTAACTAAATTGAACGTTTAGGCCATTTTAGGGGTTTTTTATGAATAAGACCGTAAGTATCTATATATATAAAACTCAAAGGTGACTGACTGACTGACTGACTGACTGACTGACTGACTGACTGACTGACTGACTGACTGACTGACTGACTGACTGACTGACTGACTGACTGACTGACTGACTGACTGACTGACTGACTGACTGACTGACTGACTGACTGACTGACTGACTGACTGACTGACTGACTGACTGACTGACTGACTGACTGACTGACTGACTGACTGACTGACTGACTGACTGACTGACTGACTGACTGACTGACTGACTGACTGACTGACTGACTGACTGACTGACTGACTGACTGACTGACTGACTGACTGACTGACTGACTGACTGACTGACTGACTGACTGACTGACTGACTGACTGACTGACTGACTGACTGACTGACTGACTGACTGACTGACTGACTGACTGACTGACTGACTGACTGACTGACTGACTGACTGACTGACTGACTGACTGACTGACTGACTGACTGACTGACTGACTGACTGACTGACTGACTGACTGACTGACTGACTGACTGACTGACTGACTGACTGACTGACTGACTGACTGACTGACTGACTGACTGACTGACTGACTGACTGACTGACTGACTGACTGACTGACTGACTGACTGACTGACTGACTGACTGACTGACTGACTGACTGACTGACTGACTGACTGACTGACTGACTGACATAGTGATCTATCAACGCACAGCCCAAACTACTGGACGGATTAAGCTGAAATTTGGCATGCAGGTAGATGTTATGGCGTAGGCATCCGCTAAGAAAGTTTTTCCCAAATTTCCCTCAGGAACGGGAATTACGGGACTTTTTAGTTAGTATAAAAAATCGACATTATTAGTGTATCGACGTGAAACTTGGTGTACAGGTTTCTCAGTAAATGAAAGAGCGTTGAAAGAAAGGAATTTACAAAATTCCCACGAGAACGGGAATTACGGGACTTTTTTAGTGAGAATGAAAAATCGACATCCTTGAGTGTTTCGACGTGAAATTTGATGTACAAGTTCCTCAGTAAATGTAGGAATGTGGAAAGAAAGTATTTAACAAAATTCCCACGGGAACTTAAATAACGGGACTTTTTTGTGAGAATGAAAACTCGACTTCCTTGAGTGTATCGACGTGAAATTTTTGTACAGGTTCCTCAGTAGATGAAAGGGTGTTGAAGAAAGGAATTCACTAAATTCCCATGGGAATAGGGTTACAGGACTAATTATTTAGTATGAAAAATCGATTTCCTTGAGTATGCCAACGTGAAATTTGGTCTACAAGTGTAAGGATGTTGGAAGGAAGAATTATACTAAATTCCCACGGGAACGTAAAACGGGTCTCTTCTCTTTAGTTAGTATTATAACAATGTATATATATTTCTTTATTTCCACGTAAAAATAGGAAAACGGGTTCTTCAGTGGGTGTAATTAGATTCAGAGTTCTAATAAGAAAAAAAAACCAAAATTCACATGGAACGGAACATTCCCAAAAACATAAAGCGCCTAAAAATCTTCAACTTTTTTTTACTCGAGTAGGTACATATTTTAGGTATGTAGGTACGTATATCCAACTACTTTTACCCAACCAGCTAATAGAAATGTTAGAAGTTTCAGAGTCTGAATGGTGGAGTGTAGAAATGAAAACTGAAATAAAGATAGATGGGTAAAAAACATTAGCATGTTCGGACATTATAACTTAAAATTTTGTATGACGATATTTCAGTATTCTAATTTATTTACATATTTAAGACACTATATTTTTATATTTTAGTAAAAACTATTTAAATAAGTAAGAATTTAGTATTAAAAAAAAATTATATATGCCTTAAAACTATTTCCTGTGGTCTGTTCAGATTGACAGTTGATGGCTATACACCCGTTAAAAAAATATAATTAATAACGATATCGTTACTATAAATACTGTTACTTACTTGTTCATATTTCTATATTTCTTCATCAATTTGATAATTACAAGCAATAGGTATTTATTAATAATACTCATCATAAACAATCGGTTATACGTCCTAACGACTTTTCTGTGGACCTTAAAAACGACTATAAACATCCAGAATACTAAAAAAGTTGGACAATTTGAGAATCATGCACTAGCAACACCGATCAGCTGTCCTAAACCATTTCGTTTTCACCGGAGCGCGTCGAAATGTTTCTTGAATGCAGCTGATAATATTTGTTTTTAGAAATTTGTCAAAGATCGATGCAACTTTCCTGTTCTATCGATTAATTGGTAAGTTTCAGTATTATTATTGCAATGACTTAAGTTCGGTGAACCTTTCTGGGAGTAGTATTGCAAATACAGTTTTTTTTCTTTCTACCCTAAAAATTATAACCGTTATCGATGTTTTAAAACTGAATTGTATTTTCTGTGGACATCTTTTCTGTGGACTAGACGTCCACAGAAGAGACATTTGACCACGGAAAAGTCTTTAGTATGAGATTTTAATATTTTTCAGTTATTTTCAGCGTCATTAAGCCACTGGAAACCTTAAGTCTCGTTTAGGTACCTACATTTTAGCAAAGAAGAGAAAAAGAAACGCCGTAGAGTATAAAAACAGATTATTATGAGGAGAGTATTTCTATGGAGGAGAGCAAGAGCTGACTGAGGAAAAGAAGACTGAGACTTAGAAAAAAGACGCAGAAAGCATAAAGGAATACTAAGAAGGAATATATCGGATGAAACTATAAAAAATAAGATTATACTGATTGATATTACAGCAGATGTTAATAAATTTTAATATATTGCAGATGCGATTCATACTTTGGTATAAGTTACCTTTTCAAGGGACCTTTCAGGTTCAGATATTTTACATGCTTTTAGGTTAAAATATCTGAACCTGTTATGTATGATATCGACGCTGGAAAGGCAATCTTGCTGAAGCGCCATTTGACGATTTGTGAGGAGAGCGATTTAAAGTTTCAAATTTTACAAAAAAAATCGTATAAAAGGTACTGTCTGTCAGATTAACCTGAAAATTAGTATGATAGTCTAAAAAACAGTTTAGCATAGTCTTACGTTCAAAAATAATATATGCAACTTATAGAAACAGAGTTAGGTGGCGGTTCAGCAATTATTACCTATACCACGGCAAGGCTAAATTGCTGATAGCGTGAAGTGCAGCATAAACCATTTCTGCACTTTTTGCTTATGTGCCAAAAAGTATATTTTTCAAGTCAGACAAAATGTTTTATGTCTGCAAGCATTCAGAAACACAACAGGGTAAAATTCGGTTATATCCCAAAACCTCTCAAAATTGGACCGTCCAGAAATGATGATCTCCAACTCGCCGAGAGTCATGCCTGGCAAATTTGGCTTATAGGTGGCCGTATTCAAAATAATTGAGACAGCAAATTAAAATATTTATATTTGTATTACAAACTAAACTTGGTCTTCGAATGTTTGTTCAGGGAAGGTTTAAAAGGTGAGAAAATGAGAATATGGAAAAATGGATGAGATATTTTTCAGAATTGTAAGGCGCGATGCGAAGTTCGCCGGAACAGTTTTTTTTAGCAGCCTGTATCGTCCCACTGCTGGGCAAAGGCCTCTTTCCCCTTTCTCCCGATCCTGGGCACTCATCGCTCCACCGCTTCCTAATCCGACCACGTAGCCTCTTGCCATCTTTTGGAAACCACATGGTGGTACGTTTGTCCCAACGGTCTGGTTGCATGCGGGCTAAGTGGCCGGCCCAGTCCCACTTGAGCTCCGCCGCCTTCCGAGCTACGTCTAAAATTTGAGTCCTGGAGCGCAGTTCGGTGTTTCGGAACCTGTCCACTAATCGAACGCCTAGGATGCTGCGCTCTATGTTTCTCTGGCAAACCTCGAGTCTGGACTTTTGGGTGTCCATCAAAGACCAAGTTTGAGCTGCGTAGGTAAGGATGGGGAGGATACACATATGTCCATGAGTTTGTGTTTGAGGCTCAGCGGAAGGTCTCCCTTCATGAGCTCTTTCATTGACCAATAGCTCCTCCAGGCATTGTCGACACGTCTTTCGACTTCTTTTTCCTGTCGAGCCTGGAAGGAGACTATTTGGCCAAGATAGATATATTCCTGGACATATGCAATCCTCGCACCATCCACATCTACTGTATGCTCAATACTATTTGTCATCACTTTAGTCTTTGACTTATTCATCCTCAGTCCAACCTCGAGGCTCGTCTGGCTGAGCTGTTCTGTACTCCATGCTCCAGCATGGACTGTAATTCGGTAGCAGAATTTGAGAACAGGATAATGTCGTCGGCAAAGCGAAGGTTCGTCAGCTTCGATTCGCCGACGACTATGCCTCTGTCCTCCCATTCTGTAGCCAGCTTTTGGAACACTTCCTCCAACGTTGCGGTAAATAATTTGGGAGAAAGAGGATCACCCTGCTTCACGCCCTTTCCTATTCGAAAAGGTAGTCCTGATGACGGTGATTTTATAGCGGCGGTACTATTTCTGTAAATCGCCGGAACAGCTAGTAGGTAATAAAAAAAATACAAACGTGGGCGTATTAAATAATCAAAAATGAACTAAATAAAATTTTAAAAAGACTTTCCACATAATTATAATACATCACCTGTACATAGAATATAAGTTTACATCAAATACTTGGATTTATGGACTACTAGCTTTTGCCCGCAGCTTCGCACGCGCTATTTTTTTTAATCGTTAATTACTGGTTGATTTACGACTCAGGATTTTAGTGACATCATTTCTGATCGCACCCATACCCCCTAAAAATATCTATCTTTATTTCAGTTCCCGTGGCAACTCCATAAATTCATTTCTACACTCCAACATTCAGACACCGAAACTTCTAACATTTCTATTGGCTGGTTGGGTAAAAGTAGTTGGATATACGTACCTACATACCTAATATTTATTATTTATTAAGTAATTTATTCGAAGTAAATATATTTTACAGTACATAGTAGTTTTAATATATGTACTCGAGTAAAAAAAAGTTGAAGATTTTAGGCGCTTTATGTTTTTGGGAATGTTCCGTTACCATGTGAATTTTGGTAATTTTTTTCTCAATAGAACTCTGAATCTAATTACACCCACTGAAGAACCCGTTTTCCTATTTTTACGTGGAAATAAAGAAATATATATACATTGTTTTAATAATAACTAAAGAGTCCCGTTTTACGTTCCCGTGGGAATTTAGTATATTTCTTCCTTCCAACACCTTTACACTTGTAGACCAAATTTCACGGTGGCACACTCAAGGAAATCGATTTTTCATACTAAATAATTAGTCCTGTAACCCTATTCCCATGGGTTAGTTTAGTTAATTCCTTTCTTCAACACCCTTTCATCTACTGAGGAACCTGTACACAAATTTCACGTCGATACACTCAAGGAAGTCGAAATTTCATTCTCACAAAAAAGTCCCGTTATTCCTGTTCCCGTGGGAATTTGGTTAATTACTTTTTTCGACATTGCTACATTTACTGAGGAACCTGTACACCAAGTTTCACGTCGACACACTCAATAATGTCGATTTTTCATACTAACTAAAAAGTCCCGTAATTCCCGTTCCTGAGGGAATTTTAGGTAATCCTTTCTTAGCGGATGCCTACGCTATAACATCTACCTGCATGACAAATTTCAGCTTAATCCGTCCAGTAGTTTGGGCTGTGCGTTGATAGATCACTATGTCAGTCAGTCAGTCAGTCAGTCAGTCACTTTTGAATTTTATATATATAGATGTTCTTTTGACTGCCCAGAATGATAGTTTAAGTTGGGATCCCTAATTATTATTTTTAACATTATATAGCATAATTGACACTCAGGGATTGTGTATCTTTCTTGAAAATAACGTGAAATATTTTTTCAAATCCGTTTAGTCAGTAGTTGCAGAGCCTATTCGATGCAAACAAACAAACAATAAATTCTGGCTTCTTCAAAATATTACTGTAGTATTATAAAGACTTGGTTGTATGGACTTTGTTCGAATAAAAAAACAACAACAAAATGTCCGAAATTTCCTAAACAAACCATCAAAATGTAAACAACAGAACAAATTTTAAGGCACCTTGGGTTACATTATTTGAGTAAGGCTCTCTATTTTTTTTAATATAATAAAACATAGTCACTCGGGGTTTGTGTAGCTTCAATCAAGATAGCTTCAACAATCAAATCTTTCCTCTATATTTATCTTCCTATATATTTTTGAAAAGAAAGGAAACTACATTCAATTTTTTTTTCCAAATCTGAGAATCAAACCGCCTACAAATTACAAAAAAATACATTGGTGAAATCTGACCAACTTTTGAAATAGTTCTGTACAGTAACAATTTTTATATTTATATTATTTTTATGGCATGGTCAATAGGGTAAATCATAAGAATCAAATCTTTTTAACAAAGTTGGTAAATAAAGTAAAAATAATACCAATATATCTGGATTATAAATTCAATAGGTGGAGTTATGCCGAATGGCCACCAGAGGCCATGCATAAAATATGTAGAGTTAAAAAAAATATGTTTTGTTTCTTTCAAAAATAAAGGAATATTTCCTTTCAATAAAATGTGCTGACTCCGGTTTTTAGAGTAAGTATTATGTGGCATTACAAAATTCCAACCTGTAAGAAAAATTTATTATTTTTTCATCACAAATAATAAAACTGCTAAGTTGGGCACAATTATGTAAAGTATCTAGCTGCTGTATATATGATAGTTAATAATCGCAGGATACGCAGGGTACGTTCGAACCATTATTTAGTGCGCGCTTTTATCGAATGAGCTGCGGGCATCCACCCCAAACGACAAGATGCGAGTGACTGATGCGCCCGCGCGCACCTGGGTCAATACATACCCTCTATGTGTGACGCAATACAAGACCCTTAAAAGAGAGCTTATACGCCCTACATCTTAAAATTCTTTGCACGGAAGACATGCTGAAGTAGCTTGAATGTGCCCAAGTAAGTAGGGATAAAGTTTCTTATAAATATAATATTATTGATGTTAAGTGGGGTAAAACTGCATTAAGTACCACTTCAAGAAAATTCTTGCCCTGCCAAAGTTGCTTATATCCATAGTGATTATTAGTTTTGTCGGATAAAATTGCTGATCTGTAAACAATCCAAAAAATACGGTAGAGCAAAACTTGCTTAAGCGCCATATCATGAATAATCTCAGCGAGGCTAGTTTTCTTATGTGCACTTTGCTTTTTTCTCACGGCAAAGCAAATTTTCTTTTCTAATTTAATTTAGATTAACACAAAATGGAATAATTGCTTATCGGTAATTTGGACATTAAAGGGGTAGCTTAAGTGTCAAAAAATATAAAAAGACCTAAAAAAAAGCTCTTATTAACCAAAAAAGCAGTAATTACAGATTGCTTAACGACCATGAAAACGGCTCGTATTGAGATGGGACCCAGATCAGCAGATAGAGAAAAATCAGCCGATTCTAACGGTATATATAACTCATATTCGCATTTTTGGAGATCAGCAATCTTGCCTTTCCACCGTCGATATGTTCAGCCCATCCTTATCCCGTAGGATCATCAGGCGTAGCAGGATTCTCCAGGGGGAGAACCCTGCTACGCCTGATGCTCAAGCCTACCCTACCTATCATATATCTAGATTCATATAAAATAAGAGCCTTAGGATCTCGTGAAATTTGATTATTAAGTAGACCTATCTTGTCAGTCCATAGATATTCCATAAGCTAATAGATGAAACAATGTAATGGCGTTACCGTGCCTACATATAAACAACGTTTTAAATGATACTTGTTTAAAGGTACTGAAACAACGTGACTTAACATTTAATAATTCATTAAGGCATCTTCAAGCTAGTAATCACTAAGGATAGATACCACTTCAACGGCGTCAGGTCAGGTGGTATCAGAACACTATTTTTGCAATTATCTGTAAAACACACACCACCGTCTGCGTCGTCGGTTTCCGCAACCACTACCACTAACGCCGAAAAAACCCTCTACTTTGAAGATCTTCACTTTGATGCCTCTTTAATTTTTCTAAAGCTAAACTAATAACAAATCAATCTTTCTTTGATGATTCTGATGAAAATATTTTTTCAGTAAGTAATTGTACAACGTTAAGTGTCCACAGAAAAATATCTTCTGTAGACCATATATATTTTTGTTGTATTAAGTGGTTCTAAGGATTTAAGGAAGTTATTTTGTGTCAAATTTCATCCTTGATTGTTTTTAGTTACTTAATTAAAAGTAGAGTACGAAATATTAAAACTGTAACTTGATTCTTTCTTTCCTGTGGAGTTTGGTCACTTCTGTGGACCAAAAAAAAAGTAAATGGTTAATTAATCACAGCACATGCGTGAATGATCTCGCTCACTATTTTATTTATGTTACATATGTCATTAGCAATCAATAAAGTCTAATTTTGAAATTATAGCAGCATTTTTATTTTATTTTTTTTCAGAGTCCGCTTTTGTTTTTTACCCAGATATTTTTAGGGGGTATGGGTGAGATTAGAAATGATGTCACCAAAATCCTGAGTCATAATTCAACCAGTAATTAACGATTTTAATGAAAAAGCGCGTGCGAAGCAGCGGGCAAAAGCTAGTCTAATATAAAATGGATGTGGTGTTACTTCCTATAGTAACCCTATCAAACAATCATTCCACAGGTAGGTCATTACAAAATTATGCTTACCACATTTGCACAACTTGTTTCTGTTATTGTCCAAATAACAATCTGATACATTCCAAGTACACAAAAAATTATTTATTCCAAGTAGGTACATAAAATATTCTATAAATTTTCAAATTATGGTATTGTTTTAAAATTATTGTGTGTTAGATAAAATTATTTTGTGTACGACAATTTCCAACTAGTATCCATAGGGATTGATCAAAAATCGACAATCGACATATCGATACAAGAGTTATGGTAGGTATACGGTATATGCCGTGTGAATTCGATGCTTTTTATGTGTGTAGGATTTAAGGAGTTATTACAAAGTAATACTAGTCTAGCCTTTGGGGCGCTATGGAGCAGATATTTGGATTTTTTTTAACGATTTTTTGATCGAACGAAATTTGATCTTTCCTGGCAACTTTTTTATGATGGGGGCGTGTAGAGGGATAAAGTACAGACACTTTTAGTCCCTATGACGTTTTCCTCAAAGTGCCCCGTTTCTAAAAAGAACGCTCGTAAATATTTTGACGACCTATAACGCTAAAACGGGGCACTTTGGGGAAAACGTCATTGAGGAAAAAAATACTTATATTAATCCTCTCTATACGTCCATATTATAATTAAAAGCGTCCATAATAACATATTAATAGTACTAAAAGTAGGGGGGTGGAGTTATCCTAGCAAAAAAGAGTAACAATGTTTTTTGTAGAGATAACCATGAAGAATAAATTTTAGTAACGGATATTTTTTCCTATGAGCAGCTTTCTAAGAATTATTTCCAAGAAACTAGAAAAAGGGTCCTTCCACCCCCTACCCCGATATGCTCCACCCCACTTCCTTTAGAGTTGTTAGTATGTTGTTAATGACGCTTTTAACTACAACTTACCAAAATTTGCTTATACACCCATTATTTCCACTCATTTTGCATGATTCGTTCTTATTAGGGAATTAGAATTAAAAAACTATTATATTTTCAATTAAAATTACATAATAAATTGTTATAATATTTTAAAACGAGTTTTACTCTGGTTTACAATATAAAACTAATATCTAGTCATACATCGTAATTTTTTTTTATCGTAATATTATTATCGATAGTGACTGAAAGCACACTCACACGCGTGCAATTACACACACATAGACATTTCAATTTTCGTCTCGCGATGAACGTGAACTGTGTAAATCTCAGAATAAGGACAAGGTGTAAATCTATTACGTCAGTATAATTAAATCTATGGTTTCCCCACCTCACTGGGGGTAATGGCGGCGGTTTCCAACCTCTCTGGGCTAATGTTTTGGGAACCGAGTTCGGATAGCCAGTCGTTCGGATAACCGACGTTCGGATAATCGACGCTCTACTTAGTACTAAAGTACAGAAGGCTCACTCACTCCCTGGACTAGTTTACATTAAAATGAATCTAGTTGCGTAGGTACACATAAAGCACAATGAAGCAGAATCCTCTGGTCCTATCCTAGTGAAAAAGATTAAAACTCAAAAACGACTGGTTTCAGGAGAGCTAATGAACTAATGAAATGCTAATTTCGATTTCCAAACATAATCATATATTTTTATTAACAATTATAGAGAGACACTTTGCGAAACTAGCGCAACTCCCGAAAAATAATTAATATCTTCTAAACTTTTAAGGCCCTGTTGTGTAGCTTTCAGGTTCAAAATCAAAGAAAAAAACCATTTGTTGCCTAAAGTGGCTACTTTAGTTTCATAATGATTTTTCTTTGATTTTACTAGTAGGTTTACCTTGCGGCCTGCGACAAGTTTTTCAGTTTATAACTATAAATAAGTAGGTAGGTACCTACATACCTAAGTAGATACTACAGAAACTTACACAAAAGCAAAGATCCAAAATTAATCAATATAAAAAATATATATTATGTACTTACTTATACTTGAAATAACGATGTGGTAATAAAATTTTTTTTTTACATTGTTACACAGTTTTTAATAAATTAACCATGTCTTTTATAACGACAATTTTAAATTTTAATTCTAACAATATTAGAGTTATGTATTGTTTAGTATACTTACTTACATGTACAGTGGAAGTCTAGGAGGGTGTAACAGATTTGCGCCCTAGACTGTATTACTAAAGAACAAGAGCTATTTTGCAATACAGAAAAATCGGAAGTGTTACGCCGTCCTAGTCCGCCACTGTACTAAGAATAAATATAGACTACATATGTACTAGCTGCTAGCTGACCCGGCAGACGTCCTGCCTTAAACTGACTGAAACGACTGACAGTTATGCCAAACGCCCGGCGGTAAGTTTACAATAGAACTATTTAGAAGTGAAACATTTAAATATTGCCTTTTTTATCTTCCTCACAATGTTCTAATAATTTCTCACCTTTTAAACTTTAAACCTTCCGGACTACTAAGAACATTTCAAAACCATATAACATTTTATCAAAAAATAAAACCGCCGACAAAAAAACTGAAAAGCATAAAATAATAATCGAATTACTAAGTTCTTAAAGTAATGTAGGGTATCCCAAGTAATTTTAAGAATTATCAAAATTGAACTACTCTGTAAAAAGTTATGCGTGATCATACATTAAAATATATATATATATATATATATATATATATAATTGAAAAAATTGAGTCGAATTGAGTACCTCCTCCTTTTTTTTTCGTCGGTCAAAAATCGGATAAATCGGCCCGGCACTCCTCGAATTTTAGCGAGACTTACGAACCACGATTCATTTATGATATACAGGATGTATGGCAGTTGAGTGGACATAGAGCATCTTCCTTGTTCTGTGGTGGACATACATACGTTAATAGGGGACAGGGGAGACCGTCTGTTGTGCGTTCCCCCCAAAGATATATGGGCTGGGCCCTTTCATATTTCTTTTTTAATGATTTTTTTTTGAAATTTTCCATTTTTTAGACATTAGACCCAAATATCTTTTCTAAAAATAAACCAATTCGCATCCTTTTAATTTTATTGCCATTTAAAATCATACCTTCGTCTTTAAAAACTATAATGAGGTGCACAAGCCAGCTACTGAGAAAACTACGGGCCCTCAAACTAGAAAAAGATGAAAAAAATATTTTTAAACATCGACTTTGTGTTCAATTTAAAAAAAAAGTAAAAATAGTGGAGTTCTCATAATTTGTTAAAAACATCTTCAGTTCATATTCTTTCGAACTGCATACCACAATCCCGATTTATTCAAAAACTGCTGCAGTTATTGGTCAACTTTAAACAGCCCAAGTAGCAACCGATAGATTTAACTGAGTATTGAAGATTTCTTGAAGGCAACATGGCTAATTCCAGCTATTGCCTTGGCCAAAACTATTATGTCCCTCAAGATATCCCTAAGACTTGCTTGGAGGGTCAGTTAAGAAAAAGTGGGCACGGTATTTAGGAGAATACGAAGGAGGAGTTAATACTACTGCTAAATCATACTTTAACCTTACTTAAGCAATTGGGATTTAATAGGGTTTTCCAGATTCCTTATCTAAGGTTTCGCGATATCTTGAAGTTTAAGTTAAGGCAGCAAAATAGATTTAAATGCAAAATTAAAACTGTTTTATAATCTATTTCACTAATGCAATTTTTGCTAAGCGAAGAAAAATTTAAAACGTTTTCAATTTAAGTAATCATAATTAAAGAAAATATGGTGAACATTTTATGCTACAACACAAGAACTTTACTTAGTGTTAAGAATTTGTAAACTATAAGTAAATATGACAATTAGAAATCCGTTTTATTTCGTCGTAAGCAATAAAAATCTTAAACGCATGACCATTTATCGTGTAAAATCGATAGAAAGAGCCATAAAACAAACGGGCCCTCGAAATAGCTTGAAATAACAATAAAATAAAGAATAATTGTATATGGAATAATAATAAAGTTATCATTTATGTCATTAATATTACCTTTTCTCATCACATAATCACTTATTTCTTCAGTAAAAACTATTACACTAGTCACATTTAACTGAAATCCACACTTTTTTCACGATATCACTTCGATTTTGTTTTGTTGTTTTGTTTTCTAAAAGTTCAAAATGGCGTATAATCTTGTTTTACTTGACGAAATCTGAATTTAGAAAAGTAAGGATTCAAAAGGGTAGTTGAGTATCAATTAAATCAAAGATTAATAAATTCGATTTGAAATAATGCTATTTTAGAAATGTTTTACTCAAAAACGATTTCCTCAAATCTCACTTAATACTTAATCGTTTTACTAAATCAAACGTAAGTAACATTTAAATCTCACAGTATTAAGTGATCCTTTAGTTTGATTAAGTAAATCCTCAACGATTTAAGTGATACTTCCGATTGATTTCATGAATACTATTCTGATTTATTTGATCCCTTACTTTGATTTCTTAAATCAAGATTTCTTATCGCCGCCTCCGTGCTTGAATGTTCAACTTCCATTTGTACACTGTTCAGGAGAAGGTTTTTTTACTTATTATCAAACGAGATGTTTAGTTTCAGGAATGATAAATGCAAATTTATAGTTTTTAGTCTAATATATGGAATTGCCAATAAATTTGTTTACGATGCTGTGATTTTACGTATTTTATCATACTTTTAAAATGGAGGTTGAACAAAACTGCGAATAAAAATGTTCGTTCATGGAAATACAACACTCCTGCCATGGAGATAGCACAGTGTTCCTTAAAATTGTTGCGTGCTTGTTTGTCCAACCTCCTAATACCATATACAGGATGATTAAATTACTTCGTAAAAAAACTTGTTTTTAGATGATAAAAGGTATAAGAAATTAAAATCAAGAAATAAAAATAAAAAATTAATTTAGACTCAAGTAATAATAACATAAACATGACAAAATGATAAAATATACCTACTTAATTATTGTTAAAAATTTGGTTGTTGTGTTGAACCATTGTGAAAGACAGACAAAAGGACTATCAAACAGAATTAACATAATAATATACTTAATTCTCAACCGTTTTATTACAAAGTGAATTTATTAACATCCTGTATCAGTACGTTTAAGTTTCTATTCGGAAATGAACATTATTAAAAAGTACTTATTGCTCGAAAGTCGCCAAAGTACGCCTTTTGCTTGTTTTGAAATTGGTACTCGCCATCCTGCTGCAGCTTTTAACGTTACTCGCAGTTAGTTTTCTTAGTTTTGAACACAATAAAACTAATTTATTAGGTTTTTGCAAGCAAACTAAAGGAGCAACCAAGTTCATCACAGAAAAAACAAAATGGCCGGGTAGCGTGACGTACTGTGCTGTGATTGGTCGGCCGGCTGGAGTTTGAACACTCAAGCACGCAACAAATATTTCGATGCGGGACTTTGGGTAATGCTGTAGAGGTTGGCTAAACAAGCACGGAATTTTTGTTACGATGATGTAGGCTTCAAAATTTAAAACGTGAAATTTATTGTATTTTTTCTAGGAAAAGCCTTTTTTTACTTGACCTTCTGGACCTAAATTACATCGTTAACAATCCTGCATCAAAAAGTCATTTTCGACCAAAATGGAGTTTGAACACTTAAGCACGGAGCCGACGTTATCTCACAGTATTAAGTGATCCTTTAGTTTGATTAAGTAAATCCTCAACGATTTAAGTGATACTTCCAATTGATTTCATGAATACTTTTCTGATTTATTTGATCCTTTACTTTGATTTCTTAAATCAAGATTTCTTTGTTTTGCAACAGACTTAGTTTTTCTAATACCAAGTGTAAGTGTTGAAAGTGATAGACGTATGCAATATTATTAGACACATAAATTAGATGTTTATGTACAATTGTGTTTATCAGAATGCATTACAAGGTTGTTCAAACGAATTAATATGATCTATGTTTGTGGCTGGCATGTTGGCGATTCGGGTAGGAAGTGACGTGACTTGGCTATGTCTATATGGCAGAATTTAAAAGGATAATTTCGAATTCAAGCTTTTGTAAGTATTCATCACTTCCGCTTATAGTTCCTTTCGCAAAATGACTTTTTTTTATAGTGTCCCTTTTGTACATGTAAACTTGAGCTAGTGGAGAAATGGTCATTTTTCGAACGGGTCATTTTGCGAAAAGCACATTTTGCGAAAAGGACGTTTTGAGAATTATTTAAAAGCGTTATGGTTTTCAAAGAAAGTTATTATGTTTTTTTTGGTGTTTTAGCAATAAAGTGCATTTAAACAACAGCAGAGCTTGCATATAAAGTCAAGTGTGTGTGGCAAGTATTTCTATCAGACCATTCTGCTCTCACTTGTGGCAAAACAAAAACTGTTGTAATAATTTATTTCACTGCCTTTTGCTGCTTTTTAAGAACCACAAAAGTACATACCATAAGAAAATCAGCAATGGTTTTCAATGCTGTCATATCATCGAGTTATCATATTTTGTTTAGCTAAAAAAGCTGTGTTAGAGCTAGTTCGGAAAATATATATAAGTTTATACTGCATTGGCAACCTAATATTTTTACCTGCATTGGCAACCTAATACTTTTAATTTATTTAAGTGTATCAAATACTTATTCAAAGACTAATCATACAAAATGTATTATGCTAAACGAGTCCGTGACCGTAAATACCTACCTACTTTGCATTGATTAAGAGTGAAAGGCCCTACAATTTAGACCCATAATGCATCGTTCGCAAATATTTCTTCGAAACTGTCTACAAAAAATAAAAGCAAAAGGGACATAACGACAAAGGTTTTTTCGATGTGGTACATTTTGAGAAAGGGTCATTTTGGGAAAATACAATTTTAGAAAGGGACATTATGTAAAAGGAAAATTATGGGAAAGGGACATTTCTGTGTTAAAGGTTATTTTTTTAATTTTTCAACGTCTTTGCTAATTTAATTTTTCTCCATCTTGTACAAACCGTCCCTCTAAATCAATTATTACTTATAAAATAATAATTAATACAAAATTTATTTGTGTTTTGCCTAGCAAAAACTGATTTGAGGACAAACGTCTTAATATGGCTTTTAGTTTGGATAGCAAATCTTTTTTGCATTAGTGCGACTGTATAAGTCGAACAACTATCCCTTAATGATTAAATTCAGTTTACAAATAATGAGAGTTGAGTGAAAAGAGAGTTTTATGGTTTATCTGAAACCTTAATTAATACTGAATAGGTTTAAGATGATTTAACTACGATTTGTATAATCTTTATTTTCTCAAAAAGCGGTATTGGAATACTATATAGCCTTTAAGAAATATGTGACTATATGAAATCGTTTTTTATTTAGTTAAATCACAATACAGGCACTGTTAAGATATATGCGATTTAAACAAAATTCTTCAGTGCTACTTGGGAGGCGGACGTCTTTTTTACCGAAAATCAACTAAGAGAAAAGTGAAAGTGAAATTCTTTCGTAATAAACCTACAGGAAACTAAATCAAACAGAGTAGCTACCTATAGTTTTAGATGATTAAATATTGAATAGTTCATCATCTCAGCCGAAAGACATCCACTGCCGAACACAGGCCGCTCACATACATCGCCACAGCTGCCCTCATCTAGTGAAATCCCACAGTCTTCACCAGGTAGTCAGACGACTTCGTGGTGGGTTTAGTGGGTCTTTCTATTATTATTACTCTAGATGGCAATAACATTTAAAGGGTGCGCATTGGTAAATTTTTAGAAAAGTTATTGGGGTCTAATGTCTTAAAAATGGAAAATTAAAAAAAATCATAAAAAAATGAAAGGGCCCATCCCATATATTTGGGAGGGAACGCATAGCAGACGGTCTCCCCTGTCCCCCATTAACGTATGTCCACTCATCTGCCATACACCCTGTATATGTATAAACTTATTAATTAAATTAATCATATCATTTATGGTAGTAAAGTTTTTCTTTATTGAGAAACTTTAAAACTAGAGATGCAATTTTTGTGATACAATCTACTAATTATAAATGAACTTTACTAGCATAAATGATAATAATATGATTAATTATTTTAAACACATTGGTTAAGACGCTATATGAGTTTTGAAGGTTTTTTAAATCAAGTAATTCTCTTAATCTATAAGAGGTAAAGATCTGGAATTTTAATATAACGTTTTTAAGGATATAACAAAGTTTTTTATAACTGAGAAACACTAGTGGAATCAAAAAACCTCGATACATTATTTCGTCAAAGATAACCATTCCAAAAAACGGGAATAGCTAGTTTTTCGAAATTACTAACTAGTTTTTGTTGAAACTACATAGGAATAATGATAACAAAGTAACATATCAAATTCTGGTAATTCGAATTTGATTTAAAAGTAATAATTAGAAATATATTTTATATTTATTACTTTTTCCAATAAAATGTAGTATAACCGATGTGGGCGACTGACATATGACTGTCCTTTTCCCTCAGTATGTTTGAGAGAATAGAAAACCTTTGTTTCTCGGTCGTTTGATTTATTTCTCGTATATGGTCTTAAAGAGGATGCGGTAATTTATAAAGTTCTGCTACAGAATGTTAGGCCCTTCTCTCATTACGAGACGCAGGCACAGGAGATTCGAGTCTCGGACACTAGTTGCTGCAGAGTATCTTACAAACACTTCTATGGGTGAACACCCGCACACTTTGATACCGGTATCAGAGGTCGATATTGTGACGTCCTTTGAGCATGACGTAGGTTTTTTTGTCAATTAAGATTTCATATCTCGTATTTAGTACCATACAAGTAACCAGAGAAGTAGAGCGTAGTACTTACTAGCTGCATGAGTAGACCTCACAACATTACACTTGTCAGCTATTTTCAGTATTACATAGCGTTTTGTGTGCTTCAAGCTGTAATCCTCATGTTTTAAATCTTCACTAAAATACATTTTGAGAATGCAAGTAGTTAGTCATGAATTGATCCAAATTGGTCCACAAAGTAAATAATTAGTCCACTTATACTTTAGAAGTTATGGCCAAATGTTTGTGAGAATTATGGCTTAACGTTCAATTCAAGCTGTAATCCTCATTTCTTTCGTCCAAGAAAACGATAGGGTCTATCGACTTTGTTCAGGTCTAAATAACTAGTCCTCAATTTGATCCACACGACATGCCAAATCTTAGAATTGGTCCTCAAGAGTTTCCGGAGTTATAAGGGCATCTTAGTGAGGATTATGGCTTGAACATTTGGCACCTTCAATTATCTCGGGAACGCCTATAGCTATTGGTTTGAAATTTTGCCAAAATTAATCCTCAATTGGTCCACCAGAATTATAATCACTTCGAACTAGGTTTTCTTTGAAGAAGTACGTTAAAATCATCAGTTTTACTTTTCCATACATTGCGATCCATGTACAGTTGTGCACAGAATAATTGATTAACATTGCTATTAACCGGATACCTAATCAAAGAATTGATTAGGTAACCAGTTAATTAATACCTTCGAAGAGTGAAAGCGGTTTTTGTTATGTATGTTATGTAATTATGTTTAAGACAGCAGCGATTGTATTTTCAACGGGTTTGTGATCCCTGGTGGCATTGCAGGTACAAATAAATAATGTCTGAGGAAACGGAGGTCATAACACTTTTGTCAAACGTTTTCGTGCGCCCTGGGCTGTAATATATTTCTATTGCAATACAGAATAAAAACGGGAAGTGTAATTATTTAAAAGTGAGTAATTATTTAGACCTGAACCAAGTCGATAGGCCCTACCGTTTTTTTGGACGAGAGGATGAGGATTACAGCTTGAACGTCAAGCCATAATCCTCACAAACATTTGGCTATAACTTCTAAAGTATAAGTGGACTAATTATTTTACTATGTGGACTAATTTGGATCAATTCATGACTAATTATTTGCATTCTCAAAATTTGTTTTAGCGAAGATTTAAAACAGTAGGATAACAGCTTGAAGCACACCTAGTTTTCGACTCTACTCGTTTTGGGTCTTGTAATAAGAGAAGTGCCTTATTTTCGACATTTAGTTCGGTATAGGTAAGTTTTAAATTTTCCAAAGAAAGAAACACAATTATTTTAGTTTAAATTAATCTACTATAGTAATTTGTTTGATTCAATATACGTATTATGTAAGTATAATCTCTAGCTTTGTTACTTTTAAGCATTATCGTCAACACAGACTAAACTACTAGTAAGTACTACTGTATCAAGTCTATCAATAGGTATTAAAAATCTAAAATTTTACATAAATTTAATTGAGGATAGGAATCTGCTTGTCTTGACTGCATTTCCTACTGCCTCTGAAATTTGATTTTCTTTCTTATGTACCTACGGTAATTTGCAAATTTTCTTACCTACATAGAGTTGAGGTGGTAACTCTCGGTATGGCGCGAAATTCAACCACCATAGCGAGTATCGGACCCACTGATTTTGTGTCTAGGACATTACTTTATGTTCTTAGACACAAAATCAGTAGGTCTGTCTTCCAAAAACGTTTTATAACAACGTGGGAGATGGTTTTTTACATACGCAAATTTATTAAAACTTTATTTAAAATTAATACTTTCGCCAGAATAAATAAAAAACTAACTAAAGTATCTAAAATATCTTCACTAAATTTTGTAGTAGCTCGAAAAACAGGTGGTCGCTGAGAACTTACAAGCTCAAGACCGGTCGGTGTGAGGGAGGCCTATATATATCTGTTTAATATTGTTTGTTTTTTTTGTTGACCGCCCAGAACAGTAAAAATACTGTCGACAGTATGATAAGATTGTTAAGATATTGATTGTTCATAAAAATATTATAACTAATGAAAATAAGAAATTAAAATATTTAGTTGTTTCGCGCATCTGCCGCCTCTTTAGCCTTCATAAAATAGGTAATCATGTCTATTGGCAACGGAAAAACAATAGTCGAGTTTTTTTCTGCAGATATCGTATTCAGCGTCTGTAACAAAAAATAGGTTTTGTTTTTTTGCGCTAACACCTATTTGCTGTTACACAATTTTTGTCAATTACTTACACCTAACAGGGATATCACTATACGAAATAGTTACTGTTAAGTATAAGAAAACATTCTGTTGTAAGTTGGAATATATAACTAATTTACCTAATTAAAAATAGTAAGACCTAGTTACCCTACATATTAAAAAATAAACTTTCTGAGAATTAACCTGAAGGTAGCGCAGCTGAAGCGCGGCGGGGCTGTCGCCGATGACCTCGGACGCTTCCCTCAGCGCCCTAGAAGCCTTTTGCTCGCCTTCTGCCGCGATCACCTTCGCCCGCGCCTCCCGGGCCGCCTCCGCTTCCGCCGCCATAGCTCTCTGCAGCTGCACGGGCAACCGCACGTCTTTTCTGTACAAATAAAATTTTAACGGCCTATTACACGAATACACGTCTAGAAATGTATTATTGAAACAACAGCAATGTGTATGCTGCTTACATCTCGACGCGCTCCACCTTGATCCCCCAGGCTTCTGTGGCCTCGTCGAGCGAGAGCTGCATGTTGCCCGATAGAGTTTCGCGCTCACTCAGTATCTCGTGCAGCGGCCTCGTGCCCATCGTGTTCCTATGAGTAGGGATTTTTTATAAGTTATTAAACCTCTACAGCACATTTGTACTGTTACAAACCTCAAGGGTATTATTATTTGGGAAGCTCCGTAGTAAAGTATGAGTTGGGTCAAATGGTTTAAAAAGTATTTTTAATTGATAATTATTCTCAGATTCTCAGCTACCACACGGATAAGTTCATGATAGGTTCTCATCCTTGTTCCATAGAAGAAAGAGATCTGTTTAAATTGTCATCCTCTCGGAATCTTCGCCGCGCCTCAACAGAATCGTACCGTAAAAATACCTTCTTAACCCTTAATCAAAATAAATGAAGATGAAATACTTGAGGTACCTGAGGGCCAAGTTTCTTAACTAAAAACGAGTGACTAGTAATTGTCTTGTTAGCGATTTCGTTAACCATTGCCGCTTTAACAAAGGTAATTTCTGTTACACGCGCAAAGAAAACAGCAATGGTTAACTAAATCGCTAACAAGACAATTACGAGTCACTCGTTTTTAGTTAAGAAACTTGGCCCCCTGGTACTTAATTCATAAGAAAATATTTTTACTTTATTTTTTGAAGTACGAACGGCGTCCGTAGTTTTCGCAGCTCTCCCTCACTTACCTGAGCGTCGTCTGGGCGAGGAGGCGCGTGGAATGATGCGCGTTCTCCACATTGGCGATAGATGTGGTGGCGTTCTGTACTCGGTAATACACCACTGCGTCTACTGACACTGTCACAGAGTCTTTTGTTAGCACCTGGAAGTTAGATGTGCGTAAGTACTAACTTAGACCTAGGTGCTTAAATTGTTGATTCCTTGATTCGCTTTATAAATTTCAACATTCATTCATATACATATAACTAGAGGCTGCCCCGCGGTTTCAATAGCGCAGATTTCTCATTAACACAAAAATCCAGTTTTTTTTCCGTTCCCAAGGGAATTTCGGGAAATCCTATCTTAGTGCTCACCTAAACTCCCTAAGGAACCTACATGTAATATTTCAGCCCGCTACGCCCAGTAGTTTCGGCTCTGCGTTGTCTGTCAGTCAGTCAGTCAGTCGTAACGGAAGAGTTTTATATAACTTGACTCGAGGCGGCCCCGCGGTTCCACTCGCGCAGATTTCTCATAAACACAAAAATCCAGTTTTTTCCCGTTCCCATAGGAATTTCGGGAAATTCTTTCTTAGTGCTCACCTACACTCCATAAGGAACCTACATGCAAAATTTTAGCCCGCTACGCCCAGTAGTTTCGGCTCTGCGCTGTCTGTCAGTCAGTCAGTAACGGAAGAGTTTTATATAACTTGATAAAATACATTCAGTATATCGATTTGCCTCTGAGAACTCGCTTCGTTCGCTCGTTTAATCAGAGTCTAAAATCTGCACTTTTAAAAACCTACTCATTACATTAAAAACTTTAAATCATAGAAGAAAAGAAAAGGTTCTGTGGTTTCTTAGTGTGTTCCCACCCAACCCAGCGAATAGCTCATTCTAACACCACTCCAATAAAATTATTTTACTGTAAACAGATTAATAGCATTTTTTCGTGGTGCTTTATACGCTTTTTGATGAATGTTTTTTCGGTTGATGTAAATGCACCGATACGAATGGGCCTGCTTCGTTTTAAATGGGTGGCTAAGTTCTTCTATGGTTTAATTCATTAGAAACAGTAGGAAAGTAAAACATACTTCTTGTGGCGGGACATCATAGGTGCGTGTTCGGAGATCAACCCGCGCGTAGTTATCGATGCAGGGAAGAATAAAGAAAATTCCTAAAAACAATAATTAAAAGTTTTAGGAATTACACCAGAGTTAAGGATTTAGATCGTAGGCCTAGGCCGTCAAATTCGTTGGGGACAGCCAACAATGCTACGAAGATTTAATTTAAAATTAAATAAGCGTATTATTCGTGTGCTAAACAAGTCAGTGGGTGGTGGGCAGGGCACTTTGTATACAGAGTACAGCCTATGTGCCGTGCGTCTCGATGAATTGAGTTCGTACATATTAAACCCCTATTTAGGGATTTAAAGTCCCACCGTTGGACACACAGACAGACGTCTATGTAAATGTATTCAGAATTATACATAGACAAATGAAATCGAATCAAAATCCGTCGCATAGTTTTAAAGATATAAGCATAAATATAGGTATGTATAGGACAGACGCGGGAAGCGACTTTGTTTTATACTTACTATGTATTGTTAATGCCAACTGAAGAACTTGAATAAAATTTCAATAAAATGTTTTCTAATGCCCTCCTAGAATGATTCTAGAGTAGAGTCCCTCGCTAGGCTCGGGATTCTAATCTAGAATCACTCCTTCGCTCTGTTTGGAAAAAAGCACCCTCGCCATAAAAATATTACTTTGCTCCCTAGTGACACAATCTACTATTGTAACGTTAAATCTGTGGAGCCGACTCCAAATTACCTGGTCTAACAAAATAACTTTAATAACGTAGTAATTATATTATTATTTAAATGTATGTAATTATATTATTATTTAAATTTATTGCAATCAACATAATTACAATTATCAAAAGAATACATTAAATGTCAAAAATAAAATAGGTACCTACATAAAAAAAAATAAAATGTTAAAAATATATATTTAAAATAATGTCAAATTAATAATAAAAATAAGAAAATAATCTTATTTAAATGTATGTTTTATATTATTAATAGCACATTTTTTTATTTAAATGCGTGCTGAAATTTGTTTCAAAAAATGTTATAGGAACAAACTTAAGGTGGTAACTCTCGGTATGACATTGTACTACAACGTTTTTGGAAGATAATTATAAAACGTGGAAAATTTTGAATTTCGCGCCATACCGTGAGTTACCGCCTTAATTGTTAGTTTTAGGACTTTTATAATTCTAATAAAAGAAGAATACTATCAAAAGAAGTGTTCGCCCCTAAATGTTTCCTCTAAAAATAGTTAAAAAAAACCTTTCTTAAAAAAAATACGAACCAGGTCCTCGCGCTCCGCCGCTTAGTAGTCTTCCTAATCGAAAAATAACAGCTCTCTCATATTCTTGAACAACCTAAAATATAAAATATTTTAGTACACTGTCGTTAAGAATGGCTTTTTTTTACTTCTCAACAATTGCTTTAATTTATTTATATTTAAAGTACTAGTAGTCGTCCTCGAGCTTTAAAAGAACCTTGATAGCTAGCCTCCCGGTGCCCATTTTTTCTCACTGTTTCTTTTGGTTATTTTATATGTCACGTAGGTATTAGTAGGAAGTAGGACAATTGCGTACGCGTAAGATTTAGTATGATTGTTCATTCAAACAAATTTAAATGTTAACTTTCGTGTTCGTCTATGTGTGTGTTTCGGGCACCCTAGATACAGGTTCTTCCTAGTTAGGGGCTCTGAGTGTGATGTGTTATTTCTACCCAAAAGTTGGAGAAAGATAAAAGAAATAAATATATACTACAAGAAATAACTAATTTTGATATGCTTTATTTTTTCTCGCCCAGCCAGTATGGTACAATGTAAATTCGCACAGAAAAAAAAAATTGTTGTAGGAAGTAGGTACATAAACTAAAGAGGAAAATGGAACATCTACGAGTATATGTATACTGAAAGCGCAGATTTAGTGCCTGCGTTGGGATAAAACTTTGATCCTCGTGGGAAAAGCCCGGAAAACGGCACACAATTTTCGCTCGTTGCCTAAGCGAGCAAGCACAGCGTTACTAAGTTCAGTCAAGGTTTCTTCAACTTGGCAATTTTTAAGATGAATAAATCTGATATGGTTAGGTATAATGACTCATAATAAAATACATAATACAATATGTAAAAATTTAAAATGCACTAGCATTTGGACACACTATACAACTATTAACGAACAAAATTTAAATCTCACCTTAAAGCAAACGAAAAGTGATATCGGCATTGTGATGACCACCAGCACCCATGACAGAACCACAAGGATCTTACCGCATAGTTTTGATTCCCCTGGACTTTCCTCTGGAGCTAAAACGATAATTTTAGGTAAAATCGAAGTTAAATGTTGAGTAACAGATTTGAATTAAAAACGACTCGTACAAGTCTGTAGCATGGGATAAAGATTTTGGCGACTTGACATCTCTATCATTGCTCTATCATGTATGTAGTATTATCGAATGTTTGATGTAGTTATGGCGAGGGTGAGTGACAGGGTTGCGTGTTCGGCGGCGGGTGGACATCCACTGGCCGTCAGGAGGCGGTGGCGGCTCGGGCGCTTCATTAAACATTCACGTGTGAAACAAAATACGTGTTACTTTGTTAGCGAAATAAAATTGTTATAAGCTCAACACAAAGGAAAAAAAGATAATAAATATCAGTAGGGTTATTAAAGAAAAGTTTTGGTTAGTATAATTTGGTAGATACCTTCAGCTACGACCATGGTGGTATCGGAGTATGTAGACGCCAGCGTGGCAGCGGCGGCGGCGTGTCCGGACGTGTGGCGGCGGCGAGGGCGGGGGAGGCACTGGAAGCTGGAGCAGCCGTGCGAGCCTTTTGGGGCAGGTCCTGGCGTTGACTTTTAGCGATATACACAACACTAACATTAATCCTGTATTTTAATCATTTTAGTAGTACCTAATAATGTTTAGTTTGGTTTCAAACTAGTTTTATACTTAAAGTAATTCGATTCTGAACAAAAAAATATTTGCGTGTGAGAACGTATTGTTTCCATGACTAAGTTTCAAATATTCACATAAGAAAATACAAACACGCTGATTACTAAAATAAAATTATATGCTATTCATAAATAAGTAGGTAGTATTCAGCTACGACCATGGTGGTATATCGGAGTATGCAGATACCACACCAGGGCGGCGTGGCAGCATTTTTGGACATGCGTTTCTAATATCTACCTATAAGTACATAACAAAATTACTTGGGATACCCTACATTACTTTAAGAACTTAGTAATTCGATTATTATTTTATGCTTTTCAGTTCTTTCAGGGTTTTATTATTTTCTTCACCCACAAGGTGGTCAGCGGTCACACCGCATAAGGTGATCAGACGACATGGTTGACAGGGACGACAAGACCGGTCGGTATGGCGATTTGTGGAGGAGGCCTATATCCAGCAGTGGACGTCTTTCGGCTGAAATGTTTATTATTTTATTTAATTTCAAAAAATATTTAAGTAAGTAAGTATCCAAAATTATAAAGTAAATACAGAACACGGCAATGCAACTTTTGAGTGCATAAAAGTATCACTGACCAAAAAGTCACCCCTATTTTCCTACCCTTACGGTGGGAATTTTATTTCCAAATTTTTATGGGACCCACTTTAAGGTATGCCCTGTCGATTAAAAAAAAATTTTTAAAATTGGACTACTCTGTAAAAATTTATGCGTGATCATACATTAAAATATATATATGTCACCGGAAAATAATAAGATTCGCAAGTTTATAAATTTCCTAGTCTATTATTTTCCGGTGACATATATATACTTATATACTTGTCGAATTGAGTAACACACCAACAAAGAAATAAAACTTGCCCAAGCTGCAGCATGGACGCTTCGGTATTGCTTCGCACGAGCAAGTTCCGTTTTAAATGGGTAGGTAGAGTTTTATGGTATGTCTCTGATTTGTAATCAAAAACTACCATTTTACCTAATATTGTTATACCTACTTGCAAATACAAATACCTAAGTGATATAACAATCTAAGGCAAATTTAAAGCTGTAGGTTCAAGATTTCAACCCTGTTATTCATAAAAAGATAAATCGCACGTTAGTTACCTATTAGATGTATTTTCAATATAGACTGGATACTTGGTAATTAACATAGAAGTAACCAGAGAAGTGGACCTCCAGTAAAGCTATTTTAAACCTCTGGTATCTTTATGAATATACGATAAAAATACAACTGAAAGTTAAATAAAGCTAAAACATAGAGGAGGTAGAGGTACATATCGACGCTGGAAAGGAAGAAGTACCTAAGCGACATTATGCCTAATGTTCAGGAGAGCAATTTGAAAATCTTGTTTTTGAAAAAAAAATCATAACTATTTTCCTAATTACTCTACAACTGTGAAACCTACATTGCAGACAAACTGATTTTTTCCGCTTTTTTTAATATTAATAGTGTTAATAAAAACGTATTATTTTAGGAGATAGTGTCGCTTAGGTATTTTTAATATAAAAATAGTACCCGGAAAAAATACCCAAGCGCCCAGGCAAAATATTTATCGTCCTAGATAAAACAACACATAGTGATTTCAATACATATCTTAGGCACGGAAAAAATACTGAAATTAACATTTTATTATCACCGCATATTAGTAAAGATGGCTAAATGCTTCAGTTTACTAAAATATTCCTTAGAAAAACTTACTTTTGTAAAAATCGAGTAGTTTTTAAACCCATTAAAAATAATTTAAAATCAAAAGTAAATAACGTTTTTCCAACATATGAATAAAGTTAAAACGATAATTTTGAGGGATATTTCTTATAAAATACAGTGAACTAAATTGCACAAAGAAATCCATAACTCCAAGTGTAAAACTACTAGAAAAACTTTAAAATAGCAATATGTGGAGCTGCTATACGTTAAAAGGTATATAACACAATAACACACAATTAAAAATTATAATGGGTACTTGTCTGGAGAATCGAGAGTGCTGAGTGTGAGTTTTTTCCTCCGTTTTGGGCATGTTCACATAAACTTTTTTTTTGTAAGGAACGTTAATTCCATTAATTAGAATCATTTACTTCATATCTTGACAATTTTTACTTTTTACTTTACTTCGTCCAGTGTTCTGCGCACACACGTTGTGCGAAGTTTGTATACGTTTGCGGGTAGCTCAACAATCGACGTTGGAACTCTCACTCGAGACTGACGCTATCAGAGGAAGAACATAAAGTATTCATTACCTAACTACGTAGTATTTAGAATTACTACTGGTTTGAGACCTCAGATTACCTACAGTCATACTACTCTCTCTCTGCTCTGCATTAGTATCTTATCTCTTTCTGCGCCCAATAATATACTACAAGACCTACGATAAAAATGTTATTCATGGTATTAGATACTCAGCATCTTATCACGAAATATGATACTACACGAAATTAAATCTATTTCCTCACAAATTTCGAACTGTCTCCATAATTTTTTTTTTCATGTTAGGAAGAAACGTTTGTATCCAAACTATCGTGATAATAACATCTCAGATACTCAATGCTCATGTTCTTTGAGAGCTACTAAGGCTATACTTTACGCGAGGACGTAAAGAACTTTTCTTCAGATTTAGTTAAGTCGCAAAAGGGTCGCGCTGGAGGTCACATGGTCTGAAAGGCAGATACCCATAGGTTTGAACGATACGAAAGGTATTTGAATGGCATTAATAGGCACAATCCTATCAGAAGATCTGGTCGCAGATCTTTGTTTTTTAGAGGAAGCCACTGGCGGTCAATTCTTTTTTCAATTAAAATGCTTTTATTTATCCCTAAAACCCTTGACGTACGTACTAATATATTAATAAGACTTTTTAGGTGGCCACACGTTGAAGGAACGGGTACTTAAATATAATATCTCCTGCCACAGAATACCTACTCCTGCTGCTCCTGCAATAATATATTGTCGTACATCATCTGCATCATTTTAATTTAGCTAAATAAACTTAGTAAAAACTTAACAAACAAGTTTGGGAAAGGTAAAAGCTGTCACTACTAGTCAACCCAACATACACCATATTTATATATTATAATACGAATAAAATGTTCGGTACTTAGTTAACTTTCATAGCGTTGTCATCAGAGAAGATGGTCGCTTGATTCCCTGGGTAAAGATATCTGCCCAATTTAGCGAGGCGTTTATTCTTTCCTATAGCCCATTGATAAACTTATTTATTGCCTTGTGTTGACGGCAAAAAATTCTACCACCCCATTTCCTATCGTGGGTGTCGTACAAGGTGACTAATTTTCGAAGCACGGGCAGCAGCATCCTTCGTTGATCAAAACAAAAATTAATTTTAAACAACTATGCTATATAAAACCCGCCTGCCAAGCGTGGCGATTATGGTAAACCCCCCATTTTTTGTTCCGCTCGAAGGAGCGAGGGGGGTATGTGGAGTTTGCACCCACTTAAACACTCCGGTGGCCGTGTGCTGACACGGCCACGCGTTTTTTGGAAAGGACCTTGGGAACCACTGATTATCAGCGTCCGATGTCCTTCCCATGTACTTGAGCTTCGTGTTCGGGGATGCTTGTTATTCCCTACTCTTCTCGCCTCTGAAGATGCGGCGGCTCAGTGCCACACGCTGTGCTGCCGCCCTTCACGGGCCCGTTTGATAAGTGTGTCGGTCGGCGAACCCCTCTCCTCACAAGGTTTGTCCTTGTGGTGATCGCTGGGCGAGGCCTGTGTCCAGGCTGCTATGATGATGATTGATACTAGAGTTAGTAACTGCAAATGTTGCTGAATCACTAATATAATCCTTACGATTTTGCGAACCGTTAGATGAAGAGTAAGACCTGTTGAAGGTTTCGGAGGTGCAATGGATGAGGGTCGCACGGGTTAACTAATCAGTAGGTCGATCATTAGATGAGGCATATGTCCAATAGTGGATGCATTTCGGCCGATAAGGTGATGATATCAACGTCTCCACTTTCTTTGGGTAAATAGCCCGATTTTTAAATTTATTTCATTCTTTATATTTTTGAAATAAAATATTCATAGAACTACATTAAAATCATGACACTCTTATCCATTTGCCATATATGTTGAGAATCAGAAAAAGTTTACATCTATGGTTTTGGCTTAAAACTCAGTGGAAACGGATTTAATCCTATTGAACGACATAGAATAAAAATTCGGGTTGAAACCAATCATTAGACACGCATGTTGATTGATTTGCATTACTCTTATTTGAATTGTACAAAAAAAGATAGCAGTTAGTAACTGTATTATTTTCCTAACCAAATCAAATTAATTGGTCATCATCATCATCATTTCAGCCGTAAGACGTCCACTGCTGGACATAGGCCTCCCTCAAGGCTCTCCATCTGTACCGATCGCAGGTGGCCTGCATCCAGCGTGGACCCGCAGCCTTGCGCAGATCATCCGTCCATCTGGTCGGTGGACGTCCTACGCTGCGCTTGCCGATCCGTGGTCTCCACTCGAGAACTTTTCGGCCCCAGCGGCCATCTGTTCTGCGGGCTATATGACCTGCCCATTGCCACTTCAACGAGCTTATCCGCTTGGCTATGTCGGTGACCCTGGTTTCTCTGCGTATGTCCTCATTTCTGATTCGATCCCGCAGAGAAATCCCGAGCATAGCCCGCTCCATGGCTCGTTGAGCTACTCGGAGCCTGTTCATAAGCCCTATAGTGAAGCACCACGTTTCAGAACCGTATGTCATCACTGGCAGCACACATTGGTTAAATACCTTCGTCTTCAGGCACTGAGGAATATTGGACGAGAAGACGTTGCGTAGTTTCCCGAACGCCGCCCATCCGAGCTGGATTCGGCGATTGACCTCCTTCTCGAAGTTGGACCTACCTAACTGGATGGTTTGTCCTAGGTATACGTACTCGTCGACAACTTCGAGAACCGAGTTCCCAACCATAACTGGGGTAGGCAGAACATGGACATTAGACATGACCTTCGTCTTGTCCATGTTCATTTTAAGGCCCACCTGTTGGGAGACTCGGTTGAGGCCTTCGAGCATCGTGCTGAGTTCCTCCATCGACCTTGCCATGACTACGATGTCGTCGGCAAACCGAAGGTGAGTGATGTATTCGCCGTTAATATTGATGCCCTGCCCTTTCCATTCTAGAAGTTTGAAGGCGTCTTCTAAAGTGGCGGTGAACAGTTTCGGAGATATAACATCTCCCTGTCTCACGCCTCTGTTCAAGGGAATAGCCTTCGAATTCTGTTCCTGTACTCGGACAGACATGGTGGCGTTGCTATACAAACACTTCAGCACTTCGATGTACAGATAGTCAATCCGGCATCGTTGGAGGGACTCTAGCACCGCCCATGTTTCGACCGAATCAAAGGCCTTCTCATAGTCCACAAACGCTAGACATAGCGGCAAGTTATACTCTTCGGTCTTCTGTATAACTTGCCGCAGCGTATGTATGTGGTCTATGGTACTAAAGCCTTTTCGGAAGCCGGCTTGTTCGGGAGGCTGGAAGTCATCAAACCTTCGTTCGAGACGGTTGGCGATGATCCTGGAAAACAGCTTATAAACATGGCTCAAAAGCGAGATGGGCCTATAATTCTTCAAAAGGGTTTTATCGCCCTTCTTAAAGAAAAGCACCACCTCACTTCTGTTCCATGCTTCAGGCGAGGTCCCTTCGAGTAGGACAGAATTAAAGAGCCTCTGAAGGACTTTGAGTACCGGTGTTCCACCCGCTTTCAGAAGCTCTGACGTGATTCCATCCTCACCCGGTGCCTTGTTGTTTTTAAGCAGTTTCAGGGCCATCCTTATCTCGTACAGGCTGATGTCCGGGATATCTTCGGTATAGTGTCGGGTTAGTTTGGCTCTAGGGTCGTTAGCCGCACTAGTAACAGGCTTAGTGACCGAATCGTATAGCTGTCCGTAGAACTTCTCGATTTCCCTCAAAATTTCCGCTTTCGTCGACGCTATACTGCCGTCATCCCTCTTCAGCTTGGTCATTTGGCTTTGCCCAACAGACATATCTCTTGCGAACACTTTGGAGCCTTTATTTCGCTCTATCGTATCCTTAATACGCGCAGTATTAAAGACACGGATATCGTGTCGCAAGGCCTTCGAGATCTGCCTATTGAGCCGCCTATATGACGCAGCATCATCGGGAGACTGCAGTCTAAGCAAGCGTCGTTCAGCCATAAGTTTGAGGGTGTCTTCAGAGAGTTTCTGAGTTCTAGCGGTACGGCGAGTCCTAAAGAATTTAGATCCGACCGTATGGACAGTTTTTACGAACCTGTTATTGATCTCGTCCACTGATGCGTCGTCTAGACAATCAAAGCGATTAGAGAGCTCGAGTTGAAAGCTCTCGGGGTTTTCGATCTGAGCGAGGGTAGGACGGAGCGTAGACTTCATCAGGCGGTACCGTTCAAGTTTAACGTTCACATTCAATGTGCCTCTTACTATTCGGTGATCACTGCCGGTTTTCACCCTATGAATCACGGAGACATCATTGAATATCCGTTTCTTGTCGGTCAAGATGAAGTCTATCTCGTTCCTAGAACCACCAGGGCTCATCCAGGTCCATTTCCTATGAGGTGGCTTCTGGAAGAAAGAATTCATCATGAAGAGTCCTTCTTTCTCCATGAAATCGGCCAGCCTCTGACCTCTAGGGTTCCGTTGCCCATAACCGAAGTTCCCCACTCTCAACTCATGCTCGCTTCTCTTGCCTAGTTTCGTATTGAAGTCCCCCATAACAACATTGAAGTGAGTTTTATGCGTATGTATGGCCCGACTAATGTCCTCATACATAGACTCTACTTCGTCATCTGAGTGTGTCGAGGTCGGTGCATAGACCTGAACGACCTTCAGCAAATATCTTTTAGATATTCTGAGCGTTAGGTATGCGACCCTGCTCGACACACTGTCGATGGTAATAATGTTGCTAACGAGGGACTTGTGGACGAGAAACCCGACACCACCTTGGGACAGTTGGTCGCCCTCCCGGTGGAAGAGCAGGTTACCCGATTTCAGGGTTATCGTGTCCTGTCCCTGTCTACGGACTTCTGATAGCCCTAGAATATCCCACCGTAACCTGCTCATTTCCTCTTCCAGCGCAACAATCATATCGTCAGTCCTCAAAGTGCGGACGTTGTGTGTTGCCAGGGCCAGTTGTCGTTTAAAGGGGTGGTAGCCGACCGTCCGGGGATTCTTAGCACCCCTTGCCCCGCCGTTACCGTAACCGCTACCGTGGTCAGGAATAGCGGGGCTGCCGGGGACTAGGGGCCTGGGCACATGCTGACTATTCATGAGGGGGGGGGTTGCCATACTCGCCACGCTTGGCAGGCGGGTTGGCGAGCGCAGTATGGTGTTGTATAAACCAGAAGACGCTGCTGCCCGTCTTCTGGTGCTGTCCCTCAGCCGGGTCCTACGGCTCCCACGGGAGGAGAGGGGAGGGCGACATTCTAACGCCGGCGCCCGCGGCACAAATTAATTGGTAGCGCTGCGAAAAACTTTAATTTCTAATACAAAATAATTCTGTTAAAGATGCCTAAGCGACGGCTCAATTAATATTGACGGTGCGTACGCGCTACCTAAATAACAATTTAAATTGCAAATACTGTTTTTTCGTTACCAACCACCATGCCATAAATATTTACAGCCCGGGCAAGCGACATATGCTTGGTATCGCAATATGCTTAAATCATGAATTATTATAATTGTGTTTCCATCAGAAAATACCTAAACGCCAAATAAAATCGAAAAGTCGGCAGGTAAAAGTACCCAAGCGACATCTAACTTTTATTATATTTTCCTTATAAAATACCTAATCTATCGTTTAATTAAAATAAGTTCTGGAAAAAAATACCCAAGTTCCATATATAAATTAATAAAAGATGATCAAAACTATCTTCATTCTCCAATAAAGATTTTATATTCCAGGAAAAAATACTTAACCAGAATTACAAAAGACATTTGGAGTAGGGTAAACATACCTTAGCAATAATTTAATTTTGAAAATTTCGACAAAAACTATCCAAATAAAAAAATTAAAAAATTTAGATACCTAAGTAAAAAAATAATAAAAAAGATCGAAAACTTGTCGCTTGGTCGCCATAAAAAGATGGAAAAAGAGGGAAATCTAAAATACCTAAGCGACATAAATTTCATCGTAGAGACATGAGAGTGACACCAAAAGACGCAGAAAAATCTTACGATTCCAACAAGGTATATAACTCAATATCGACCATCTTGTCGCTTAGGTACTTTTTCCTTTCCAGCGTCGATATGTTTCTATCGATTTTCTATCAATGGTAATTTGTTAGAATTTTATTGTGAAATATTATCAAGGTGCTTCGTGACCCGAGCAGCTGCGATCAATACATTGTGTACTCATTACTTAACTCAATATGCTACCAACTATTACATTCCCGGGTGTTTCCAATTACTTACACTGAAAATTGGAAAAACCACATAATATTATGAATGATTAATCTTCTTTATATTGATCGATATACATATTAGATAAACTGTTTAGAAAAAAGTTAATAACCTTTACGGTGTACTTTACATTTTTAGAACGGTAAATTTAGAATCGTAATATTTGTTTATCTCGTACGTAATCTATATACAGATTGGTTTAGTCCATATCTTTATTTATTAGAAAAGAAGAAGGTAAACTCACCTTTGCCCACCTTACCCGTTTTTATTAATGACAGTGTTTTGTCAAATAAATAGTTTAGTAACGTGTCATGAAACGTTATAAAATTTGAATTTTATCACGTAAAACCACGAATAGCAATAAGCTACGTTCGATCTTAGAGGACATCATTGCCTCAAAGTGGTACAACTAACATTGTTCCCACCTCTGAGTAGCGCTGAGACGGCAGTTTTTTTAACTTCACCACTTAGGGTAAAACGTCCTATTACCGCGGTAGTCAAAATCACGTCCTATTACGGCTCTAATTTAACTTTTTCAATTTATGATTGGTTGTGACTGTGTATGGTTAAGGTGACTACATAGTGTCCAAGAGAAACAAACAAGTAACTTATTACCCAGCACTCGTGCAAATAAAATCGTTTAAAATTACATAAATACATTATTTTGTGTAACGTCAGCGAAGCGAGAAGCTGTTTCATACAAACGCAGACTGACTCGCGGTAGAACATTGAATTTTCAGACTTCGTTTTTAGTTCAAACAAACACTTTAAGATAATGTTACTATATTCGAATACTTTTTACATTCAAGAAGTTAGTTAATCAAGTTGATTTCTGTTTAAAATCAAATAAAACAAGTAAATATGAGTAAACTAAAGTCCGCCGTGTTAGGAAGGCTATTTGAGGGTTCCGCCTATTACGGAGGGTACCATCGGTAATAGGAAAAACGCAGTGTCGGTAATTTTTAAATTTAGTGGAAAAATAAATATAATTTATGAACATTTCGTTATTTAAGTGTAATTTTTATTAGTTCTAAAGTATAAAACCAATTTTGGAGGTACATGTTTTTTAACTAGAATCCTTGTTTTTGACGCTTAAAGTTGACAGTAAAATTTAGGTTTGTTAGAATACTGTGAAACCTAACGAATGAGTTTTAATGAAGAAAAATAGTCTAATACAACGATTACTAACATTTTGAGAGTTTTATGGTAAAGTCAGAGTGCTCTTATGTGTAAGTAAAAACTTACATTACCGAAATATCTTAACATTATATTTCAGAATTAGGATATAAAAACTCATTAGATATTTTAGTACCTACCGTATTAAGCTGTAAGGAATCCTAACACGGTGTATGGAAATTACATAGCTAATAATTTAACCGTATTATTCATAAAGATACCGTACATTTTAAAAAGCTTTACTGCAGGTCTACTTATTTGTTTTGTTGTTTGGTAAATACGTGACATCTTGTCTAAATTGACATACGTCAAATAACTAAAATGCACTTTACAGAGTAAGTAAATAATTAAAAAACTTACAGAAAAATGTTAGGTTAGTTTTATCGTATTTTCCCATCAATATAATAATTTAATACTAGATTTTACCGCAACTTTGACACACCATACAAAACTGATTATGATTCGGAGGTTGTTTTATTTATTATTGTATATTGTTTACTGTTTTGTTGTTTTTTTTTTTTGTGTTCCATTTTATTGCATGTTTGTGTCAACGTTGTTGTTAAAAAAATGTATCTTTCTTTTTTTTTTAACTTTCTCCGCTTGGGTAGAAATCCATTTTCCATATTTTTTTACCGTTTAACTAAACCTTCATTGACTGCACTCCGCTGCTTCGCCAGTTAAATTTTCCTTCAAATATGTTTTATTTGTAAGGTTTCATTAAAATCTATTTCGTAGTTTTCACGTGAAAGAGTTACAGACATCCTTTATTACAAACTTTGTTGTTTATAATATTAGTAGGATTATTAAAACCCTCGTCCGGGCCTTTTTCAAATTAAAGTTGGAGAAAAACGAACAGCAATTGTTTTATAACGAGGTTAAGGAGGTTATCAATTCGACCTGTATGTATGTTTGTATGCATGTTTGTCCGCGATTATTTCGATTTGGTCAAAACCAATTTTCACAAAAGTATTTTTTAAATTCAGAAGAAGTTTAAAACACTTCATCTGAATTTAAAAAATACAGAAGAAGTGTACCCATTTTTAACCGATTTTGGAAAAGGGGAAGTTCTCAGTTTAGGGTTGTATCAGTTTATTGATTAAGGTTTCGGGTACACGTCCCGGGACCTTATTAATATGTCTTTTCCATCCGTCCGTCTGTCTGTCTGCCATAGGCACTAATTTCCGAAACAGTCAAAAGAAATATTAAAAACTTCAAAAAAATATGGAAATTTAGAGAAAAATTCAAATATTCGTCCAAAATCTTCCTTTTTTGAACAAACTTTTGTCGAGCCTCTACTGAGATATTGACCTGGTCAACCGACATTAAATAATGATCATTTGTAACTTCACTTAATGTAGATTAACATCAAATATGGGTATTTCTCACAAAAAATATTCTTCATCTAAGATCGCTGTCCATGATTTTTTTTTAGAATTTGATTATTTTAATAAGTTTATCGTATACAAGAACAAAAAGTTATAGTTTTCATGATGGAGGGACTCTTTGTTACCCAATAGTTTCTCTGCAAATCGCTTTTGAAAAAATTAGGACAGCGATCTTATATTCACTGCCAGCGATCTTAGAACACCTCATATAACTGAAATAAAAACATGTTGAACATAATATTTTATTGTAAAAAGTTATTATTTTATTTCAAGAAATAATAATAGAATTCTTGGCACAGTTTTAACAAGCTTGCATCTATAGATTAAGATTAAAGAAACATAAAAAAAAAACTCCATCGCTTCTTATTTAGATTTTATTTTGTAATATTATATGTTAAAGTAATGTTATCCTTGGTTCTTTGGATGAACCTACTATTTCTTTTTTTTTTCCTAATATTCAAACCGGCTTGTTTGGGTGGCTGAAAGTCATCAATCTTGCGCACAATACGATTCCAAATGACTCTCAAGAACAGTTTGTAAACATGGCTAAAAAGTTAGATCGGCCTGTAATCGCTGTCTTTATTAACTTTTTCTTGTTATATGGTTTTTATTTTTGCTAATATTGTTTCTTTTTTTTTTAATATTTTATTTATTTTTGTTTGTTGTTGATAACATTTAGTTTGCGCAAATAAGTAACGCACCCCATGGACGCTCGTGAACACTACCGGCACTGACTGAAAACCAGCGCTTTGGGTTCACACCCATAGCAAATGCTGAGGCAGTGCCCTTTGCAACAGTGGCATAAAATTACGTTTTTTTTGTATTTTGTTTGTCTGTGTTGTTGTTAATTGTGTGTCACTGTTTGACAATAAACGCTTTTCTTTATTTCTTTCTTTTTTTATTCTTCAGCAAGGTTTTATCATCCTTTTGGAAGAACAATACTACTACTCTTCTTTTCCTTGCTTCTGGAGTTTTCAAATGTCTGATACTTAAGAGGCATAACACAGCTAAAGTAGCAAGCGAAAAGAGTAAATTTATCTTCTAAACTGAGGAAAGTATCAAAAAAGTGAAACAGTATTCCCCTAGATAATTTAGCCTAGCATTTTTAGAGCAATGGTGGTTAAAAACCATAGAAAGCTACAAAGTGTTGCTAAAAATGGCCACTTTTGGCAACAATCTGTAGATTTCCTTGGTATTAAACCTAAAAGCTATACAACAGTGCCTTTAAAATACTAGGCTACATTATCTGGGGTTCTGGCCAGATAAACTCCACGTGGTACACCCTGGGCAACACTAATCGATGACAGTTTTCGTTTACCGTTTGGTGTCATCGCTCGTTGGCTAATAATATGGCGAGAGTGGCGCTCCACATGCTCTCTGCTTTATCAGAGAGCATAGTGTGAGTCGATAAGGAGAGTCGGGCTTGGTACCCCCACCACGGCGTACTCCTCGGCTCCGTGGGGGGGTTAAAAAGCCCTGCTAAACGAGGAAAAAGAAGAAGCGAGCAATTGAAGAGGAAGAGGGAAAGATGGCGAAAAGGTGGATTACGGGACTTAGGGGCTCCCCCAATGGCACGTCCATGTGGAGATTTATGGCTCGGCTGATTAGAAACTCTGCGTTATTAGATACTGGAAATAATAGTCCTGCTCACGGTTGGCTTGATGACTAAGTCGCCGACCGTTGGGATCACAGGTATATCCGGCTGATTCGATCGCGCAGGGGAGTAGATGCCGGGCTGTCATTCCTCCCCGTTTTGCGGTCGGCTCGATGTCGCCATCGCTGACAGCAATGGGCGTACCAATGAGGCGCTTACAAGCCCTATAGGAGAGGGTGTCAGTGTTAGGACACTGTCACGCGCGATCGCTGGGGGCTGTGGCCAAGGTGGAATGGCTGTAGCACCTGGCGGTCGAGGGAAAGCAGCAGGGTCTTTCAACTGCCACCACCGTGTCAACACTCCGCCGTGGCCCCCCAGTAACAAGCTCTGCTCATATAACAAACCTGGGAAGGATGACGGAACGCAGTGTCCAGTTCCGTCGTTCAGCGTTGGGAGAGCCATCCACGCTCTGGGGGGACTACCATCTTGGCCCCCCGTGAAGAGGCTTAATAGCCGATGCTGGAGGAGGTAGCAGAGTTACACATAAAGATCAAAGATCTGCCGGGACCCCCTTGCCAACAGCCGAGGAGGACACCGGCTGTGTTTTAGTGGATACGAACCCCACATTATCCTGCGGCTCTCTCCGGGGCTGCAGGGTACTCGTCAGGAGTTTCCCCGCCTACAAAGGCTTCATCATCTAGTGGAATATTCGATATTTGCCTTTGTTTTGAAGATATTAAATATTTTCGCGGGTGGCGGTACTTTACCTGTGCTATGCCTCTAAACGGAATTATACAATTACCTACTGTAGCTGTTGGCCCTAAGGATCGGTTACCTACCCGCCTGTGGTTGAACTGATGATACCCTTTATCAGAAACATTATACCTACACTACATAGTACAGAAGAATTCTAGAAAAAAATAGTAACAGTGAAATTGAAAAGTAAATTACAAGATCGCTGTCCTTGACTCTAAGATCGCTGTCCTTAGGACAGCGATCTCAGAAATGACAGCGATCTTATGGACAGCGATCTTAGCAATTAAAAAAAAAAGTGGATTATTTATAGGAAATAAAAGGTCTATCAAGTAAATAATACTACAATAGTATGCAAAACACATAGTATTTCATTATAATCTAATTAAAACAATGATATAATGGCTTGATTTTTTTCTATGCTACAGAACAGATTTTTAAGAAAGGTTGACCAAGCGTAACTGCGCTCAAACATAACGTGATTGAGTCGAAACGAAGCATCTCAGTACATGTGTCACTACTGTGACTTACTCAGCATCACTAAGGGTTCACGGCACTGACACTACAAAACTTAAAACCCATTGGTTAGCGAGTTATATAAGAAGAACTGCGCGGTAGTTCAAAAAGTACTAAACTTCGGACGCTCGTATAAGTTGAATAATATCTTTAACAGATTATGAAATTAAGTTATCATATTTTTTTAAATGTTAAACAACATATCAACCATCGATTAAAATAAAGTTTTTAGTTCAGTCTCCTATAGTTAAAAAGTTATAACATCATTTTGAGCGCTGGTCGGAGTCCGGACGCGCCGCTGACGGCCGATTTTAGGTGAAAAAAAATTTTTTTTCCACGTTTCCTAAATCAAATTTATTACTAACTGTTTAGGTCTAGGTCCTTTTTTGGATATATAATAACATATTAAAAACTCAGGCTCATAGATTCTTCAATCTCGCAGTTTCACGTCCGGACGCATGTTTTTGAAGGTCTAAATATTCACCCATATTAAAAATTATGTTAACAAGCTAGCCAAATTCACACCAATTACGCTTTTATGAGTATAACCTGCGCACATAAAGAAACGATCTCAAAATGGCGGCCGTTGTATGGGCTGTCTCGCTTCTCAAGTCTTCCCTCATACTAATATACGCGAGATAGCATTCGTTCGGCCGCCATTATCAAATCGTTTCTTTATCAGCGCGGCTTATAAAAAAAAATCGTCCCCATATTTAATTCATTCCGTTCCGTTGTGCAGAGAGATGGGAGAACGTTACGATGCCGTACATTGATTGATTGATTGTTGTTTTGTTATTCACCCTTTCAGGTCAGGCAAAGGAACATAATAGCCCATACAGCTAAATATTCATTATTCGTGTTTCCTAAACTAATTATATTACTGGAAACTTCTTAGCGCGAGGCCTTTTATTTAATAGTTGATACACAAAATATTATCATATAGTCCCTTACTAGGAAGAACCTGTATTTATGTACAGTGCTAGTAACAATTAAAGCCATTGCATACCATTTTCTGATTGCACGGAACCGTGAGCTGAGATGAAAATGTTTCATCGTGCGTGTGTTGGCATCCCATACTCCGTAATAGGCAGTGCTTACCTCCGTAATGGGCTTCAAACTTTTTTTTGCCGCCGTAATAGGAATTCCGAATTGTCAGAAAAAATATTTATTTAAAATTAATTATCACTCTAGAATAAATTATATTTCGTGGTTTCATTTTCGATATAAATCATTTCACTAGGTAGTCCTTTCACCTACAAGGCAACATTCGCACGTTCTTACAAATAACTATTAGTCGATCGATTTAATCGATATCGATTACTCGATTAATTTGAAATTTACCCATGCTCCCATCCCTACCACTCTACGCGCCCATCACTAGCAGCGTCCGCCAAGCCTGTCATTCTTTTTCCGTGCGAGGCAACGAAAGCACGCGTTCGGATCTTGTTCGCAAAAAATTAATTTTTCAAGATACCGAAAAGATCCTACGAATATTTAACAAAAAATTAAGTGAGTTACTTAAACTTTGATGGATTTCATTATCCTCATACTATAAATCGAGAGACAATGTCTAATGTTACGGTAAGTTCATCTGCTTACCTACCTTCAAAAAAAAAAAAAAAATATTTAGACAGAAATTTCGAATTGAAATTCTGCATAAACTTACATTTAAAAAGTGTAAAAGAAATATTTTTGCAAAGCCATAGATTCGAACAAGAACCAGGCTGCCATACTGCCATAGATTCCAATAGGAACGCGGCAAAATTTAAAACTGTACATCAGTTTTTATCATTAAAATATTTTTTTTTGCAAAGCCATAGATTCAAATATGAACCAGGCTACCATACTGCCATAGATTCCAATAGGAACGCGGCAAAATGCAAAAATAATCATAATTTTTTATGTAAGTATAAAAATATAAAAAGCATAATTTTCTTTTTTCTTCTTATTCCAGTAGGCGAAACGCCTTTACAATTTAAGGAATGTGCCCAGAGCAAATATCATTCGAATATGAGGATATATTTCTAGCCGAAACTATTCCCTACAACCCATGATCAGGTCTAAATGAGACTGAATCACCAAAAATCATGATGGCGACATACCAAGTGCCAATTGCCACCACTGCCCCAACAGTGATCACTTTCAATACCGTCACCAAAAACAGGTCCAAGCACCAGCAATAACTTCCTTATTGGAACTAGTAGCGGTTACACCAACCAATTGAACTCGGACCCTGAGGCAAAGTTTAAATTTCCGGAACTGGACCCATAAATTTTATTAACCCTGGGCGAAGCCCTGGATGATGAACTAAAGTTGTGTGATTGAATCTACGATAATCTCTCTCAAATGGCTAGAGAAGTCAAGGAAAAAATCCTTCAGCAATATACTATACCTAGACACTACATATTGGTTCAAGCTTCAAAGCTAAATACTAAAATACTCTCATCTCAACTTGGACTGACTTCACATCACATCGGGGAGTAGGGCCATGGCCATTCTCCTAACTCAAGATATAAAATAGAGGCAATCAAGATTTTAAGCGAGGGCTCCCGTAGTTCATGCAACCTTTATAGCTCGGAGACACAAGCTCGCATTTAAAAGACCGCACCAGGTCTACCAAGACGTTTTTAAATATCTTTCAGTACAGAAAACGAGATAAAGCACTGTTCGGTGCCAAATTTTAGAGAAAATTAAATTAAGCTTCAAAATTGAATAGCAATGCCTTCAAATCAGGAAGACAGTAGTCTTCCCAGAAATACTGTTGCTTACACAACACAGCCGCCTCTACGAGCTCCACGGGCACAGCTTGGCCGCAGTTTCAGGAAAACTCAGGCCCTCCTCGCTTTGCGAAAAACAAGGGGGGGGGCGTGCCAGGGCCAGAGTACGAAGATACCACTCGTCAAGTTCCAAATTACAACGACCCAATACCGACGCAGTCGCACGTTTAGAGAACGACCCATCAGGCCACGTGCTCAACCACCATTGTGGCAGAATTCAGTACAATATTTTTAAAATGTGTTGGTTGTATTGTATATCACAAACAATAAAGGTATCCTTAATTGGATTTGTAACAGAATAATTAAATCTTTTTCTAATTTTCCACTTGAGCAATAATATGTTCCTGTTGTAACATGGTTAGCACAGTAACAACAAGAAATGTCAATCGCAACTAATAATTTGCTAGAAATCGTATCTAAAACCTTTTTGACACCAATTCAAATGGAGGTAAGAGATTTCATTTTAACCTAAAACTAATAAATTTGTAAGTAACTAAACTTCATTTCGAAATGGCAGAACAGCATGCAAGCTATTATTACATGGCATCTATTGACCTAAAATGTCTCGTAACTTTTTATTTCTGTCGCTTAAAACTATCGTAAGTACTTACCCACGTTTCCTGTTTAAGGATGTGAACACACAGAATCTTGTTATCCACCTATGATTTCAACCCAATGCCTTATCTTATTGGCTCACGATAGCGCCTAGAACTTTTACTAAGATTAAAGAAGGGGTCGTAGGTCACTTGCGTTCATTTGGTCAAAAATTGGTAATTTTTTGTATGTGACGATATCCTTTACATAGACCGTAGTTACATGGAATATTTAAATAAAGTTAGGTTTACACTCTAATCACTCGAGTGCTTGGGCTTTATTAAAAACTATGAAAATAGTAGCTTATAGCCACAAAATAATTACAAATTTTCAGGATTTAAGTAAGTAGATGACTTAAATATGACTTTATCACTTACAAGCCATAAACGTAATAAAATAATAGAATTGGTTCTGAAGTGTTCTCAACTACCACCTGTTACAATCAGATAATTTTCACAAATGATTGGCATCCTAATGTCCGCTAGCGCAGCATTTTACAAAAGGCTGGTTGAAACCAAAAATACTTGAAAGGCAAAGGTACAGGTACCTTCTACCTACCTTCTATTCAGAGAATACTATGATAATTATTTTACAGGACCTGAATTGATGAGATAATAATATTAAAAGCTTTTAAAATTTCATTTAAACACAAAAATATGATTCATAAGTTAACACGGACTCGAGTCGTAAAGTCGTAACTCAAACTTACTATAGTATTATATGTCGTTATATGTCGTATTATTAGCAATATACTAAGCCTTAGATGCCCCGAAACTTAAACAATTTGTTAATTTTTATTATGGGTAAGTAGATAACATATTAGCATTAGCTATCAGCTACATTACGACACGAAGTTGCATACAATTTCCTAATTTCAATTAACTTACCAGATATATTTGAATCATCTAGCTATTAGCATCCTATATATCACGAAATATAATTTAGAGGCAGATCGAAGATTTAATTTAAAGATGCTTTTCAAACATTCTAGCGCAAAACTTAAGAAATACTTTTCTTTGAAACAAGACCCAGATGCTACAAAGGGGCAGATGCATATTTTTTCTATGCCCATCCTTCATTTTTCGTTTTCTTAACGGCCTACAAAAAATTAATGAGGACGAAACAACCAGTATTCTAGTATTCCCTTCTAGTACTTCTAGACCTGCCTGTTATCCTCGATTGATATAGTTATTTCGTAATAATCACTTGAGGGCGTGACGAAAACCTATGTTGTCTACTAACAGGGACCGTCACCCTCTCCTACTCACGCTTACCCTGAGTGCCGCAGTATGCTCGAGCAGGCAATGCCAGGTCTCATTATCCCCTCAACAGCATCTCATCAGCATCTTATACTAGCCTCACTTTCTAATATTACTATTCAACAATATCAATATAATGTTATTCAATACTATGATTAAATTAGATTCTTTCGAATGTTCTGTTTTTAGTGTAATTACTTTTCCCTCCGACGTCTTCGAAAAAGACGCATCACAGGATTCACAGGGCATCATCATAAGAGCCACCGCTTTATCTCTGCTTTTAGGCAGAAATATTTCTTCGGATGATTGCATCAGCGCCTTCCTTAAAGATGTTATAAACTAATACCCAATCCACCAAAGTACACAGGTACTTGGTAAGTATCCACAATTGGTTCTCAAAAATCTCTAAAAATGTATACCAAACAAGAATGAACTTATCCTAGACAAAAGTAGCTTTATACTAACATTATCTACAGCCTACAGCACACATGGTTGAAAGTCTTTCTCTAAATAACAGATTATTATAAATAAAAATAGCAATGGCATTAGAATCATAAAGTAAATGAAAATTTTATCAAAACTATAGGCGCTAAATGCAATCAAAAGCTATCAACCATTGTTAGTTTTACTTTATCTTACGGTGAATCCGTCTATATATAAGACGGTTATATAACCTTAACTAAATAAATCAGACCTAAATAAGCCAATCACCTCTTAATAACTGTGAAGCGTAACGTCCTCACAGGAACACAACAGCATAGTCAATAAGCATGTGGATCAGGCAGATCCTTGCGGTGTACGGCACACACAGCAGCACGCGACACGCCGCCGCCACATCGGCTGCTCATGCTACCGGCGTCAATCTTGATCAGATCAAAAGACGGCCGCCTGGACCTCTACCTCTAACAAGTTTGCTAAACTTATCAATGTCCTATGATGATTGATTATCAATTTTTTATCAAATCTCTGACCAAATTAGTTCATTAAAAAATATACAATAACCGTCTTATTCATAAAGATACAGTAGATTTTAAGGAGCGTTACTGGAGGTCTTCTTACCTGGTTTGTTGTATGGTAAATACGTGACATCCAGTCTAAATTGACATACGTCAAATAACTAAAGTGTTCTTTAACTTTTTATGAATAACAGGGTAAGTATATAAGTATGTTATAAATAATGTAGCTGAGTACCTACCTACCAAGTACTTACCTAAGTAACTACGCAATGTTAAACTTTGAAGTACTCTATAAACTAACTATAATGATTACTTTTATATGTTAAAATATAGTGTTTTTAACTAATAAGATGAGTAATATTATTTAATAATTGTAGGTACTTACCTATACTAAGAGTTCAAATAAAACTAGCCAAAATTACATCTTTTTAATTAATATTGTTTCATTATCATGAAAAAATATAGACAAAACAATGTCTCTAAACATCTACCTAGTGAAATGATTTATATCGAAAATGAAACCACGAAATATAATATATGATCAAACGAACTTCTCAAGTGAAGTTCGATCAATATTATATGAGTGGTTTCATTTGAAGATATAAATCACCCTCCCTACCCAAATCCCGAGTTTTGTCAAAAAAGTCAATAAACGACGTAATTTATGCCAGAAAACTATCTCTAAAAAGAATGACAGGCTTGGCGGACGCTGCTAGTGATGGGCGCGTAGAGTGGTAGGGATGGGAGCATGGGTAAATTTCAAATTAATCGAGTAATCGATATCGATTAAATCGATCGACTAATAGTTATTTGTAAGAACGTGCGAATGTTGCCTTGTAGGTGAAAGGACTACCTAGTGAAATGATTTATATCTTCAAATGAAACCACTCATATAATATTGATCGAACTTCACTTGAGAAGTTCGTTTGATCATATATAAAAATACAACTTAAATAGAAAATATAATTATCATGAGTGTCAAAAAAAAATTCAAATATCTGCTAAAATATTTAGAAATGCCTAATTTCTTACCCTACTTCAAAATGTCGTTAAAACGCGCCGTAATAGGGCATGTTACCCTACTTAAGACAAAATTCATTCAAATAATTTCATTATTTTAGTAAATGCGTCAGGTCTTTCCTACATTAACAGATAACTCTATCGTATAGAATTTTCAAAATAAAAAATCTTTAAAGCCGTGATGGTGAAGTTGAAACTTTCAACTTGGTAATGGTATTACTCGGTGCGGCAGAACTTACCATGCATTTACCACACGCAAACAAAATACGAAAGAAAAATATTTATAAATTATTTGTTTGTATAGTTATAAATAAAACCTTAGCGTCACTTTTTTGGAGATTCAGTTTTTTATATTAGAGTACGACGTATTGGAGGCATTTTTATTTATTTAGGTACATAGCTATACTACATTATTGATTTTTAATGAAAAAATAATAGGTACAGTGGCGGTCTAGGAGGGTGTAACATATTTGTCTATGGTCTCGTGCGCCCTAGACTGTATTACCAAAGAACAAGAGCTATTTTGGAATACAGAAAAACCGGAAGTGTTACGTTGACCTAGACCGCCACTGTACTTACATTGAAGGCCCTAATTATAGCTATCCTTTCGTTTTTTTTAAATCGAAAAGTTTTTTTACGTTGTAAACAATATCATACAAAATATTTCTGTATTATTTATTAGACTAAGTTGTTGGTGCATGGCTGCTGCACGTAGTGCAGGCAGAAGCCGCGGTTGGCCGTGTCCACCGGAGCCTCGACGCTGTCCGTATGGAAGTAAAGTCTGAAAGGCTTCACAGTCGCTGAAAATAATAAACAGGGTTACTGGGAAGTAGACCATTACCAGCCCTGAAACCTTTGCTATAATTCGAATAAATATTCTCAAATAAGCGGTTGATTTTTGACTGAATACAAAGGGCTAAATTTATAAGAATGACCCCTACGGTTCCATACTAAATTATACTTTAGATATAATAACTTTCTAAGTACTCAGTTGGTATTTATTCATACAATACAGATGGTTATAATTTTAAAAACATACGTGGGCGAAAGTTTTGATTGTTGTAAAATATAATTTTAATGGTTGACAATTTGTTGTAAGTATTGCTTTAGGCTAAAAAAACTTACTCAGTACAGAAGAGGCTTGCATTGAAAGGTCTGCTGAGAAAGTTCCACCGCAGATGCGGTCCGTGCATAGAGCCTGCGCTGGCTGCAGCCGGCCAACGTTGGCGGCACAAGGCACCAACAGCCAGTCGTTGGCGCAATTGGTTGGCCCGGCGCCAGACCCGATCATGGAGTTGACCGGCGAGTTGCTGTTGCCACTCAAAGTGAATGCACGGGACCGGTTGTTTACTATTTAATAAAATATAATAAATATCTTGATTCTGACTGGCAAAATGTAGAGACTGTAAACTTCAATATCGAAAAATAAAAAAAAAGGTTAAGATACTACGATATGAAAACAGATGATTAGATGGAAAGCAATATAAACAAAATCATTTAACCATACTGGCAGAGATTACAAAATATATTGCCTGATAGATTAAACGATCGATTGGTAGTAACTACTAGAAAGTTTTTTTTTTAACCTGTGTCAGGGCAAGGTGTGTACTGGATCCCACAAAAATTCCTCTCCATGCGGATGCAGATCCCGTAGTCCTGGTTGCTGAGCTGCAGCCCCGACGCGGGGTCGTAGTTGAACGAGCGCACCTGGCCCGATACGCCTGTGTAGTACTGCAGGCAGCCCTCGTCAGCTAGAATACAAATACATAGTGTGTCTAGGAAAGTAGACGAAACCCCCATTAAGAGGGGTAGAAGCCTCCTTTTTTTGACTACTTTTAAATTCACAGTAAAAGATCTAAGGCTCACAGAAGCTTCAATTTAGGTCTTGATCGAAGAATACTTACTACTACTTATTCTAAGCTACCTAAGTTACTAACAAAATAACCAAGTTATGCCTTTACTTTTTAATAAAAGTAGGTGAAACAAAAAAAATACTTATTTTATTTTTATTTTTAATAGTTTTTCAAAGTTACCATAAAAAAATGCTAGTACTTTTTTTTTTTGGGTTTTGTTGTTAGCTTTTTATTTTATACAAAAGGGTACTAGATTTATTAAAATTATGTTATTACCTGTTATTACATACTTCCCCGGACACAGTGTATTGTATACCTAATTATATGAATTATAACTAGGTAGTAATTATATCAATCTTTGGGCAGGCAATGCCCAGCGTATCTCGGCTAAAATTTTGTTGATTTGTATGAAATTATCATGCTGGTAATTATTTTATGCTCCCATATTTTAATTGACTGCGTTCCGGGTGTATTCCAGGTCTGGGCAAACCTTGATATGGTGGAGACCGAACTTTTTTCGGAGTTAGCAATAATTTTGTATGTGTTTTGAGTATTCCAGACACAGTTTGTTTCAAGGTATGATTGTAACGCGTAAAAAATAAAAAAAGTAATAAAAAATTAATTATATAACATAGTAGAGTAACACTCCCAGCACGCCCAATGTATTTTGTACCAGCGAAGATCGTAAACATTTGGACAAAATAACATTATCCGTGTATCCCTTTGACCCTTGTTAACTGTGGAACCCACCTCTATAGATGGTGCTGCAAGGTATCTGTGTGACCTTGACTTTCCACATTCGTTCCACGGTATTTCCACTTGTCACAAATGTTAACTTCACTGGGTTGGTGCTGCCGAGTCCGGCGTCGATGTACACTGAATATACAAAATGTTTGTTTTAGCTTTTACTTAAATTAACAAACATTCAAGGTTGTTTACTTTTACGACACTTAAGTACTTAAATATATGACAGTAATTAATACTATCATCAACAAAAATTTTTGCTAGCATAATTAGGAAAAAGAAAATTGTCAGGAATTAAATGGCCTGTCGGTTGCATAAATTACATATTAAAATAAAATAAAGTGCAACTGTGTGTAATCGAACACTTACTGTGACTACCCTGGTTCGTTCCACAAATGGCAGGTATGGGGTTCCCCCCAGACACTATAAATTGGTCTTGGTTGCACACGTGGTTCATCTGCTCCGGTCCAGCTATTGAGAAGCGATCGAAATCTAATCTGTAGATAAAATAAAATACCTTCCAGCTGGTACTTTTTATAAGTTTACAAGTTTAGTCTGCGGTTCTTCTGTTTAAAAAAACAGTTATTTTTTAATGTGCGTAGGTATGCTATATCTGTAGGTATATCTCATAAATGATACATGTGTTACTGTTAAGTATTCCATACCCCATTCAAATACACCACATCTATTTTTAAATTACGCGCCATATCATAGACAACGGATGCAGATGGCGCCTCTGTAGCAATAAAACATAGGACAAAGACAAGACAAAACGCGTCCCTTGCATCGGCCATTTTGTTCTACGCAAGCTCCGATGCGCACACGCTTTTTACAATAAATAATTGTAAAACTAGAAAACCAAGGAAATCAAGGAAATACTAGGATTTATAAAACACCAAGGGTACCCGACACGAAAGGCGAAGACTGAAACCGACAGAAAAGGTCTGCAACTCATTTCATGTCTCCACGCACACCTCGATTCCGAACAGTTACCTATTTGAAGTTGTGTTATTCCATGTTAGAATCGAAATACAAAGAGACCTCTCTGATACGCATAATTTTATGATGTTTTTCTACGAGCATGTGGTTTCATTCACTTTATCTCACATAATTAAATAAAAAGTTTAAACCATTTAAACCTTCACATGTGGGAAATATCATGGAAATAACAGCTGTTCCTTTGAGCCTCTTCCGTCTAGGCTGGTAATTATAGTTATTATTAGAATAAACGGGTCTAAGTACTGCGTTTAAACGAAATCTTATTTTTATTTAAATAAATAAAGTGGCTTACTAAAATTTAATAGGGAATACTTCCCTATTAAACCTCATTAGTTCATGGGCAAATGCAAAGATATAACAGGAAGTGTTTTTTCTGTTATGTGGATATATCAATAACCTGATCTGGCAAACGTCAGGATGCGACTTCATGACGGTGAGCTCGCAGGAACCGGACCCGTCGTACGAGGAGGGGTAGCCCAAGTTGACGAAGTACGTGCCGTTCTCAGAAGTTGTGCTTCCGCACGATGTCATGACTGCAGAACAAAAATCTCATTGAATAAAGATAAAAAAAAATATTCTGTCTATTAAATAAAAAATATTTAAATATGTTTATTTTCTGTTTTAAAAATAATTAGTGCGCGTTTGTTATATAAGTAACATAAAAAGGTATTGTAATTATTTTCTTGCGCATTCCGTTAACTTGCATGTTGTCTGCAATATTATAATCCATCTAACCATACAATTTCAAAATATAATAATACTTAATACCTACTATACTATAAATACAAAAATTAATCGTGGTTCGTTAGTCTCGCTAAAGCTCGAGAACGGTTGGGCGAAATTAGCTGATTTTGGTTTTGAAATGTTCGTAGTATTCCAGGGAAGGTTTGAAAGGTAAGAAAATGTAGAAAAATGGAATGAAAGTTATTAAAAACAACAATTTATTTTTTCCATAAATTTGTTAGGCGCGATACGAAGTTCTCCGGGAGAGCTAGTAATAATAAATTACTTATATAAATAAAAATACACATTTCTGGAGCAGCAACAGCATTGTCTCCACGTGTTACGATATCAAATCCTACCTTTGAAATCCTTTGAAGACATTAAGAAAATCCTTTTTGCTATGCTCATACCGAGTCGTTTCTAAGCGCCAGCCTTTTTAAAAGTACCTTAACTTAGTATTTAGTTTTAAATTGGGAAACTTTACTTACAAATGCAGCACATGCCGAAGCCGTTGGCGCAGTATCCGTTGGCGGAGCCGCCGCGCGCCGCGCACTCGCGCGCCGCCAGGCACGTGCCGTTGTCTCCGCTGGCGCCCGCGCAACCGCCGTTCGGAAACGTCACCACGGTGAAAAGTGACAAGACTACCGTACAGAAAGAATTCAAGATATGATACCTAAATGAAACGGTCAAGTGTGACTACTCGGTTAAACTTCGGTTTCCTACTTTAAATTATAGAGTATTTTTAACCCTCGAACGAAAATTCAGAGAGGGGTGTTATAATTGTAACGAGTGTAACTGTCTGTCTGTCTGTGTATCTGTCTGTGGCATCGTAGAGCTCAAACGGCTGAACCGATTTTCGTTTAATTTTTTTTTGTATCATAGATAATTTCAAGCCGAGTGTTCTTAGCCTTGTCTGATGAAGATCTGATCAGCGGTTTGAAGATCATCAGCTCTTTTCTAGGTGATGAGGGGATCTAACTAGCTTCTATATGTCCGATCGATTTGAAATTTGGTACCATGTACATTCTATGACTAGCTTTCCGCCCGCAGCTTCGCAAGCGCTTTTTAGAATAAAAGTAAATACCTGGTTGATTTATTTCTCAGATATAAAGGGAAATCATGTGTAATCGCACCAAAGCCCTAAAGAAATCATAAAAAAGCAGTTTGCCTTTACAACAGTAAATTTGTTTTTTCCAGTTCCCGTAGTATCTTCACGAATTTATGTCTTTGCTAGACTTATATTTCTTACGTTTCTATCTTGAGATGTTTGGGCTGAAAACTTATTTAAGTACTCATTGTTCCCTTTTCCATTTCAGGATATCCTTCATTAATGTCACCCTGTATTGTATAAACAAACTAACCTATATGCTTCATCTCTGAGGCTAAGCTCTGAGGCTTCACTAAAAATCCAGTTCTATTGTACCCTAATTAGGTCTACTCAGATTCATCATCATCGTCGTCCCAACTGATTGTCGTTCATTGCTGTAATTTTGCCTCCCCTACAGGTTGCCATAATTAACTTTTTTGCGCGCGACATAATAGTTCAATGCGCGCGACCCTTATCCAGTTTACTAACATCACATTTTTTTTCATATATACAGTGTGTCCGGGGAAGTTATAACATAATTTTAAGGGTGTATTCTATGATCAATTTCATCGATGAAAACACCCCATAGGGGGGGTTGCAGCCTCACCCCCCCCTCAGTATGATGTTTTTAATTTTTTTTTTTTTGCAAAAGTCGACCCCGCCTACTTTTAAATTCACAGTTAAAGATCTAAGGCTCACAGAACCTTCATTAAGGTCTTGATCGAAGGCTAAGTAGTTAGGCTACCTAAGTTACAAACAAAATAACCAAATATTGCTTTTACTTTTTTTTTTAAAGGTGATAAACCAAAAAAAAAATTTTTTTTTGTACATTTTTTACGGTTTTTCAAAGTTTTCACAAAAAAATGCTAATACTTTTTTTTATTTTTTGTGTTTTATTGTTAGCTTTTGAGTTGTTCTCCAAATTGGTATTAGATTTATTTCTCTACGTTTATTACTTCAGAAATTATCAACTACCAAAAGACCCTTCGCTTTTACCTTTTAATTTAAGATTTCAGTTTAACCCACTTTTATTAAAAAATAAAGTCAATATTTAATTCTTTTGTTAGTTATTTTGGTAGCCTACCTACTTAGCCTTCGTACAAGACCTAAATTAAGAGTCCTTTTAGTACGTAAGGTTCTGTGAGCCTTGGATCTTTAACTGAAAATTTAAAAGTAGGCGGGGTCGACTTTTGCAAAAAAAATATTAAAAACATCATACTGAGGGGGGGGTGAGGCTGCGACTCCCTATATGGGGTGTTTTCATCGATGAAATTGATCATAGAATACACCCTTAAAATTATGTTATAACTTCCCCGGACACACTGTATATTGTATCCAGAACTCCAGGACTAATAAACGCAGTTATAAATATCATATTTGATGTTTAAGTATTAAGACGCTACATGAGTTTTGAAGGTTTTTAAATCAAGTAATTCTCTTAATCTATAGAGGGTAAGATCTAGAAATTCAATATAACCTTTTTGAGGATATAACAAAGTTTTTTATAATTGAGAAACATAAGTCGAATCAAAAAACCTCGATACATTATTTCGTCAAAGATAACCTTTCCAGAAAACGGAAATAGCTAGTTCTTCAAAATTACTTACTAGTTTTTGTTTAAAACTACCTAGGAATAATGATAATAAACAAAATCAAATTCTGGTAATTCAGATTTGATTTAAAAGTAATAATTAAAAATATATTCAATATTTATTACTTTTTCCAATAAAATGTAGTAACCGATGTGAGCGACTGACAATGACTGACCCTTGCCCTCAGTATGCTATATCAAAGAGATAGACTCTGTTCATTCGGTCGTTTGATTTATTTGTCGTATATCGTCTTAAGAGGAGCTTATTTTGAAAAATTTAAGATAGTGTCATTACTTTGGATTTTAGCAAAAAAACCTGTTTTACCCTGAACTCAGGGGCAAAATATAAAAAAAATAAAACTATTTATGAGGTTTGTAATGTAAAGAGAATCTTCAGCGTAAATTTCAACTTTCTAATCGCAGCAGTTTAGAGTCTGATACAAACTGTTACATCCTGTATACGGCGGCTCAGTGAAGTTATCCCCATATCCCGTCTTTGTGAGACGTAAGCACCCAGAATCAGCACACCCACAAATGATTTCGCAATCAGCGCCCCCAAAAACCTATAAAACGCCACCCATATCGATTTTCAATACAAATTTATTTTCGCCATCTTGGATTTCAAAATCGTTGTTTTTTTTGTGTAATTAGCGACCCTTATAACCTAGAAACATCACCCATTTCAATTTTTAAGCAAAATAAGGAGCGGTTTCGGTTTTTCATACAAACTTTAACAAGGACTAATTAACGCAGTTTAGATATCATCTTTCAAGTTGCTATAATATAAAAGGACCTTATTTTGAAAATTTCATGTCTCAATCAAATTTCACCCTGTTTAAGAACTCAGGGGCAAGATATAAAAAAAACTAAAACCATTTATTATGTTTGTAATGCAATGACAATATACAGTGTAAATTTCAACTTTCTAAACCCAGCAGTTTAGGAGTTTCATACAAACTGTTACACCCTGTATACGGCGTACCGGTTAAGTTATCCCAAAAACCCGTCTTAGTGGGTGCCTACGTCACATAAGGAAGCTACTGTGCAAATTCTTCTAAAATCTTTCTATCTTCAGCGGTTTCGGCTGGGCGATGATGGGTGAGTGAGTGAGTAATTTGATCAGTGGTATTTGGATTTTATATATATAGATATTGAAAGTATATGGTAAGGTAACCATGACCTGATCAGCCGTTTGAAGATGATCAGCTCTTGAATAATGAATGAGAGGATCTAAACACCTTCCATTTGTCCTATCGATTTAAAATTTGGTACGGTGTATACTTCAATAATATTGAAAGTATATGTTAACGCAACCATGAGTTATTCGCACAATTAAATAAATATTAAAACTGTCATCACACACAAAGCTCCCATGGTTGACTTATTTCTATGCTAGGAACCATTAAAATATGATTTCGCATAAGCTCACTTACCTATCACTTGTGTTCGTAACTTCGAATTTGTAAATTCGTAAATCGCTCTGCGAAGTAATTTCGTAAATAAAATATCATAGGTAGGTATATTATAAACAACTTACATCGATTTTCTTTTTGAACTTGAGGCCAAAACCTCGCCCCTACACTCGTTGGCATTTGAGGAGACTTCTTGGGAACTCCGAACAAATTCCAATTTTGACGGGATCGACCACCTAATGCCTCGTTGCTAATCGCCACTACAAGCAAAGTCTGCGTGGACACCAAAATAAAAAAAGCACAAACACCCATAGCTGTTTCCGTAGAATTCCTTTTTACATATTTTATTTTAAGTATCCTCAATGTATCTCAGTTGAGAATAGAACGCTTGAATAGCAGTGTTAGTGTGAAATATGAAATCATTTTTACTTTAAATTTATAATACTATTTTTTTGTGGAAGGGGTAACAATGGACTTTTAAAATTGTGTATTTTATTGTATGATCGGGACAATAGCCTTTGCTCGGGTACTTGACTCCTAATAGCCACTGATCGTTTAGCACGCCACTGACTCGCTCACTCGAAAACTATGCTGTTATCACACATTTACACCCGACTTGGAACTTACTTTTCGTCATGTTTAACTGTTTTTTTACAGAAAATATCAAGTTAAAATGAACTTGTGATTAATAAAATATAAATAATAAATGTAATAAGAATAAATTCCTGCACGTTTTGTGCGTCCGCCCATTCGGATCACAAAAAACGGTTCACAATCAAACCGGATCACACTAATGCAAGCAAAAAGTTTTATCTTACTAAATTGGTGTTAAGATTTTATTTCACATAAATGCAGTCCAAACGGATCATATAAGATTGGACTTTTTGCTTGCATTGGTGTGATCCGTTTGAATTGTAATATATTATTTGTGATCCGATTGGACGGACCCCGTACTGTTAGTTCAATTGTTATGGGCTGCTACTTGGGCGTTTTGTAGTTACTTTATAATTTGAAAGTTTCGTACTCGCCTTGAATTTCTTTGAATGTTTATGAAAATTAGAATTATTCAACAATTGACCGTTACCCGGCCGTTTCAACACAGATTTATGTGACGTGGTGTTCAACTGTAAACTGAATAACGTAAAATACGTACACCTACGGCATGTATTAAGTTTAATAAAAAAAAGAGTTTCGTAGATATCGTACAGTGGCGAACACGGTCGGCGTAACACTTAACCGATTTTTCTGTATTGCAAAATAGCTCTTGTTTTTTGGTAATACAGTCTAGGACTGACGAAACCATGACAAATCTGTTACGGCCTCCTAGTCCGTGACTGTACATGTCTAATATAAATAACAGTAAAAAAGGACCAAAAATACTAAAAACATAACCATAACTTTCAAGTATTGACAATTTTATTTACTTAGATACATTGACCTAATGAAATCGATAATCGCACGGATAACGCGTTCCTATTTCGGACGGGCTAGTTAGAGCGTATTCGTAAACGATTAAATCTTATTGATTTTTTTAATTCAGCAAATTGGTTGGTAAATATGGATGTTTCTTTCTAGGTCTGCATGTATCCAAAAAAGAGGTAGGTACCTGTATTTTTAACCAGAGGTGTGTTATAAGTTTAACGTGTGTATCTGTCTGTCTGTCTGTGTCTGTGTGTGTGTAGGTATCTGTCTGTTGGCACATCTGTCTGTTAGCGCCCAAACGGACGAACCGATTTTAGATAGATAACTTTAGCCCGAGTGTTCTTAGCCATGTTTCATGAAAATCTGTTCAGCCGTTTAAAGATCTTAAGGTCTGTTGTTGTCTAGTTAATGAGGGGATCTGACTAAATTCCTTTAGTCCGATCGATTCGAATTTGGGTACCGTGTTACTTCAATTATATTCTATGTTTAAGGTAAGGTAACTGACCTGATCAGCTGTATGAAGATTTCTAAACTAAGGCTAAATATCAAAAATGTGGCACAGTATGACACTAAATAATGTAGACTAGTATTTTTAGGGCACTGTTGTATAGCTTTTAAGTTAAATACCAAAGAAACCAAAATTACATTAATTTCTAATAGAAAATTTCGGTTTTTTCGGCGGTTTAATTATTTGCCTATCGTATTTCCCGACGCTCGGAGGAGCGTCGGGGGTATGTGGGGCTCGCACCCACTAAAAACCCCCTGGCGGCCGTCTTGGCGCTTTTGAGAACGACCCCGGGAAACATGCATTATTCTTCCCACGCTCAGCTGCTATCAGCTTCGTGCTCAGATAGCCGCCCTTCACACCCAGACTGCCACCATATTGAAAGTATATGGTAAGGTTACCATGACCTGATCTGCCGTTTGAAGAAGATCAGCTCTTAAATAATGGATGAGGTGATCTAACTATCTTCCATATGTCGTATCAATTTGAAATTTGGTACCGTGTTTCTTCAAAGATATCAAAACTATATGGTAAGGTATCCATGACCTAATCTGCAGTTTGAAGATGATCAGCTCTTAAAAAGTGGATGAGGGGTTCTAACTACCTTTCATTATCGATTTGAAATTTGGTACCGTGTTACTTAAATGATATTGAAAGTATATATGGTAAGGTAACCATGACCTGATCTGCCGTTTAAAGATGATCAGATCTTAAATAGTGGATGAGGGGATCTAACTACCTTCCATTTGTCCTATCGATTTGAAATTTGGTACAGTGTTACTTCAATGATATTGAAAGTATATATGGTAAGGTAACCATGACCTGATCTGCCGTTTAAAGATGATCAGATCTTAAATAGTGGATGAGGGGATAACTATCTTCCATTTGTCCTATCGATTTGAAATTTGGTACTTACTGTGTAACTTCAATGATATTAAAAGTAAGGCAAGACAACCATGATCTTTTAAGGATGATTAGCTCTAGTTCTAGTTAAGTTGGGCTGGGTCGGGGGTTTTAATATTTTTTAATTTGAGTTATAAATAACACACTGTTCGGAAATAGATAAGACTTAGTGGGTTCGTTTAATTTTTGTAAATGATTGATTTTGAATTCTTGTACCTACGTTACGCAACATAACATAACTTTTGCAGTTGTCAGTGGCAATCTTTTTTCGATAGGTACTAAGCTATACGTTAGGTGTGGACAAACCTTTTACAAAATTAAACCCTGTACTTTGACAAAAATTTCCCCACCTCACAGGACAAAAAATGGTTGTAACCATCATTTTAATATGTGCTCATAGTTAGGTCGGTTTATGTAGTCTTATTAGTAAAATAAGGGTGAATATTTAGACCTTCAAAAACATGCGTCCGGACGTGAAACTGCGAGATTGAAGAATCTATGAGCCTGAGTTTTTAATATGTTATTATTTATCCAAAAAAGGACCTAGACCTAAACAGTTACTAATAAATTGGATTTGGGAAACGTGGGAAAAAAAAATTTTCACCTAAAATCGGCCGTCAACGGTGCGTCCGGACTCCGACCAGCGCTCAAAATGATGTTATAACTTTTTAACTATAAGAGACTGAACTAAAAACTTTATTTTAATCGATGGTTGATAAGTTGTTTAACATTAAAAAAAATATGATAACTTAATTTAATTATCCGTTAAAGATATTATTCAACTTATACACGAATTATACCGAAGTTTAGTACTTTTTTAACTACCGCGCAGTTCTTCTTACATAACTCGCTAACCAATGGGTTTTAAGTTTTGTAGTGTCAGTGCCGTGAACCCTTAGTGATGCTGAGTAAGTCACAGTAGTGACACATGTACTGAGATGCTTCGTTTCCACTCAATCACGTTATGTTTGAGCGCAGTTACGCTTGGTCACCCTTTCTTAAAAATCTGTTCTGTAGCATAGAAAAAAATCAAGCCATTATATCATTGTTTTAATTAGATTTTAATGAAATACTATGTGTTTTGCATACTATTGTAGTATTATTTACTTGCTAGACCTTTTATTTCCTATAAATAATCCACTTTTTTTTTAATTGCTAAGATCGCTGTCCATAAGATCGCTGTCATTTCTGAGATCGCTGTCCTAATGACAGCGATCTTATAGTCAATGACAGCGATCTTGTAATTTACTTTTCAATTTCACTGTTACCATTTTTTTCTAGAATTCTTTAGTGTAGTTTAAATTTACTATTTAGTGTAGGTATAATGTTTATGATAAAGGGTATCATCAGTTCAACCCCAAGGTGAACTTCTGAAGGTGGGTATAAAACCGATTCTTATGGCCAACACCTACAGAAGGTAATTATATAATTCCGTTTAGAGGCATAGCACAGGTAAAGTACCGCCACCCGCGAAAATATTTAATATCTTCAAAACAAAGGCAAATATCGAATATTCCACTAGATGATGAAGCCTTTGTAGGCGGGGAAACTCCTGACGAGTACTCTGCAGCCCCGGGGAGAGCCGCAGGACAATATGGGGTTCGCATCCACTAAAACATAGCCGGTGTCCTCCTCGGCTGTTGGCAAGGGGGTCACGGCAGATCTTTGATCTTTATGTTTAACTCTGCTACCTCCTCCAGTATCGGCTATTAAGCCTCTTCACGGGGGGCCAAGATGGTAGTCCACCCAGAGCGTGGATGGCTCTCCCAACGCTGAAAGACGGAACTGGACACTGCGTTCCGTCATCCTTCCCAGGTTAGTTATATGAGCAGAGCTTGTTACTCCCCCCACGGCGGAGTGTTGACACCGTGGTGGCAGTTGAAATACCCTGCTACTTCCTCCTCGACCGCCAGGTGCTACAGCCATTCCACCTTGGCCGCAGCACCCAGCGATCGCGCGTGGCAGTGTCCTAACACTGACACTGCACCCTCTCCTACGGGGCTTTTAAGAGCCTCATTGGTACGCCCATTGCTGTCAGCGATGGCGACATCAAGCCGGCCGCAAAGCGGGGAGGGATGACAGCCCGGTATCTACTCCCCTACGCGTTCGAATCAGCCGGATAGACCTGTGATCCCAACGGTTGGCGACTTAGTCATCAGGCCAACCGTGACATCGTGTCATCGACTAGTGTTGCCCAGGGTGCACCACGTGGAGGTTTATCTGGCCAGAACCCCAGATAATGTAGCCTAGTATTTTAATGGCACTGTTTATAGCTTTTAGGTTTAATACCAAGGAAATCTACAGATTGTTGCCAAAAGTGGTCATTTTTAGCAACACTGTAGCTTTCTATGGTTTTTAACCACCATTGCTCTAAAAATACTAGGCTAAATTATTTAGGGGAATACTGTTTCACTTTTTTGATACTTGCCTCAGTTTAGAAGATATTAACATTTTTTGCTTGCTACTGTAGCTGTGCTATGCCTCTTAAGTATCAGAGATTTCAAAACTCCAGAAGTATGGAAAAGGAGAGTAGTAGTATTGTTCTTCCAAAAGGATGATCAAACCTTACTAAAAAATTACAGGCTGATCTAACTTTTTAGCCATATTTACAAACTGTTCTTGAGAGTCATTTGGAACCGTATTGCGCGCAGGATTAATGACTTTCAGCCACCCAAACAAGCCGGTTTCCCTAAAGGCTTCAGGACCATAGACCAGATACATGCTTTACGGCATGTTGATTAGATGTTTGAATATTCCACAGAAATAGTAGTTTCATCCAAAGAACCAAGGATAACGTTACTTTAAAATATAATATTACAAAATAAAATCTAAATAAGAAGCGATGGAGTTTTTTTTAGGTTTCTTTTAATCTTAATCTGTAGATGCAAGCTTGTTAAAACAGTGCCAAGAATTCTATTATTATTTCTTAAAATAAAATAATAACTTTTTACATTAAAATATTGAGTTCAATATGTTTTTATTTCAGTTATATGAGGTGTTCTCTAAGATCGCTGGCAGTGAATATAAGATCGCTGTCCTAATTTTTTCAAAAGCGTTTTGCAGAGAAACTAATATTGGGTAAAAAAGAGTCCCTCCATCATGAAAACTATAACTTTTTGTTCTTGTATACGATAAACTCATTAAAATTATCAAATGCTAAAAAAAAACATGGACAGCGATCTTAGATGAATAATATTTTTTGTGAGAAATACCCTATAACCGTTTTCTATTCGTTTTCCATAACATTATGTAGGAAACTCTAAAAACTAAATCAGCAAGCTAACGAGTCTACCTAATCGGCGTTCTATTAAACGAGCAAAGTGCCGTGTCCACTTCCGGCGTTACTTCACATTCACAACATGGGATTTATTTTTATTACATTTTTACACATCCGTTTTGCGAGCTTTCTATTTCACAGTTTTTAAATGATTGCGTGCTGTGTTAAATTATAATCTACTATATCATTTATTCAGATTTATCATAACAATCTGTTTTTACTTACATTTTAACTTAGTAGGTAAAGCAATGCTAAGTTCTTGAAGTAGTTTTCCTCGGTCCGGATATCAGACCGAGGAAGCGGACTAGCTTGCACGGCGCACACGGCGCACACGGCGCACACGGCGCACAAGGCGGAGGCCTTCCTCGTACCTGCGCGTGCCTGTGCGCCGTGCGTGGTAGCGCAAGCGAACAACGAGTCGGTAACTTCAAATTTTTGAAGGTGATGGCCCTGCCTGCTCGTTTTTTTCCTTACTAATAACAATGGAAATTGAAAGGTGCCATAGGGAAGATTAATTTAATACGTTAAAATTAAATTAAACAATTGTTATATTAAATAAATATTTTATTTATTTTAGAGGCATAAAATGCAAAAATAGCATTTTGTTTAATCTTGTTACACAAGATTACACAATGAATTTATTAATTCATATACTTTACACTTAAAACCAAGTTGTCCTATCTAATCTACTATACTTACACTAAATAGCCATTTAATAAAAAAAAAATATATTTTATGAACTTAGGAAACACATCCCTGCATTCTCTTAATTAAGTAAGTAATTCAAGACTATACAGGGTCTAAATGTCCCAAACGTCGACGATAAACCGGAAGCAGGAGAGAAACGATTATCATATAAGGCTACAATTGATAGACGTATTATTCGGGGCTATATATTTCAGATATAAAACTGTGAAAATCTACAAGGTCTAGAATTTTTATTTAATTTTGTGGTAGCTGTAATGACATGCTTCTGCTTCCGGTTTATGGTCTACTTTTGGAAACCCCTGTATAGACAATAGCTTCATGTTCATAGCAGTTTAATTTCTGATAAAAAACGATAAAGTGAACACATTGTTGGGTACCAACAGCATAGATTATGATTTTAGAATTCGTTTTGGTGCCGCGTGCTATGTACTCGATCTTACTTAAGAAGTATTCTCATAAAAAAAATATTCTGTAATATTACAGGACGGTTCTGGTACAATATTTAAAATATTACAAAAAACGTAAAGAGCTGTACTGTACTTTTCCATGAAAAAAAAAAGATGAAGTAGTCTGTAAAATTTTACAAAAAAAACGATCATTGGATTGTACTATATTACACTCCCTTAGAGTTAGTAGTGTTTCGTAGTTTTTTCTTGATCTTGGGCGAGCTCCAGCGCGGGAAGACGCGCGTGTCGCTGGGAGAGACGCCCTCGTCCACGTCGTCTGCCTCCGTCTTTATTTCCATTTTCTAAAGAAGAAATACCTATTTTGAGTTCTCTGGCATCATCAATCAAATAACATTTTATACAGGACCTATGATAAAATTAACGATATTGATATGTTGCTATCGCATTACAAACTCATAGGTAAGGACCAGCCTGCGGCTTCCCAAACAAATGTCACCAAATAAATACCTCATCTTTTCCGCACCTATTTTCATTAAAAAACAGAGCAAATATAATTTGTATCGAGTGTATTTCACAAAATATACAAAAACGTGTCGGAAAATGGAAATAATATCTGTAGTCGTATCGTACCTGCACTATGAGCCGCACCAACTTGTGCTGCTGATCCAGCAGCTGCGAGATCTCGCGCATCTTCCGCTTCTGCTTGTCCAGCTCCATGCTGATGCAGTCCTCGCTGCCGTCCAGCAACATGTCCAGGTTTGCTGTCTCAACCACAATATACTTAGTATTCCTTTTTAAATAAATAATTAATTATTACAAGGTCACCATAGTGATCACATATTATGTATACTCAGCCAAAATATTGGTTACTTACGACTGAAAATAATATCGCTTTATCATACTTGTATCGGTATTGCGCTTCACACATTAATTTACCTTGTTACAGTGTATTTTTAAGGAAGGTATACACTTTACATGCGAGGACGTGTAATACATATTTAATAAGGTACTTAATAAAACATTTTAAACTAACAGTCATCGTTGAAGGGATTGCAGAACCACTTGCGCAGGATGAAGTCGATCAGGCCGCTCTTGTGCTTCGTGTTGGGGTACTCGATGAGCTCGTTCTTGTCCACCTTCTCCAGCAACATGGCGGGCAGCTTGCGCTCCAGCTCCGTGTGCAGTACCACCTGAGAAACAAGAGGTGTCAGTCTCTGTTGACTGACTGTCTGCCGTACTTGCTAACCGTACCAATACCAGAAAATCTAATAAATCTAATGAGATCTTTACCAATTAGTGTAACGGTTAATTGTAATTGTAGTAATTAATTGGTTGGGAACTCGGTTCTCGAAGTTGTCGACGAGTACGTATACCTAGGACAAACCATCCAATTAGGTAGGTCCAACTTCGAGAAGGAGGTCAATCGCCGAATCCAGCTCGGATGGGCGGCATTCGAGAAACTACGCAACGTCTTCTCGTCCAATATTCCTCAGTGCCTGAAGACGAAGGTATTTAACCAATGTGTGCTGCCAGTGATGACATACGGTTCTGAAAACGTGGTGCTTCACTATAGGGCTTATGAACAGGCTCCGAGTAGCTCAACGAGCCATGGAGCGGGCTATGCTCGGGATTTCTCTGCGGGATCGAATCAGAAATGAGGACATACGCAGTGAAACCAGGGTCGACGACATAGCCAAGCGGATAAGCTCGTTGAAGTGGCAATGGGCAGGTCATATAGCCCGCAGAACAGATGGCCGCTGGGGCCGAAAAGTTCTCGAGTGGAGACCACGGATCGGCAAGCGCAGCATAGGACGTCCACCGACCAGATGGACGGATGATCTGCGCAAGGCTGCGGGTCCACGCTGGATGCAGGCCACCTGCGATCGGTACAGATGGAGAGCCTTGAGGGAGGCCTATGTCCAGCAGTGGACGTCCTACGGCTGAAATGATGATAACATAACAGAACACATTAATTCCCTGGTGCCTATGGTACTTATACATATTTATAAATCAAGTTAACCTGCATAGCCAAGCGCTTGAGCTGAGCATTTCTTCTGACACTCTCGATATCACCAACCGCCAAACCGATGAGTAGGTTCATCAACAAGATAGGCATAAGCACCATGAACATGCTGAGCACGAAGAACGTTGGTATTGGGAACGGCAGGCTCCGGTCCGTCTCTGACTTGTAGTACGGCTCTACGAACGCCCCTACAAAGTCTATTTCCCCGAGCATCATAGAAAATGTCCTCATCAAGGACATCGATATCGTGCTGAAGGACAAGTGTTGGCCCTGAAATGTTAGCCATGTTTTATTAAGAAAACCTTTAAAATATTTTTAATATGCCATTTTATGAATAACAAAATAACAAATCCAATTTTTATGACAAACCCTAATAGGGCCTAATTTTTTTTTATACAATTAAGTATTATAAAGCACTTTAAGTTCATCCTACGCAGCAATAGGTATTAAAATGAAATGCTCTAACATCTGTTTAATAAACTTGTGTTACCGAGCGTCTTAATAATCTTTTGCATAAGGTACAATCACATCTCAATCAAATAGAATAGTCATGATGACAGATACTAAACTTACCAAATATAACAAGAAACCAAGAAACTAAAGGAATAAAACGCCATATTGGTTAAGTTATTAAATTTGTTTAGAGAAAGACTAACCATAATTTCGCAATGCAAATAGACAGAAAGTTTAAATTAATTTTTCGCTAATGCATTATAAAATTTTGCAAGATAGAACAAGAAAAATTAGTAAAATAACATAAATAAAGCAAAGCAACCGAAAATTAAAGCAAAGTTAGATCAGTAACAAACTTTAGAGAGAAGAATAAAGAACGCCATGCCAAATGCGATGATCAGGATGGAGAACACCATCAACACTTTGATCAATGTCTGCAGGATCTCGAGGAACATCACCACGTAGATGCCGACTTGGTCGAATCTTTGAAGCAGCAGCAGCAGCTCGAACCACGACAGGAACACCGTCAACGAAGCTGCAGAGAACTGAAAATATTACAAAAATATGGATCTCTAAGTTATTTCATTAATGAGCTAAGAGCGAAAAGGTAAGGCTGTCAGTGTAAAGGCGAGTTACAGGATTTAAATATTTGGATTGCCAAATTAATAGGTAAGTATTTAACGATGTAGCATAGTGTAAGTAGCCACAAATAAATATGTGTTAAGAACGATATATTTTGTAACGAAATACATAGATAGGTACCTATTAAATTGAAAAGAAATCTGTAGTCTGCAGCCTTACATACTTCTTCTTTAAACTGTTTATTTATGGGGAATCTTTAATTGCATCTCTAAAAAAAATTATGCAAAGTAAATCCTGTCACTAATAAACTATGCTATGCGCATAAGTCTTAAATGCTTGCATATCAAAAAAAAATACTTGTTACTCAAACCAAGCATAACTAAAAGCATTATTAATGCTTATCAAAAGTAGATGATCTTTTATCTGAAATGCACCAAAAATTTGACTGATAACACTAAATTACTGTATGAAACAAAAATTCTTATGAACCTAAAATACTGACTAGCACACTAAATAACCCATTGCATATCAAAATACCTGAAGGTTAGGTTTTTAAAAAAAAAAAGGTTCGGCTCGTAATCTTTAACCAGCGTAGCGAGCGGAGCTTGGGTTATCTGTGTTCAACTCAAATCCAGGGCATGACTGTAGGTTAGGTTAGATTTGGCAGTGAAATCGGTGTAAGGAACTTCGAAATTTTGTGCTTTCGGGATTATAAAATTCGATATTTTAAGTTTAGGTCTTAAGAACTTTCGGTATTATGATAGGCATACAGTTTATTAGGTGCTTGTAAATTAGGGTTTTAATGTTTGTGGTAGTATTACATTAATCGGTATGCTTATGAAATATTAGTTTATAATTAAATTAAGAAATAAGTAATTTTTGCAATACAAATTTCGTGTGCAATCACCATTATAGATGCTTTTTTGGATTTATTTGTTTTAAAAAACGATACTTATTAGTTATGCGTTTAAATGCTACCCTTTATTAATATCATTAAGTACCTGCGAATCTCTATAGTGACCAAATAGAGTTGGGGTAACCATCACAGCCGAGGTGATGTATAACATCCAGGATACAAAGTTCGAGGGGTCCACCAGGTAGTGCCATTTCTGCTGCTTCCAGTTGTAGAACTCGCGAATGACGCATATGCTGTTGTAGGTCAGTATGCTTATTGTACACGAGTACATTAGCACTATGGTTTCAAAATCTGAAATATAGTTTATCAGAGACTGTCAACTGAACTGTTAATATATATACCTACAAAGACATTTCAATACCTTATTTAATAATTATGTATTAAGCTTTTGAAAAGACAGTCATGCAAGCATGTTAGTAAGTTAGCCTACTTTGTCAGTGTTCTGTGTGTGAATAAATTATATGTCTCCGTCTTAAGTACGAACAAGTTAGACTGTTCCGTAGCTCAGTTGGCAGTGATGTGGACTGAGTAAGCGTGTGCACCCGGGTTCGATTCCCGGGCGGGGCGAATATTGATATGATGAATATCGATGTTTGTTTCCGGTCTGGGTGTGATGTTCGTCTCTGTATATGTTTCGGGCACGTTAGATACAGGTTCTACCTAGTTAGGGGCTCTGAGTGTGATGCGTTATTATTAGTTAGTAATTTAAATTTGGTTGCTTACCAGCTTGAAAATCAGCTACTTTTTTTGAAATAGCCGATCGTGCTGTAATATTTCTTGATATATTGTGATGGAGAGTGTAATTTGCCTTTGAGCATCGGTCTATCCTGGGCCCCGAGGCGGCGCTCGGGTCTGCGGCGGACATCAGTAAGTAAGAGTACAACGTTACAAAAGTCAAGTATATGCAGTAAAACAATACGTTTGCAACGTGGAAGTATTTTCCGTAGGAGTTCCATTTCATTTGCAGGTATTTTTGACTCAGCGGATGAGCTAGCAGTTCGACTCTTCCGTGGGCAACCATTGCCTGAAAAATAATATTTGAATTTTTTTTTTTTAAATCAGTGTCTAAGGTACTATTTAGCGGTAAGATAACGAGAGACGTACTGTACATATATAAACGTAAGTATAAGATGTGACGTATACATATAGGTATAATCAAAAAATATTTACAAAAACAAAACATCAAACGCCATGAATCCAGATTGTACCGAAAACAACACTGCTGCAGTTTTAAGGCAAACATAGAGACGTTGAGTGTATGATACACGCCGCCACCATCCAGCAGCCACACTCCCAATCAAATGTAATAGTGTAAAATTGCCAATTGTAGCTAAGATCAGCATATTGTAGGTAAGATATTTAATAACTAAGATAACTAGGATAACTAAGATATTTATAACTTATACCTATTTAAATTAAAAACTATTACATTTGTGTAAGAGTGCGGAGGCGAGCCCTGTGCGTTCAGCGCGGCGCACGAACAACTAACACCCATTAAACCCAGTCTCCGCTTGGTGGTCACTCACGTTGATCACATTCAACGGTTCTGGTCGGTACTTGGGGTCGTTCAACGCCAACCTCAGGGCGTCTATTTCCAATTTGCTATGTTGGTAGAAGTCGAAAGAGTACTTTATCTGTGTTCAAGTTTAAATTTGTATTTAATTAATTAAACGTAATAATACAGGACTTACATTTAAAGCTGGCAATGGGATATACTGTGGCTTTGGCACAGGGTATTCAGTCTTCTGGTTGCGAATGCTCTCATCCTCTTCATACGCAGGGGATAATGCGGCAAAGTTGTATTTGATCTACATTTTTAAATTATTGAAATTTTACTTCGGAAGAGAAAAGGCACATTTTCTGCATAATTCTAAATTATATCTTTAGTGTCAAATATTGTCTTAGCCTGGCAGAAGGTTTTAGAAGGTAAGGTAAGGTTTTAATCATTGAGAGCTGATTTTCAAATACATTTCAACAGAAATTAAAATGTAAAGCCATGGGAACCCTTGCAGAAAACAAGCTTTAGCCCCCGGTAAGTAATCCTAAAATGACTAATTCGATTTTGATGAAACTTAAGATAATCACGGCTAAAACATCCACGACTATAGATAGGCCTTTCCAACAGATCGCCATAATGACCGGTTTTGTGCTCCTCATCTATTGCACTTCAGCCATTTTCACCTGGTCCTCTGAACACCTTGTGGGGGGTGTGGCTACTCTGCGTCTGCCAGTGCAGACTGCAGATGATGTGTCAAAGATAAGCTTCCCATCACCTCTTATTGGTGTAAGCACCATACTTTGTAAAACATAAGCTCATAAATAATTGTATAATATGTTTTCCTTAAAAAAAAACTTTTAATATTTATTTAAGTAGCTGTTAGTAAACTTATATTTTACAGAGCAAGTAAAACAGCAGATAAGTTTCGTAAACTACCTTTAAGAGGCGAACGGGTGCGGTACTAGTTAATAACGTTAAGATTGATACCTAGCATAAATATCGTAAGTACCTACCTCGTTTAGTTACTTACATAAAAACTTTTAGAATCTTTTTTACAGTTAGCTTTACTAATACAGTTGTCCTGGACCGCTTCGAAGACGCGCGGCATGTACGCGATGAGCGCCAGCGTCACGCACGGGTGCCGGTCCGAGCGCAGCGCCATCACCTCGTTTGCCCTCAAATAACAATCAATCGTTACACGTTATGTTACTTTCCTTTTCTATCTCGCTCACGGTGTAGTTTATATACATAGCCAAAAATATGCACTTCGTTGTTATAACTTCTCAAAGTTTACATAACTTGCATTGTTATTCGTTACACAAGACAAATCTTCTATGTTTTTCGGTCTAATATAAAAATCTTACCTCTGTTCATGAGTGACCATAGCGAGAGCTGCCTCTGGGTATTTGTAGTAAATTGCGTAGTCTATAGCACTCATGTCCATGTTGTTGTAGCAGAGCTTGCAGCCCATGGACAGGAGCAGCGCGATAGAATTTGGCTTGTTTTCCATCGTGGATAAGTGGAGTGGAGTATTCTGGAGAATAAAGTAAATTACTTATTCAATGAGTGAAATCTAATTTGGTATGTTAAAACAAGGTTATAAAATAAAGTTTCACAAGATATTATAAAAACAAATGAGGCCTCATTTAAAAGCCTTGTGAAAGATAAATAAAGGCTTTCGGGAGATTTTGAGCTATTTAGTATAGCCTACTCGCCTTCACTATTATGAGCCCATGTACAATAGATATTATGTTACAAAATATAGGTACACTAGGAATTAAATATAGTTTTTTTTTTTAAATCTTACTCCATCTTTATCTGCCTGATCCAGAAGATGCGAATGCACGGAGTGGAGGAGCTCGATAGTCTGCGTATATCCACTCATCGCTGCATGGTGGAGAGGATTCCTGCCCTTGTGGTCTCTATGAAGCAGAGCCCCCCGGTTGAGCAGGAGCTGCACGACCCTCGTGTGCCCCTCGCGCGAGGCTATATGCAGGGGCGTCAGGCCCTCGCCGTCGCTCTCGTTGATGATAAAGGTACCTTTGTCGGAGTCTAGGAGCTGGCAGACAGTGTGATAGCGGCCGTACCTTTAAGTGATTGAAACATTTTTTTTTATTTGTACTTGGATGATTTTTTTGTGTCGTTAACAACGTTTAAGAATTAAAAAGGTAAGAATAACAATCTATTTAAAATATAATTACCTTGCTGCGAAATGAAGTGGGCTTTCATTGTTGTTATTCTTGAGATTGACCACAGCTCCAAGCTTAATGAGGTTCGCCAATGACCTGATGTGCCCTTCACGACTCGCATAGTGCAAGGGAGAGCAGCCCGCTTTGTCCTTCTCATTTAGCATTTGCGCTAAACTCTTCTCGCATTTATCCTTTAAAAATAATTAAATTTTTATATAAAAAAAAACGGAAACGGTTTTTAATCAGAAATAAATTTAAAAACTTACTTTACAGTTAGCTGCGAACTCTTCCAGTCGACCGCCGTTCATCACAACAAGATGCAAAACATTTCTTGAGTTCTGATCCTTTAGTTGAATATTAGCGCCCAGACGTATCTGTTAATATCGTGACGAAAAATTAAGAAAATTTACTTGTCAACTCAAGTCCACTCTACAAACTCAAAAAAAAAACTTATTGTGAATTTGTTAACTTACAAGTGTATGAACCGTCCTCCAGCCGCCCCTGGAGGCAGCGAGCAGCAGCGGCGAGCGCCGCTCTTTGTCGAGAGGGTTTATGTCAGAGCCCTCCGACATGAGGTACTCCACAATCTCAGGATGGTCGAACATTGCTGCGCAGTGAATCGGGGTCATCTTTTGGACATCACATGAGTTTAGGCATGCTCCTTTTTCTTTTGGTTGCATTGTGAACATAAGTTTTACTATTTCTAAGGCTCCCTGTAAGAACGCAAAACATTGCACAGATAATACGACTGTCTATAATGTGTACATGTATGTACCTAAAGATAAATTTATAATGAGTACTAACTTGAGCGCAAGCTAAATGAACAGGCGTTGATAGGTCATGCTGTTGGGTGGATATTTTAGCTCCAGACTTTAGGCAAAGCTCAACTGCCTTTATATCGCCACCGTGGACAGCAGAGTGTAGCGGCACGTTTCCCTCGTTGTCGTACAGGGAGATCATCTGCTCGCGAGTGCAGCCGCGGGCCTCGCCCCACTGAAGAAACACCTCCATGGTTCTAGAAGACGCATTTTTGGCAGCCTCGTGGATGGGATAGTAGCCATTGTTACATGGTCGTTTTGACTTGGCACCCAAATCTTGCATCTGTTTGATTAAAAATTTAATAGAACATTAGAAACCCATTGAGAATTTCCAGATTTAGTTTTTAAAACGAGAAGTTAGTATCTATGTAACCTAATATATAACGTATAGTAGGAACTCACAAGGATTCTGGCACATTGGTCATGGTCGTGTATGGCGGCGCAGTGCAGCGCGGTGCGGCCGTGCTCGCCTCCCAGGTCCACGTTGAACTGCGCCTTGTATTTGCTGAACACTTGCAGCACCGACACCTGGCAAACATTTACATCTATTGTCTGACATCTTTTGTATTTGCCTAAATTTTTATATTCGTTTGTAACCTGCCATCTGACACATTCGTCATCTATCTGATCATACCTAATGTAAAATACTCAAGGTAGGATCATGCATAATCTTATTTAAATATTTTTGTCTTAAGGTGGTAACTCTCGCTATGGCGCGAAATTCAATTTTTTTCGTGTTTTTTATTTATTCTGGCGAAAGTATCCATATTTTTAAAAGTTTCAATGAATTCGCGTATGTAAAAAACCATTTGCCACATTGTAATACAACGTTTTTAAAAGACAGACCTACTAATTTTGTGCCTAAGGACATAAAGGCCAAAAATCAAGTTAGGTCCTTAGACACAAAATTAGTAGGTCTGTCTTCGAAAAACGTTGTATTACAATGTGAGAAATGGTTTTTTACATAGGGTAAAATGTCCTATTACCGCGGTAGTCAAAATCACGTCCTATTACGGCTCTATTTTATCTTTTGCAATTTATGATTCGTTGTGACTGTGTATGGTAAAGGTGACTACATAGTGTCAAAGGAAATCAAACACGTAACTTATTACCCAGCACTCGTGCGTTTAAAATCGTTTAAAATTACTTGAATTAAGTATTTTGTGTAACGTCAGCGAAGCGAGAAGCTGTTTCATACAAACGCAGACTAACTCGCGGTAGAACATAGAATTTTCAGACTTCATTTTTAGTTCAAACAAACACTTGAAGATTATGTTACTATATTCGAATACTTTTTACATTCAAGTAGTCTTAGTTAATCTAGTTGATTTCTGTTTAAAATCAATTAAAACAATAAAATATGAGTAAACAAAAGTCCGCCGTGTTAGGAAGGCTATTTGAGGGTACCGCCTATTACGGAGGGTACCATCGGTAATAGGAAAAACGCAGTGTCAGTAATTTTTAAATTTAGTGGTATAATAAATATAATTTATGAACATTTCATTATTTAAGTGTAATTTTCATTAGTTTTCAAGTATAAAACCTATTTTGGAGGTACATGTTTTTTAACTAGAATCCTTGTTTTTTACGCTTAAAGTTGATAGTAAAATTTAAGTTTGTTAGAATACTGTGAATCCTAACGTATGAGTTTTAATAAAGAAAAATAGTCTAATACAACGATTACTAACAATTTGAGAGTTTTATGGTAAAGTCAGAGTGCTCTTATTTGTAAGTAATAACTTATATTACCGAAATATCTTAACATTATATTTCAGAATTAGGATATACAATGTCATTAGATATTTTAGTACCTACCGTATTAGGCTGTAAGGAATCCTAACACGGTGTATGGAAATTACAGAGGTAATAATTTAACCGTATTATACATAAAGATACCGTTCATTTTAAAAAGCTTTACTGCAGGTCTACTTATTTGGTTTGTTGTATGCTAAAATGCTGCTTGTGGGTTCGATCCCCGCAGAAAACACCACATATTGATTTCTCACAAAAATCACGTTGTGGTTGTTTTCGGTTGGATAGGACATTGCAGGCTTGAATCACCTGATTGTCCGAAAAGTAAGATGATTCCGTGCTTCGGAAGGCACGTTAAGCCGTTGGTCCCGGCCGCAGTAGTGGTCGTTATAACCGCGGCGACAAGCTGGCCCCTTGTCACGTTGGTAATAAAGCATAAACTCGGCTAAACGTGGGTCCGGCTCTCAAGCTGGTGCCTCTGCCTAACCCTCCGGGGAATAAAAGGCGTGATATTATGTATGTATGTATGCTAAATACTTGACATCCTGTCTTAATTGACATACGTCAAATAACTTAAATGCACTTTCACTTTTGATGAATAACAGGGTAAGTAAATAATTAAAAAGCTTACACAAGGTAAGGTTTATCGTATTTTCTTATCAATCAATATATATAAAACTCTTCCGTTACTGACTGACTGACTGACTGACAGACAACGCAGAGGCGAAACTACTGGACGTAGAAAGCTGAAAATTGGCACGTGGGTTCCTTGGGGAGTGTAGGCGAGCACTAAGAAGGGATTTCCCGAAATTCCCACGGGAACGGGAAAAAACGGGATTTTTGTGTTTATGAGAAATCTACGCGGGAAAAACCGCGGGGCAGCCTCTAGTATATATATAAAACTCTTCCGTTATTGACTGACTGACTGACAGACAACGCAGAGCCGAAACTACTGGACGTAGAAAGCTGAAAATTGGCATGTGGGTTCCTTGGGGAGTGAAGGTAAGCACTAAGAAGGGATTTCCCGAAATTCCCACTGGAACGGGAAAAAACGGGATTTTTGTGTTTATGAGAAATCTGCGCGGGAAAAACCGCGGGGCAGCCTCTAGTCAATATAATAATTTACTACTTGATTTTACCGCAACTTTGACACACCATACAAAATTATGATTCGTTGGTTGTTTTATTTATGATTGTATTTTGGTTTACTGTTTCGTTGTTGTTTTTTTGTGTTCCATTTTATTGCATGTTTGTGTCAACGTTGTTGTAAATAAAATTATCTTTATTTTTTTAACTTTCTCCGCTTGGGTAGAAATCCATTTTCCATATTTTTTTACCGTTTAACTAAACCTTCACTGACTGCACCCCGCTGCTTCGTCAGTTAAATTTTCCTTCAAATATGTTTTATTTGTAAGGATCATTAAAAGCTATTTCGTAGTTTTTACGTGAAAGAGTTACAGACGTCCTTTATTACAAACTTTGTCGTTTATAATATTAGTAAGATTATTAAAACCCTCATCCGGGCCTTTCTCAAATTCAAGTTGGAGAAAAACTAACAGCGATTGTTTTATAACGAGGTTAAGGAGGTTATCAATTCGACCTGTATGTATGTTCGTATGCATGTTTGTCCGCGATTATTCGATTTTGTCAAAACCGATTTTCACAAAAGTATTTTTTAAATTCAGAAGAAGGGTTTTAGTACCTATTTTTAACCAATTTTAGAGAAGTTCTCAGTTTAGGTTTGTATCAGTTTATTAAGGTTTCGGGTACACGTCCCGGGACCTTATTAATAATGTATTTTCCATCCGTCCGTCTGTCTGTCTGCCACAGGTACTAAGTTCCGAAACGGCTTGATTAATTTTAATGAAAAAATTACATGATATTTTATTTGTTGTCCAAAAAATACTAACAAATATTAAAAACTTCAAAAATTTATGGAAATTTAGAGAAAAAATGCAAAAATTGTGCCAAAATCTTCCTTTTTTGAACAAAAGTCGAGCCTCTACTGAGATATTGACCTGGTCAACAGACATTAAATAATGATCATTTAATTTTGTAACTTCACTTAATGTAGATTAACAACAAATATTAAAAATAATGTTTATAAGCTAGCCAAATTCACACAAATTACTCTTTTATGGGTATATCCTGCGCACATAAAAACGATCTCAAAATGGCGGCCGTTGTATGGGCTGTCTCTCTTCTCAACTCTTCTTTCATACTAATATACGCGAGATAGCATTCGTTTAGCCGCCATTTTCAAATTGTTTCTTTATCAGCGCGGCTTATAAAAAGAAAATCGTCCCTATAATATTATTTAATTCAATCCGTTCCATTGTGCATAGAGATGGGAGAACGTTACGATGCCGTAGATTGATTGATTGATTGTTGTTTTGTTATTCGCCCGTTCAGGTCAGGCAAAGGAACATAGTAGCCCATACAGCCAAATATTCATTATTCGTGTTTCCTAAACTAATTATATTACTGGAAACTTCTTAGCGCGAGGCCGTTTATTAAATAGTTGATACACAATATATTATCAAAATAACCCCTTACTAGGAAGAACCTGTATTTATGTACAGTGCCAGTAACAATTACAGCCATTGCCATTGCATATCATTTTCTGATTGCACGATTCTGAGAGCAAAATGTTTCATCGGGCGTGTGTTGTCATCCCATACTCCGTAATAGGCTGTGCTTACCGCCGTAATGGGCTTCAAACTTTTTTTTGCCACCGTAATAGGAATTCCGAATTGTCAGAAAAAATATTTATTTAAAATTAATTATCACTCTAAAATAAATAAAACGACAACTGAAATAGAAAATATAATTATCATTAGTGTCAAAAAAAAATTCAAATATCTGCTAACATATTAAGAAATACTTAATATCTTACCCTACTTTAAAATGTCGTCAAAACGCGCCGTAATAGGGCATGTTAAAAAAATAAAAATAAAATAAAAATAAAAATAGCCTTTATTTGCCAAAATTAATTAGTTATAACAATTCAGGTAAGTATAGTTTCGTTATTTACAAGTGAACATGCAGTAGACTAAAATCTAAAATCTTTAAAGACATTTCAAATCATTTTCATTTGACTCTAGATTTGATTTAACTATTTACATATACCTTTATTATAATTTTATTCATTTTTTTTTTTTTTTTTTTTTATATACTCGATTTATTTAATTTCAATTTAATTATTTTTAATGTATTTCTTTGATTGTGGCACTGTCCATTTTTGGACGTAGGCCTCCTCCATCATTTTCCATTTGACTCTATCCCTAGCTTGTCTCGACCATGTGTTTCCGGCAGTAGCCACGATGTCATCGCTCCATCTCGTCAGGGGTCTGCCGCCAAAATGTCGTCAAAACGCGCCGTAATAGGGCATGTTACCTTACGCGAATTCATTAAAACTTTATTATAAATGAATACTTTCGCCAGAATAATTAAAAAACGTGAAAAATTTTGAATTTCGCGCCATACCGTGACTTACCGCCTTAAATGTATTAAAATACCATTAGAGTTATTATCGCACGTTACGATTGCCCGTGCGACTGTTTGTACCTGTGGTAACTTGGGATCGTTAGTTTAATTAAGCAAACTGGCACTCCTCGTTTTTCCTCAACTTGACATATTGAAAGGGTGCTTGCTGTTCTTTGAATAATAGGGTTAGTTTGAATGTTTTTAATTTAATTAAGTAATATTAGAAACTCTCAATGGCACATAAAAAATAAATTTATGGTGGTAAAAGGGATAATAAGGTGATAATTTACGACGTGTGCGGTCGTTGTTTAGTTCTCAATATATTAAGTAGATACCATCAAAGACTTTATATAGGTAGCTACGATATTTTCTGACCACGGACAAGTTGGACACTCACTGTAAAATATGTAGGTATAATATTCTTTACCTGTAGATAACTTCTATTTTACTGGGCGAATATTGAAATCTAAGCAAATTTCGTTTTCTTCGCGTACATAAAAGCAGAACCGCAAAATACTTATTCAAAATAAGATTTTAAGAATTCCTCGAGGGAATCTTACGTCAACGAGATGTAAATTTTATATTATGTAGTATAATCTTTATACCAACCTACATTACCTACTTTATAAATAAGAAGAATAATCATATTGTTTAAGTAACGTTGTCAGGCGAACTAACAAGTAAGTCATCGTCACCACCCCTCCGCGATCCAGTGCTCAAATGGAATTTCCTGTGCTCGGAAATTTATTTTTACCGCCTGTAATCACAGTGAATACGAGAGAGGGTTCTGTCTGACGTAGCTAGCTGTAAAATGTTAAGAAACGGTAATACAAGGCGCTTTCTGCGATATGCAAAGTGTAAGAGGGTATCTACTTACTTTATTGAGCTCTGTTGCCAAATGTATTGGAGCTTGATTTTTCTCATTTAGAATACCCGTCTCAACTTGACTGAAATAAAGACGAAAACTTATTTATTTAAAGCTAGGAAAAAAATTACTTAAAACTCAAGACAAGGTATGACAGTTATACATTATCGACCATTTCAGTGATAGTTTATAATATTTTCGTAGCTTTAGTATAACCAAAAGACAATAAAGAAAATTAGGTATCATTCTCGTCTCTCGGGCTATTAGGATGTACGGGTCGATTGCATACAGAATGAATGTATTCTGGAATGCTTTTTAAAAAGAATGTCCTCACTGCTGCAGCAGGAACTCGATGGCGTCGTGCGCCTCGCCCTCCACGGCCACGTGCAGCGGCGTGTTGCCGGCGTTGTCCTGGACGTTCAAGTCTGACAAACATCACAAAAACTAATTACATCCCAGAACAGGGGATTATTGCCGTTCGCAATGAAAATAAGAATGAAAAATATATTTTGACTTGTGTTAAGAATTCATTGCGAGTATATAATTACTTTGTCTATACAAGAGATTCACTGTAAATACGCAATGTGTACTCATCATGTCATAATGTTTTTCCTTCTTATTTTAATTGAGAACAGCAATAACCGCGCAAATTTTGTAGTTAAGTAGTAGGTTTACATATTGTATATTGCAAATACCAAAGAACGTAAAACGTAATACTGAAAGCATTTTAGGGAGTTTTTATATAATTTTTGAACTCGAGATTTCATTATACTGACTGTTCAGGTGGCCTTATCAACAATTAATACTGTTGAACTGGTACAGTAATAAATTGAAACCGGCTTAGATTTATTTTATTTCTTTTAATAATTTTATAATCTAGGGCCGAAAAGTTATCAAGTGGCAACGGCGCGCCGGAAGACGCAGAGTAGGACGCTTATGTCCAAAAGATAGCTGCCTAGCCGCTTTCGACTGAATTATAACTTAATGAAAACGATTATTATTATTAATATTAATGTATCTTGCTTGACTCACCGCCACCATACTTGAGTACGAAGTGTAGAATGTTTGTTTTGTTCTTGAGGGCGGCCTGGTGCGCCGGCGTGCGCCCGCGCGCGTCGCGGATCGTGAGCCGCGTCGGCTCGCTGAGGTAGAGGCGCATGAAGTCCTCCGCGTTACCACTCTCCGCAGCCTGACCAAAAAACCTTAGTATCATATATATAAAATACGCATCATAACTATATTTATAAAACTCTTCCGTTACAGACTGACTGACTGACTGACTGACTGACTGACTGACAGACAACGCAGAGCCGAAACTACTGGGCGTAGCGGGCGGGTTCCTTGGGGAGTGTAGGGGAGCATTAAGAAAGTATTTCCCGAAATTCCAATGGGAATGGGAATAAACTGGGGTTTGTGTTTATGAGAAATCTGCGCGAGTGAAACCGCGGGGCAGCCTCTAGTATAACTATAAAAACAAAAATTTAAAAATTATAAAACTAGCACACTTATTAAAGCTAAAGATTTCTCTCTCTCGTCTCCTGTGCTCGTTAAGAGTCATTATTTAAAAAAATCTTTAATTACGTAAGACTATGCCGATATAAAGTTCAAAACTGTAGCGGATAAACACCGGTCTAAATCACTGATAGACTGGTGGGTAGCATTTCGGTAAAGTACTTGCACGGAATCCACATCGCGGTGGGTTGCAGTTTAGGTCAGTACGAATGGATTTGGTTCAGTAAAATTTTGTCCTATGTCGCTGCGTTTTCGCGTTACAGCGGATTGAACTTGTCAAAAAAAAAAAACTATGCGAACTCATTTGCACGTGTCTGCCTTTGGGGTTCATGGTTACAATCATCTTGAAACTAAAGAAAATCGAAAAGGCAGACAATTAGGGCTCTGCGTTTTCATGGGACGGAGTTGTAAAAATGTAAAAAAAAAACTATGCTAAATCATTAGCACGTGTCTGCCTTTGGGGTTCATGATTACAATCATCTTAAAAACAAAGAAAATCGAAGAGGCAGACACTTAAAGCTTTGCGTTTTCATGGGACGGAGGTGCCAAAATGTAAAAAAAAACTCTACTAAATCATTTGCTCTCGATTCTAATTGTGATCATTCGATTCATTTGGACTCCCTAGATAAAAAAAACATTTGGCAGACACTTTGCTCGCTGATTTTTAGGTTGTACGAATGTTGAAATTCACGGAATCAAATCAATGCGGGTATTTTATCGGATAAATAGAATTCCTTATAGTTTTAATTCCGTCATACGTTTACAGGATGACTATATAATCATTAGCCCCAGAGGCAGACAATGTGCAAATGATTTAGTTTAGTTTTTCTTATTTTTACATTTTTGAAACGTTGTCAATTGAAAACGCAGGGCTACCATGTTGGCAGACTATTTTTCCGAGGTCCTTTTTATTGTTTTTATTCAAACTATACACGTCTGCCAAGCGTGCAAATTGTTTTTTTTTTTTTTCATAAAAATAAATTTAAAAATTAATAACTACAAAAGTCAGAGCCCTAGATGTCTGCATCTTCGATTTTACCTGTTAACAGGATGGCTGTTATCATCAGCCCCAGAGGCAGACACGTGTAAATGATTTAGTAGAGTTTATTTTTTTACATTTTTGAAACCTTGTCAATTGAAAACGCAGGGCTACCATATTTGCAGACGCGGTCCTTGATGTTTGTTAGGGTATTATTATCGCTATTAATAGCGTCTGCCAAGCGTGCTTATTATTTAGAAAATTTGCTCGCCACCTCCTTATCCAGCAGGGGCGGCGGCTATCGATAGCTCATTTCTTCTCCCCACCGCCCCGCAGTCCTCTTCGACATCATCGAACGCTGCGCTTCCGCATTTATTTATTAAACAAAACGCAAAACAATACAAAGCGAACACAGATGTAATATGGGTATTTCTCACAAAAAATATTCTTCATCTAAGATCGCTGTCCATGATTTTTTTTAGAATTTGATTATTTTAATAAGTTTATCGTATACAAAAACAAAAAGTTATAGTTTTCATGATGGAGGGACTCTTTTTTACCCAATAGTTTCTCTGCAAATCGCTTTTGAAAAAATTAGGACAGCGATCTTATATTCACTGCCAGCGATCTTAGAACATCTCATATAACTGAAATAAAAACATGTTGCACATAATATTTTATTGTAAAAAGTTATTATTTTATTTCAAGAAATAATAATAGAATTCTTGGCACAGTTTTAACAAGCTTGCATCTACAGATTAAGATTAAAAAAACATAAAAACTCCATCGCTTCTTATTTAGATTTTATTTTGTTTATATTATTGTTAAAGAAACGTTATCCTTGGTTCTTTGGATGAACCTACTATTTCTGTGGAATATTCAAACATCTAATCAACATGCCGTAAAGCATGTATCTGGTCTATGGGCATTTCTACAGACGGGCAAAATTCAGTGGCAATTTGAAAATAAAATATACCCCAGTGAAGTAGGCTGCTCAAATTATTTCAGCCACAACTACGTATGGGTACGCAGTTGGAGAGCATAGAAAAGTTTTTGAAAATATAATATAAATACCAGAAAAAAAATCCGAAAGTCATAAAACCTGACATCGGTGGGGTGTCCTGTTGCCAGAATTCATGAAAGAGTCACTTGTTACAAAGTAATGAAGTAATATTTGATTAATTTATATATATTCACGCCTTAGTGATGAGTATATTAAGGCTGTTGTTACCATGAAAAACCAAAATCTTCTATATTTTTCATAATACACCACTCTGAATGAGCGTCCTGAAATTCTCCCTGATTTCGATGGTGTTTACAAATCATTACCCACAACCATAGTGATTAACTTTTCGCACTACCTGAAGTACTTTGCAGCTTGATATAGTCATGGCCTACACGCCGCGAGCCAGAAACCTGTGCCCAGCCAACATTTCAGTATTTTTTTTCAGGATAATTGTGACACTCGGTGGTTTTGGGTACCCCTTAGTCCTGAATTCGGTGTAGGTAAATTTTTTCTAACCGTAAGAAATATTTAACTTTCAACTAGTGCTATGCACTCGTCATCGGGTTGGTATTATTTGACGTACAGATGATTGTTGTGCTGTTTTTGAATTTCGAGTTAAATTTTGATTTGTACTCTTTTGTGACTTCGCTGCTTCTGATATCGGTGGTTTTCGGTGGTTTCGAACATCCACCAAAATCAGATTTTTACTTCGACCGAGTGATAAAATAGCTCATATTTCAGATTTTTGTGATAATATTACTTATTTGTGGTATATAATCAGTGATGGTAAACAATGTGCATTTAAATTCGTACCATTTTTGTTTTTTTATCCTCTGACTCAACTTTTTCGGAGGGTAGTATGAAAACTAATATTGAACACCGGTACAGCGCTGTGCTGAGTTGAGTCAGGTGGGTTTTTATACTAGTTTTCCCGGCGAACTTTGTACCCCCTAATATAATACTATTTTGTGCATATACCTTTCATAAAATTCCTCTTAAATCACATTATCTATAAAAAAACGCATCAAAGTATACATACACAGAAGCTTCTCGCTGAAGCTACTTTGTGTTATAAATGTACTGATATTATGAACAACCAAACTTTGCATTTGAATCAAAAAAATTAATTAAATTATCGGTAATGTTATTATACTTATAAAATGCATAAAAATGTTTTAAATAATGCTTAAACGTTATCCTTATTATTTCGACTATTAAAATTAATTGAACATTAATTTTATACGAGAGTGTACTTATTTATTATTGAATATTTAATTACAGTAAAGTAAATTCAAAATTGATGTTATTGATTTTCAGATATACTTTAAATTATTATTAAATATTTTTAATCCTTAAAGCTCTTCTTGAAAAGATACAGAGTTCAAAGAAAATATATAGTCCGAAAATACTGTTACCAAATCACACAAAAAATATAAAGCACGCAAATGTTTTACAATGAGCGCTGCTTACTACTACAACTACTACTGTGTAAATCAAAATTTATTCAAAATTTTATTGATAAATTGTATGGGATTGTGCTTTCGGTGGATAGATTTCTGATTTCAGTGGTAAAATTGTGATTCGGTGGGTAATTTTTCTGATTTCGATGGAGACAAAATATTAGAGGTCAGTTTTTTTTGAAACTGTTATCTTTTGACGGGGCCCAAAACAATATTTGAATACAGAATTAGCTCTTTTGTATGGGTTTTAATTATGAAGTCTCTAGGTCAAAATAAAAAAAATGGCACCGAAGTCAGAAAAATCTGTTCACTTTGTAGAAATGCTCCTATGGTCCTGAAGCCTTTACGGAAACCGGCTTGTTTGGGTGGCTGAAATTCATCAATCCTGCGCATAATACGATTCCAAATGACTCTCAAGAACAGTTTGTAAACTTGGCTAAAAAAAAAAGAAGTTAGATCGGCATGTAATTCTTCAGCAAGGTTTTATCATCCTTTTGGAAGAACAATACTACTACTCTTCTTTTCCGTGCTTCTGGAGTTTTCAAATCTCTGATACTTAAGAGGCATAGCACAGCTAAAGTAGCAAGCCAAAAGAGTAAATATCTTCTAAACTGAGGCAAGTATTAAAAAAGTGAAACAGTCTTCCCCTAGATAATTTAGCCTAGTATTTTTAGAGCAATGGTGGTTAAAAACCATAGAAAGCTACAAAGTGTTGCTAAAAATTGCCACTTTTGGCAACAATCTGTAGATTTCCTTGGTATTAAACCTAAAAGCTATACAACAGTGCCTTTAAAATACTAGGCTACATTATCTGGGGTTCTGGCCAGATAAACCTCCACGTGCAACACTAATCGATGACACTTTTCGTTTACCGTTTGGTGTGATCGCTCGGTGGCTAATAACATGGCGAGAGTGGCGCTCCACATGCTCTCTGCTTTATCAGAGAGCATAGTTTGAATCGATAAGGAGAGCGGGGCTTGGTACCCCCACCACGGCGTACTCCCCGGCTCCGTGGGGGGGTTAAAAAGCCCTGCTAAACGAGGAGAAAGAAGAAGGGAGTAATTGAAGAGGAAGAGGGAAAGATGGCGAAGAGGTGGATTACGGGACTTAGGGGCTCCCCCAATGGCACATCCATGTGGAGATTTATGGCTCGGCTGATTAGAAACCCTGCGTTATTAGATGCTGGGAATAATAGTCCTGCTCACGGTTGGCTTGATGACTAAGTCGCCGACCGTTGTGATCACAGGTCTATCCGGCTGATTCGAACGCGCAGGAGAGTAGATGCCGGGCTTTCATTCCTCCCCGCTTTGCGGTCGGCTTGATGTCGCCATCGCTGACAGCAATGGGAGTACCAATGAGGCGCTTACAAGCCCAATAGGAGAGGATGTCAGTGTTAGGACACTGCCACGCGCGATCGCTGGGTGCTGTGGCCAAGATGGAATGGCTGTAGCACCTGGCGGTCGAGGAGGAAGTAGCAGGGTCTTTCAACTGCCACCACGGTGTCAACACTCCGCCGTGGCCCCCTAGTAACAAGCTCTGCTCATATAACAAACCTGGGAAGGATGACGGAACGCAGTGTCCAGTTCCGTCGTTCAGCGTTGGGAGAACCATCCACGCGCTGGGGGGACTACCATCTTGGCCCCTCGTGAAGAGGCTTAATAGCCGATGCTGGAGGAGGTAGCAGAGTTACACATAAAGATCAAAGATCTGCCGTGACCCCCTTGCCAACAGCCGAGGAGGACACCGGCTGTGTTTTAGTGGATGCGAACCACATTATCCTGCGGCTCTCCTCGGGGCTGCAGGGTACTCGTCAGGAGTTTCCCCGCCTACAAAGGCTTCATCATCTAGTGAAATATCCGATATTTGCCTTTGTTTTGAAGATATTAAATATTTTCGCGGGTGGCGGTACTTTACCTGTGCTATGCCTCTAAACGGAATTATACAATTACCTACTGTAGGTGTTGGCCCTAAGGATCGGTTTCTACCCGCCTTTAGAAGTTCACCTGTGGTTGAACTGATGATAACCTTTATCAGAAACATTATACTAACACTACATAATAAAGAAGAATTCTAGAAAAAAATAGTAACAGTGAAATTGAAAAGTAAATTACAAGATCGCTGTCATTGACTATAAGATCGCTGTCCTTAGGACAGCGATCTCAGAAATGACAGCGATCTTATGGACAGCGATCTTAGCAATTAAAAAAAAAAGTGGATTATTTAAAGGAAATAAAAGGTCTAGCAAGTAAATAATACTACAATAGTATGCAAAACACATAGTTTTTCATTATAATCTAATTACAACAATGATATAATGGCTTGATTTTTTTCTATGCTACAGAACAGATTTTTAAGAAAGGGTGACCAAGCGTAACCGTGCTCAAACATAACGTGATTGAGTCGAAACGAAGCATCTCAGTACATGTGTCACCACTGTGACTTACTCAGCATCAGTAAGGGTTCACGGCACTGACACTACAAAACTTAAAACCCATTGGTTAGCGAGTTATGTAAGAAGAACTGCGCGGTAGTTTAAAAAGTACTAAACTTCGGACGCTCGTATAAGTTGAATAATATCTTTAACAGATAATTAAATTAAGTTATCATATTTTTTTTGATGTTAAACAACGTATCAACCATCGCTTAAAATAAAGTTTTTAGTTCAGTCTCTTATAGTTAAAAAGTTATAACATCATTTTGAGCGCTGGTCGGAGTCCGGACGCACCGCTGACGGCCGATTTTAGGTGAAAAAAATTTTTTTTTCCACGTTTCCTAAATCCAATTTATTACTAACTGTTTAGGTCTAGGTCCTTTTTTGGATAAATAATAACATATTAAAAACTCAGGCTCATAGATTCTTCAATCTCGCAGTTTCACGTCCGGACGCATGTTTTTGAAGGTCTAAATATTCACCCATATTTTCAGTTTTATATGAAATACGTGTGTCTGTCTGTTTGTCTGTTCGTCATAACTCAAAAATAAATAAAACTTATTCTAAGTAAACCCTACGTGCCGTGGTTGGTGTCGCCAACAAAACCAGATTTGAAATCAAGCCATAGAAGCATTCCTAACTGGTAAGAATATTTCAAAATTTGCTTTTAGCTGAACTGAAATAATGCTATAAAAATCTATGAAAAATTTTATAAAAAAAAATCGCATCAGTTTTATTCATTTAGTTTTTTTAGCGTTTCCCCACCTCACTGGTTTTTTTATGAAAGAGTTGGGTTCACAAGACTTGCCAAAATTTTAAAAACTTTAAATAAAATAAACAATTAGCCTAGTCATCTAGCATTTCTTTATATATAACTATGCTCCAATTTTGCTTTAAACGCTACGCATACATTTGTATTCATATAAAAATTATATATTTATTACATTTGAAAATAATGTATAAAAGTCAGGTATGTAACAGTAATAAAAATTTATTAAATTTAAAAAACTCTCGCGTAGCACCTAGTCTATCCAGCTACAAGCTACTACGACGTAGCTGTTGTAGCGCTACGACGTAGCCGTAGCGTAGCCAAAGCGTAGCGTTACAGACCGGATTTTGTTAGGAAGTATTGTTAGAAAATATAATTAAATTAACTCTCGCTACAAATTGAAATATAAAAGGTTTATTACAGCTAATTAACATTTTTAAATAGGTATTATAAATACTTCATGGAGCTAGTATAGTAGCTAACGCATTCAAGCAAAAATGAGAAATGCATTAAAAATGCTATCGATACCGTTACCGTCAAATTAGACATTCACTTACTTTATAAATTTGATTGTAAACAAACCTCTCTCCAATTACTGGTGGGCAGGTTGGGTACAGTATTAGCGCGCCGGAAAAGCCACATTTTACAAATTCCTCTTATAACTATTAAAAACCAACTGTACTATCAATGCGATGTGCGGGTTTATCTAAACTGGTCATAATCAGCATAGGTACAGTACTTTTCCATTATCATAACGTTGTCTGTCTGACCACCATTATGTTCTCGGAAGTACAATCGCTAAACGCTCTTTCTAATTGTAACCACACATTCTGCTGGTATAGCAGGCTAGTATCATTTGTTTGGTCTTCCTTTTCACAGTCATGAAATTTATCCCTGAGTTATTTTTGTCTAAAGAATTATTAAAATAAAACTAGTACTTAAAATTTTTGTAATTATTCAAATAAATATAAATTCATGGGCTTAAATTTCAAGACGATTATATTAAGTTGCTGCTAGAGGCCATGCAGCCCTAGTTGTAGATTAATAAGAGTTCCGCTACACGAGTTATCGATTTTTCGATATCGGATAATTGATGCAACTAATGTGGCTTACAATAAGTACAAAACTGAGATAACAGCGGTATCTCGAGTGCAAAAATTGATCCCATTAGCTGGACCCCATAAATAACATAAATGTACTGGTTTAATTGTTAATGAGAAATAAGAGGCACAATATATTAAAAACATGTTAAAATACACAAATCAACACTGTCGAGGGATATTTTGTATAAAAGTTCTTAAACACAAAAAATTCTGGCCAGTTTTTAATAAATTAAGCAATTTTATTTATTATTTTCATTGTATATTTAAGAAATGTTTTTATAAAGTAAACGTAACATTTGAAAGAAACTTTTACATCAACTTGAGCTGACCCGTGACGAACACCATTCGTGGAACTAGCTAAGTTTGAAAGTTCTCAACTTAGTAAACAAGTAACGTCTGCTGTAGCGCTGAACAACAATATCACTAATAAATACCATCGACGCTATCTGCGGCAACAGGGTGTCTCTTGTCATCCCCACAAATGTTACTTTCTCCAGCTTAACTGAGATGTCACTTTATTATCTAATAACTTTTACTCCATAATGTCTCACTCAACAGTTCATTGTATTGCAATTATTTAACTAATTATCATGATATTGATATATATATCGTGGCCATATCGTAAAATTGGCCATTTCATGATATGGCCGGCCATTTCATGAAATGTGAATTTTTCATGAAATGGCCAATATTCGTTGGCCAGATCGTTAAAAATATCAACGTTCAACGATTTGGCCAAGTGATCGTATGACTATTTCATGAAATAGCCAAACGTTAGCGATCATATCGTTGAATAGTTAAAAATTTTACGACGCGCCATTACGGTTTGATAAAATGGAAAAGTGAATTTAAGTGTGGAAAAAGACGATAAAAGTAAGTACAGAACAACTACGTTTTGATTCGAAGATTTATAAGGTTTATGCAAAGCAATCGATAAACGAAAGCAACTTCAAAAACCATGGAGTTCCGAAAGATTTTTTAAAGATCGTTATTTAAATCATACACTACTCGAATTATAGTAAAATAACTGTTTTTTTACTTGTTATTGCGTTCTGAGTTAGGTTATTTATTTATATTTAGTTAGTACTGGGAACTTTACAAATTAAATCGAATTATTTTTTTTAGATTAAACAACAACGATTTGGCCAAACGTGGTCGGCCAAATCGTTAAACTTGGCCATTTCATGAAATGTGCACTTTTCATGTAATGGCCGGCCAGATCATGAAATGGCCAATTTTACGATCTGGCCACGACATATATATATTGACATGTTTCGTGCATTTTAGTTGCCTCGCGTAAAGAAACAGCTGTTTATATGTATTATCACAATGCTGCTCTCTGTAAGTCTATTTATATAGAAACATTATTTCATAATGCATAATTATCATTGGAACCTTATTTTGAAAAAAAAAAAAAAAATACGTAATAATTTTAAACATAGTGTACTCACTCACCCTTAGTATCCTGTAAGGGCTTTCTGCCATGAAGCAGATCTCCTTGTCGGGCGGCGCGGGCGCGGGGGCGGGCAGCATGCTCTGCAGCTCTCCGCCGCCTTCCACGAACTTCTGCCGCCGGTCGCGCCGGTCTCCGCCCATCAGAGTCCAGACCCATTCCTGGTTCATTTATACTTAATGTTACACTTCATTTATTTTTAAGAATAATGCTAGGTACTTGAAACATATAAACGGTAAATATAAATACTAATTATACTTATTTACTTTTTTTTTTAGTAGTATCTTTATTAGTATATTTTATTGAACTATTAGTACTATACATTATTATTGCCTTTATTAATAATTATAAAATTAAATTAATATACAAGAATTTACAAAAAATAATAATAAATAAGAAAACACATATTTACAAATAGAAAACTGCTTCCAAATCGCCACCACCCGGCGCCACGGTGCCCAGCAGGCTGGCTGCATTGCCTCGTTGAATGGCCAGGCTGATGCGCTGGCCCAGGTATGAGCCAGCCCGTTGATCACCAGTATGGTCGATTAGGCGCGCCGACAACTCTTTGTATAGACGGCGCGCCTGCGGTCCCCACGGTCCGAGCGTCTACACCTCAAACGGCACAAACTCATATTGTTGTCCGATAGATGCATATTTGCGCCGTTTGAGGTCTTCTGCTGCCGTAGCTGCCGCACCAGCGCCAGCCGAGCTCCGCTGGACATGGCAAGCCGCTAGAGTGTCGACGCTAGTAGCGTCCCATACCAGCGGCCTGCAATGGCTCCAGGAAATGACCGTCATACCATCGGGTCTTTTACCATTGTCACGCAGCAAGCCATTCGGTTCCAGAATGGCTGGTACGTTGAAGATGGCAAAAGCCCGACGGACGATATCATTTAGGCTGGCATGGCACGACCAGCGGCCTGCACTCCGTAAACAAGACCAATCGAAGTGCCCTTGTTTGTCGACCCGCAGTGGCAGCGATGTGGAACGCAGGTCCTCACTCCCAGCCTAAGACAAACCGTTATGGACAAAGTGGTTTTATCCAGCAATGTCCCTATGGTTGATGATGGTAAAGCCTGCAACCAGTACCCCGACACCGGGTCAGACTCAGCATTGAGACGGGCACACTTTGCAAGATCTGTAGCCGAATCAAGAAGATAATTTTGAACGATTTTGTAGAGCGGCTCGTCCTACTGCTTCTGCGGGCAAGCGGCGGTTCAGGCCCTGCCCGAGTACTACGCCTCGCCACTCATTTACTTAAGTATAATTAATTGTTAACTTTTTTATTTTATTAAGGGCTCATAAATTTCTTTAAAACAACATTTTTTATTTAATAAATAATAGTAAGAGACCGGGTCGGCGCAGAACAAACGTCTCGAGAAATTGTTTACGCGGACAGTATTTAACTTTGATTTTCTATCTAGTTAGTATCGTTACAGATGATTATAAGAGGGTTTCTTAATTTAAAAACAGTTCAGTAACTATATCATCAGCTCAGCCGAGACATCCGCTGTTAACATTCTTTGACTTTGGTCATTCTTGTCACAGTTTACGTACGACATCCTGTTCAGCACTCGGCACTACTGCGCAGCGTAAGCTGTCGAACTGTAGAAAGACTAGCACTGTGAACTTGGGAAGTCATTATTCAATATGTTACGTGTACGTGATCTCATTTTCTAGACATGAAGAGAGAAAAATAAAACGTAAAATACATTTATTTTACGATGTTTGTGACAAGGAAACTGTCTTAGCGAGCCACAGTAACCTTCCTTAATAGTAATATTTTCAGAAATTGGTACACAGTAGGTACACAGAGTGTAAGATTTAAACCTGCTACTAAACATAAAGTACCAAAACACAACCTCCATCTGTCATGTTATATACCAGTCCGCATTTTGAAATATGTAACTTATAAAAATAATACTTATAGTAGTGACGGTCTAGGACGCTGTAACAGATTTGTCTTTGGACTAGTGTGCCCTAGACTGTACCAAATAAAAAGAGCTATTTTGCAATACATAAAAAACGAAAGTGTTACACCGACCTAGACTGCCACTGTACCTAAATAAATGTTTCAGCAATTAACGGTAGGCTAGTAACTTAATCAATGACAGTTATGTAATTTTTTATTATTATTAGTTTTCCCTTTTTGTATGCATCGCAGGCATATTAAAGATTAATAGGTGTAATAATAATTAATAGTGTCACTTACACTAAACAGTCTAACACTAACTTAGTAGGTATCTTATAAAAAAAGCCTATACATTAGGTTGATTTAATATAATATGAAGTAAACAAGGCAGACTTAAAAGAGTGCGGATGAACTCACAGCGAGGCCTCTCTTCCTTGGCGTGGCGCTGTAGTTGTGCGTGATGACCTGCAGGGCCGGGCTGGCGCCGTCCGCCGCGGCCACGATGGCGGGCCCGCGCCCGGGCGCCCCGGCTCCCACTCGGTTAAAAACTCGCGAGCTGGGCATGCCTTACATTAGAACTGAAAATATTTACTTTTTTAATCACTAGCTGACACACACTTCGTACCGCGTGTGTTGCGTTCTGTATTTTTGAGAATATTCTATAGTCTATCGAGGATAGTGTAGCTTCCCAACAGTAAAATAATTTTGCAAATCGTTTCAATACTTTCGGAGCCTATTAAAAGCAATCAAACACAATGATTTTTTTTTTAAATATAATTGATATAGATTACAATCTAAGTGCCGAGCGAGACACATTATGCCGAAGTTACTCGACGGAAGATCGGTAAGATTCCGCCTGCAATGTTTTTTTAATTACTGATGACACACTTTGCCGAAGTTATGTTGCCTTTATGTCTAAGAACGAAAGTACAGTCGCTGAATTTTCGTCGTTTATCTTCGGCATAGAGTCTAGGCAGTCACTGTGTTCATTAAAGGTTTCAAATAAATAATATAAATAAAATCTAAAAATACTTATAAACAGCTCTCAAGCCTGTGAAGACAGATCTGCTTCAAAATTGAATTGCAAAATCATGCCTTGCCAACTTTTAATTAAAAAAAACTGATTTATTAATATCACAAGTTTTAGGAATAAGATTATAATAACAATAATAGAGCAATTAAATAAACTACTATCTTGACGACAGAAAAAACACTTGAGGAAGTTGAAAACAAAATAAGCAAACAGGAAGACGCTTAACAAGGCGACTCCCAAATTACAAAAAGCGGTGATGCTTCATACATACAAAGTCAAACACAGACTTATTAGAAGGATGAAGTCAAACAACACTCAAAGTGAATCATACTCAATGAGGCAGGATTGTGAGGTTGCTGTAAGCAAAAGTTGTTTCGCTCACAAACTAACACTAAATTAATATACGTATGTTTCGGTTAAATATAACTAACACGAGGGGAAGGGGTTGAAGTTGAAGCCAACAGCATTTAGATCAATTTACGTAATTTGATGCCCTCGATAACAATGACGCGCTTGAACAGTTTAATGGTACCCTACCTTCAAAAACGTATCGCAATAAACTTCAATTAACCACAGAAAATATCATTGTCCTTATACCTAAAACTATAAGATAAATATATTGAGAATTATATGCAAGTTTATTTATATAAAGATTTATCTTTTCATTCAATGAGCTGTGGCCTCTGCCTACCTCTTCGGAAAAAAATACGCTCGAGATGTTTTTTTTTAAATAATACATGATTTTATTTAATAATTTCTGGAGTGGCGGCTAAAATTCGGCAAGAAAGGCGAGGACGTTTCAAGCATTTCCGACAGGCATACTATCTTATACTCTACCAGGAGTAAATTTTTAATGGTCATTATTAATTTTATTGATTTCGATAAGTATAACATTTCAGGATAATCTGTTTTACAGTTTTGGTGAATAAAAAATCTATCTACCAACCTCAAACATGTTTAAGTAAATTATTGTAATGAAGCCTAGTTTTATTTTTGTGTCTAGCAATCTTAAACATTCCAATATTATTACTTACCTATAAAATATTACCTACAATGCAGGTTTTATGATATAGATAACATAATAATGTTGATACTTTTATAGGTGTTTCAATGATACAATAATATGGTAAGTATTTCCAATTTCACTTATAGTCTGTCTTAGATAACTTTATCTACGCGGGACCGAGATGCCAACTGTCAACACACGAGAGAAACAACAACACGCGAGAGCAACACCAACACGCGAGAGCAACGACAACAACAACAACAACACGCGAGAGCAACAACAACAACAACAGGTTATATCAACAGGCTATAGCAGGTAGTCCAGGACGAGCTGGGTGGGTGAATTTATTTTGTAAAGTTTATCTATTTATTTTTATTTTATTTAACTGAAGAAACTAATATATATTATTATTATTATTATGAACATAATTTGGTGGTAATGGATCGTTGAAGTCATAAGCCAACACATTACTCCCCTAAGGAATTAAACGCTTTTTGTTAGTGTACACTCTATTGATGCAAAAATTTAACAACTGATCCACCGTTATTGTAAAAATGAGAAATATTTAATCTTACATAATTAAAACTGAATAAATGGACTCTATAAACAATGCATAATATAAAATTTAATAAAGTAAGTACACATTTTAATAAATATTGCTTGTTTTCGTTAGCTTCGCCTTGATATTGAAATTTATTTTTGATAGCCGACTAAACGTAGGTCAGCCTAACGCAATAGCGAGGAAAAGTAAACAGTATCTCGTTGATTAATGATTTAACCCTCGACGGTCTTCCAGGGCAAGTTCGGTCCCTAGTAAGAATGTTCCCGTAAGACTTCTATAGCTTGATGTAATTTAACGGAATGGGTGACAAAGAAATTAAATAAATAATAGTTAGAGTTTGCTACGGATCTATGGTTATTTACTTTTATCGAACTAACTAGGTTACAATTACAATGGAATTTGGTAAGGAGATAGTGAAGACCATGGGAAGGACAGTTTTATTACGACTGTGCTATCAAGTAACATAATATTATTATCTTCAGCTCCTTGAATATTTGCGTCATTGTATGCGATGCGCCAAGGTCACAGCTTGCCACGAGGCAAAGTGATAGAGTGACTCGTAAATCCCGTACTGCTAAGTATTAAGTATGTGCCGAGCGAAAGCTGAGCACTACCGGCGAGTATGCATTAGGTCATATTTCCCAGAGGACCTTTTCCAGGCTGAGTGTGGCAGCATCTATCTATACAGTACCTAGGCAAAGGTTTAACTGTCCAAGGAGCTGTCCTTCACTCACAATATTGGTATTTAAAACAGCATGTGAGGTTCGTGCTTTAATCTAGGTTTCAATCTTATTTAGGTCATAGTGCACTCTGTTTTTGTTTTAAGTACAAGAAGCCTGAATTTCAACGTACATGAATTTTTAGGTAAGCATGCTTCTCAAGAAATGTGTATGGGTATGAGGTGTGTGTGCATTTTTTATATTCGTAATACAGGAAAAAACTTTAAATTATATTTGTATCATGTGATATTAAAACTTTTAAATAAATTTGTGACAGGAACTTTCTTAAATAAATAAATTGTTTAGTAATTTGTGGTGTGGTTTCTATGTTTAATGAATAAAGCAAGGTAAATTGAATTAAATTCAAGTTTTACATCAAAGAAAGAAAAATCAAGAAATAAGTAAAAGGACGAGTGATGTAGACTGATCAAGTTCGAGTTAGCTTTTCCCTCCGTATATATGTATATATAATCAACGTATATCACAAACTTATGGTGCCACACAAAAATCTATAAATAAAAAGTGGCAACACTGTATGGAAATATTCGAAAACCCGACAAATTTTCATACAGTGTTGCTACTTTTTAATTTATAGATTTTTGTGTAGCACTATAATTAATTTATATTTTATATAATTAAGAGGATATACGAGAAAGAAATCAAACGACCGAATGAACAGAGATAGAGCTTCGATATAGCATACTAAAGGAAAGGGACAATCATATGTCAGTCGCCCGCATCGGTTTCTAAGGCTACGAACGCACAGGCGGTTTTTTGCCGCGCGGATTTTATGTAACATACTGAATCCTATGGAAGTGTGCGCACCAGCGGATAAAAAACCGCGCGGTTAAAAATCCGCTGTCGCGGTTTTATTTCCGCGCGGCTAAAAATTCGCCTGTACCTTCGTGGCCTATGAAGAAGGTTGAAAATGAAATAACAACCTTTCCAACCGCGCGGAAATAAAATCGCAACAACGGATTTTTATCCGCGCGGTTTGTTGCCGCGCGGATAAAAATCCGCCTGTGCGTTCGAAGCCTAAGTACTTACATTTTATTGGAAAAAGTAATAAATATTGAATATCTTTTTAATTCTTACTTTTACTTTAAAGTAATAATAAAAAATAATCGAATTACCAGAATTAAATTTTCTTTACTATAATTATTTCAACAAAAACTATAAAGTAATTTCGAAGAACTAGCTATTTCCGTTTTTTAGAATCATTTCTTTGACGAAATAATGTATCAAGGTTTTTTGATTATGAAAAACTTTGTTATATCATCAAGAAGGTTATATATATTTCAGAAAAATAAAAATATAAATAAATTGATTTCAGAAATTTACTTCTTGTAGATTAAGAGACTTATTTCATTTTAAACACCTTCAAAACTCATATAGAGTATTAATAAATATTTTATGTTTTAGGTTTTTAAGAAGTTCGTTATGTGAGCAGAGTTTGTGTCTTTATAACAATATTTTATTTTCATCTCATAGCAATTCAAATGGAGCTATAAAAGCTGCACTCTTTATAATGTGAAACAGTTTTTACTTTTGGTGGGGTTCAACTGTCAGGAGTCCTAGTACATGATAAATATTATTCAGTTATGCTTATAACATCTGAAACCATAAGAAGCAGTCTTGTTTTACAAACTGAAACCAAATAAGTTCTGTACTTTTTGCTTTTTAAAGGTACAAATTTATACACAAATACAGTTTTCAAGTTTATAAATTAAATGATGTGTCAGAGATACGGAGACACGTTGCCATCGAACCGTCGCGGAACACACGGTTGTATTAGGATCGAGTCTACTGAACCGTAGCGCCCATTAACCCTCTCTTATACTTTTCACAGGCATGTGTAGTAAGGAGGCAAACTTAATGGCCTACTTTTTAAGCTCTTTTACGGCTACAGAGCTAAATTAACGATACTATTTAAAAAAAAACTTTACTTCTGCTAAATTAACGATACTATTTAAAAAAAAAATTTACTTCTGAACTAGAAACAAACGGTTTTTCAAGCAGCACGGAATGGCAATGATTTTTCTAAAAGCAAAAATTATAGTGAAAACCATTTAGCTTACGCACTCCGTTACTTAAGTCTTCAATAGATAAAATTATTTTCTGAATGAAATGATATAAGTAAGAAAAAATGAGATTACCACGGGATAAAAGCACTCACTTAAGTTGTGATGAAGTTGCTGGTGAAGGGAACGATAACAATTTTTAGTATAATGTCTTCATAATTTGAGTTGATGTTTTCAAACGAAAAGTACTTACGCACATTTAGTCGTCTCAAAATTGGTTATGACATGATTTATGGATATAATCTTAAGTGATATGGGTTATTATAAAGTTATCCCAAGAAAATCATCAATGTAAAAATGGAAACCTGCAGATTATCCCGTTAAAAATGACTCGGATAGTTTTTAAATCTTTCTAGGTCATCTAGAAGTCGGATATGGATTTGATCTAAAGTAGTGATATCAATCAGTGATGAAAAGATGATTTTCAGCTTTCAATATCTAAACAACTGTTTGAATTGTGGTTATG